>VZSC01002520.1:651606-706884 GCA_013398225.1 Steatornis caripensis
CGCCTGGGACGCGAGGAGAGGGCCGGGAGCCGCTCGGGTTCGTCCCGGGGCAGGGCAGAAGCCGCTGCGCTGCGAGGGAGCGGAGGGGCGGTGGAAGATAATGCCCTGTGGGGTTTCAAAAATAGCTGCGCTCCGAAGGTGTACGAAAAGGTGTAAACGTAAACCCGCGCTCGTTTATCGTTTGAAAAACCCTGCCTGTGAGAGGGGAGGGGAGGAAAAGTGAGGAGAGCGGCGAGAATTGGAAGGAAGAGGAAAGAAAAACAGAGCCCTGAAGAGCTAATCGCTGTTTGGGACAGCGTGAAAACGTATCTTAATTCACGTCAGTGCCACTAGATGAAATACGCTGTTGTAGGTCTGGTAATTGTCGCTCAGTACGCCGTTTAATGGATGAAACGGTAATAGGACTTGAACGCATCTGTAGTTAAAAATGATGACGGGGCTGGTCGTTGCAGATAGGGTTCAGCAAACAGGGAAAATATTAAAGGCATTAATCCTGATAATAAAATGTAAGCGTGACACACAATACAGGATTTTTGCATAAGAGATAGAGGGTGGCCTGTGTCTTCCTGTGCATTTCGGAGCTGTATTTTTGCTGAGGAATTCCTGCTAGGAATTTAGACCCCAGGAGAAAGTCTTGAAGTATTTTATACGTGCCACTGGAATGCCACCTGACAAACACATGATTCAACAGTTCAGTGGATTTCAGTACAAATTAGTACAATTAAAAAGTTAGGTGAGCTAAATGACACAGATTCAGAATCCTGGTCCTAGATTATATTCTTTTATTTTTCTAACAGCTGAGTTCTGAACTGTAAAAACATAGACATCCCATGTAAAATGGGATGTAACATAAAACTTATTTTTAACAACAGGTTTTCTTTGAAGGGACAGAGTGTACCCTCAGCAAGTTTGCTGACGATACAAAGCTGGGGGGAGCGGCTGACTCACCGGAAGGCTGTGCTGCCATTCAGCGTGACCTGGACAGGCTGGAGAGTTGGGCGGAGAGGAACCTGATGCAGTTCAACAAGGGCAAGCGCAGGGTCCTCCACCTGGGGAAGAACAACCCCATGCACCAGTACAGGTTGGAGGCTGACCTGCTGGAGAGCAGCTCTGCGGAGAAGGACCTGGGAGTGCTGGTGGACAACAGGCTCACCATGAGCCAGCAACGTGCCCTTGCAGCCAGGAAGGCCAATGGCATCCTGGGGTGCATCAAGAAGAGTGTGGCCAGCAGGTCGAGGGAGGTGATCCTGCCCCTCTGCTCTGCCTTGGTGAGGCCACATCTGGAGTGCTGTGTCCAGTTCTGGGCTCCCCGGTTACAGGGAGGCAGGGAACAACTGGAGAGAGTCCAGTGGAGGGTGAGAAAGATGATGAAGGGACTAATGCATCTCTCTTATGAGGAAAGGCTGAGAGAGAGCTGGGTCTGGAGAAGACTGAAAGGGGATCTCATCAATGCTTACCAACATCCAGAGGGCAGATGTCAAGAGGATGGGGCCAGGCTCTTTTCGGTGGTGCCCAGTGACAGGACAAGGGGTAACGGGCACAAACTGGAGCACAGTAAGTTCCACCTGAACGTGAGGAAGAACTTCTTTAGTGTGAGGGTGCCAGAGCCCTGGCCCAGGCTGCCCAGGGAGGCCGTGGAGTCTCCTTCTCTGGAGATATTCAAACCCCGCCTGGACGCATTCCTGTGCACCCTGCTCTGGGGGCACCTGCTTTAGCGGGGGGTTGGACTGGGGGCTCTCCAGAGGGCCCTTCTGAAACCCTGCCATTCTGTGATCTTTTGAGTGCCTTTCGTCCAAAAGGAGCATATTAGCCAACCTGGCTTGGCTTTTTTTTTTTTTATGGTGACATTTATTTCTGTCAAAATAGTTCATGACAGCCTATTATACCCCCTAGACACAAAGCTATCAGGAGGCTGCACCTTTCTCTTGGAAAGATCTGGTGTAACTGACATGAATTCTATCTTTCTCTGCTGGTTGATCAAAATAGAGTCAGATGAGAAATCTTTACGGGGTGACTATTGACTAATTAGAGCCTGTACAAAGCAGAATCCGCAGCTGGAACCCTATCAATAACGTGCAGTGATATAATTCTCTATAGACTCAACCAGATGATGAACTGATAAAGGTTCTGGAAATCGTGTGTGTGGGTGGGCCCATGTTACCTACACTAAAAGCAAGCAAAAAGCCATTGTGAGAATAGCCCAAATAGAAAATCAAAGACTAAGATTAATTACAACAGCATTTTGTCAGAAATGCTTAATAACAGATTGTGCTTTTATGGAACACTTCCTTGGAAGATCTCAAAGCATTTGACAAATGCGAGTTAATTCATTTACTTCTTTAAGATTAGCTGGCAATATGTAAGGCTTACTCTACCCGCTATTAAAATGCAGCTGCTTCTAGACTGAACTGCATCATTAATTCTGTACTGCCAGTGTTCATGGAAGTTCTCAGGCGCCTAAGGCAAAAGTTATGACTGACTCAGGGTGTGTTAACGATACCAACGTGTAACAAGTTGTGACACTTCCAAGCTTCTCTAAACAAGTGAATCGGTGGTGACATTACTCTGCCGTGATTGTTCCACGCTCCTCAAGTGGTGTGTGAAAACCATGCAAACCATCTCATACTGAGCGCCCGTGTGCTGCGTGCTTTACCATTACTCAGGAGACAAGATTCTATGCGCTGGAGAGCTTAAGTGAGGGAAGACAGTTGTTAACAAAAAAGTACGCTGGGACCTAGGTAAAACGATGTGACCCAGGGCTGAATTTTTTGTGGAAAATGAGGTTATCGTGCAGTAATAAATGCAGTAGTATTTGTGAGTATTAAGAATAATAAGATTTCTTCAGATTTCAGAACAAAACATGGGGTAAAAAACCCAAACCAACCAACCAAACCAAAAAACCCACCTGAATTCAAAGTGGTGTGTCAGGCTGCACAAGTCACCTGGCACACCACTGTAGCACAAGCGTATTGACACACAGGACTGGGGACGCATCTTCCCCAAGCCTGTGTCAGACTTCTCTCTGCAATAGTGTGGGAGGCAAGCTCTGTAAAAATGACGGCAGGCATTGCAGCTGTGCCTCAAAGGTGGACACTCAGTAGTCTTAAGAAGTTGAGATACCTTATTCTCCTGGACGTCTGGTGAAAGAGTGGGCTTTGTAGCTGGACCAGATGGCACCAAGACTGCAGGACTCCTGCAGATGGGTGGGCCTTCCACACTGTTGTAGCTCTTAAAACCAAAGAAGTCTGGTGCCTGACTGCCTCTAGTCTTGAAAAGAGTACTTATAGTTGCCAGACCCTTGATAAGGAAGCATGAACAGAGAACCTGTTTGTGAAATAGCCTTGGTTCAGTGCTGTCAAGACTTAAGCTGGACCTCCTGATTGACAGAAGCTGGTGGTCATCTGCTGAAGCCTTTGTGGTTAGTTTTGCTGCATGTGGATGCTGCCGTGGGAAATATGTGCTGGAGCTTTGATCAGTACCCCAAGAGTTTTATATGCATCAGGCCTGGAGGGGTCCAACATGTGGCTCATGGCCACCAAATTCCCAGTCAGAGGAGGCTAATCTTCCCCCTGAGAGCCGGAGAAGGCATCTATGTTACAGTCACTAGCTGACTTCCAAGAAGCTGCGACATGAGATCTTATAACGGGAGGTTTTCCCTTCGTTGGGTTTCTGCAGTGGATAAACAGCTGTATTTTGAACATTTAGCACATATGGGTGTTTTTAGTTACACACTAAAGAGTAAGTTAAGTGCTGTCAGGCCAAAGGGAACTTCAAGATCGGCTGGTTGTGTGAGCTTGCCCTGCTGTTGTAGAATAACTTTTCCTTCTTTCCCTGCTTGTACTAGTATTTAAGTTGTTCTTATGCAGTCAGTGGAGAATTAGAGATCCTGCGAAATGAAAGGATGGTGCTTCTCTAGTGTTACGGTGTTTTGAGGACTGGGCACACCGCAGTTTGCATCTGACTTTCTGGAAAGGGAGAAAACCTGCAAACTGAGTACCAATGACATCCTACAGTACCCAGGGGTCCATCTCTTTGAAATACACCCCACTCCTGAGCTTGGGTCCTTTCCAAAGCAGTCTTCTGAAGTGTCATACAAGCATGTTGAGAGAGATACAAAAATAGACCCAAACACAAATCAAATTAGAAGTGTTATTAACAAAGACAATAAGGAGCCAAGCAGAGCTACTGCTCACTGACACTCCCCTGGGGCAGGAGGAGCCCTGCAGTCTGCGCTCCAGTCCACGGCTGTAAATCCAGCATTGCTCCACGTGTTGTGACTGAAAGCGGTTTGGTTCACAGAGTCCAGCTTTCTCCTAACACAAAAGATCAATTAATTCCATTCATGTGCAGGACATTAGAGTTATTGGATCACAGATGTGACCGTATCATTAACAAATCCATCATATCGGCTGCAATCGAGGCTGGGGAGCCCTGTTTCTTCACAAATGTACCTCTGTGCAGAGGAACGGTTTATTCGTTAAGTGCCACTGTGGCCCATGGAGACTCCGTTCTGACGGGACTGTCACGGCACTGAGACCTCATAAACTGTTTCCGTCTGACAGATGTCAGTCACATGAGGCTAGGTTCAGCTCGGTGGGCTCTTCCTGGTGCAAATGAGAGCTACGCTTATTGCTGACTTAGTACATGGGTATATCCTGCACACACAAGACTCCAGACGGGTTTTGTTACAGACTTCAGAGAGACTTAAAAAAAAAAAAGTGGATTCTTTGTGCCCAATCTGGTGGGAATCCTGCACTGATTCCAGTGGGAGCAATAGTAGCCTCTTACTTATTAATTCATCTTCTGTTACATGAGTTGGTCAAAATAACAGGAAATCTTATTCTTTCCATAAATTTCTATCAGCCAAAGACTTTTTAACAGTGGCACTTGCGGCTGTGTCCTGCTATGTCTTCAGAGTATGCGATGCTAGGTCACCAAGAAATGCTTTGGACTTCAGCACAAATCTGTTCCCCTGGCTCCTGCCTTCCTTCGCAGGCTTAAAGCATCCCTTCATCTTTACAGCCTGTGTGCAATCAACTGTAGTCATTTCAAGGAAGCGCGAGGATCTCACCACTGATGGTGCTCATGTTTTAATGCATGAAGCTGTTTTCCTTTCTTCCCAGCTCATAGTGTCCATGCAAGTCATCCTTCATCCAAACAGCTTTGGACTGTTACACATCTACACTGCGTGTCTGTGCCAGGCTCTGTAATATCCCCAAACCTCCCCAAATATGAACTGTATAGCTCAGAGAGATAAAATCTACAGTAAGTAAATCCTCCCAATATAGAAACTGGGAAAAAATAGGAAAATCTGTCCCTATCATAAAAATGACAAGGTAGGTGAGGAAAGAAAGCAGACACTAGACAAACATAGTAGACATACCGGTGTGGCCCAAAGCAATTCTGCAAGCACAAACTTTTTTTCCCCCCTCTTCTGAGTCCTGCAGGATTGCCCTGAAAGTAGAGCAGATAGCCCAGTCACAATGGCTGCAGCTCCCTGTGTAAGAAGCCAAAACAAAACAGCATCTGCTAAATATGCAATGCTACTGAAAGGCACGTGGTTCTTTGCTACTGTGTTTCACTGTTGAAGTCCAGTGCCAGCTGCCAGGGCTTCTCCTACATAAGCACATCAGACTTGTCTAGCACTGTGTTGTTACGGAGAATGCCTTCTAGCAGCCAGTTAAATGTCAGTTGTCTTGGACTTTAAGAAGAGAGGTGACCTTAAGCTAGACCATCTAGCTTAGGGTTTGTGCTTTAAATTCTCTAGTCTCAGTCTCTCCACATTCAAAGTTTTCCAAGAAATCCGAGATATGAATGGAACTCTGGAGCTCAATCCCTTTATGATTGCATCCCAGCTTTAGGTTTGGGTCTGTCTCCAGTTCAGTTGCTTGTTGCTGTCTTAGACTAGTGTGGCTTAGGCTTATTGTCAGTCTGCATCTCTCTCAATGATTTGGCAGCAGCTCTAGCACAATCTAAAGGTTCAGAGATTCATTCTAGAGTTACCTGTGACTGTTACAGGTTAACAAAGATGTTAACCCGCAGTGAAACCTGCAATAGTGTAAGGCAGCTGCATCACATAAGATAAAGCAAGAAACCTGACTAGAATCAGCTTCTACCCTACTTGTCCACTAATACCAATTGCTTGTCAAATGAGGGTCCTTTGCTCTGAACCTTATCCTGTTGATAATTCTCTGCCACCAAAATAGAGTTCTTTTTTCTTTTCCCCCCCTCTTTCTTTCCTTCTTCCCTGTCCTGAAGTCTTTAGATATGGGAATGGACCTGAGTGACAAAATTTGGAGGCAGATCTTAATTCATCTCCAAACGTCCCCCAAAATCTGTAGGGAAGAAAAGGAGTGACTTGGTTTGGTCCTTTTTCTATTCATTTCATACCATCTGTATTTTTTCTCATTTCTTTTCTGGCATTGAAGCAAACATACTTACGGAAAACATCAGGAAGGCTATAGATTTCTACTATTTACACCAGCAGCTGCCAGTGTCACATGCGGTGATCTTGTGGCACTGGCCATTTGCTTTGCCACTGATTATTTTTTTAACAGTCTCGAATGCCTCTTTTCCTGTCTGGGCTTACAGAGAATCTCTTTAACTGTTGAAAAGTTCCTTTTTCTTCTTTCTCTTAATGTAACCTAATTTCCCCCTTTCACGGCCCCTTTCTTCTGTGAAACTTTGTACCTTGCAGCATAGCATAGACTACTTTGTTATTCATCTAGCATTCCTGGGCACTTCCATTGTGTTCTTTGATGTAAGCAGTTGTCTTCTCTCCAGCATGAAATAATCCTGGATTACTCAGTCCTCTTATACCCTGGTTCAGTAAATTGGTTACTGTGCTTGGAAATGCCCAAGACTTGCAGTTTTAAACTGTTTGTGTTTTCCACACCTATTCCTACACATTACCAATACAGTCGCCATTTTTCCCTTCTTCCCGCTGGTCACAATCCCCTTGCCCAGCCAGTCCCGGTGTCTCCACCACATGATCCACTTTCTCTCTTCTGCCTTCCCTCATAGCTTCCAGTCCCAGCCTTACTCAAACATTGCCAGGTTCTTGCTGTCTGCCAAGACGAGGCCCTGTTCCTTCTCCCCTTCAAAAACTTTCATCCTCCTCGCAGTGTGATAGTTTGCAGAAGGAGGATAGGCAACAGACAGGCACAATTTTGTCGTTTCATTTAACATATTCTGGTCCATCTACAGCAGTCCAGAACTGCCACAAGTCCAGTCCGTTGCATTTAAGGCGTTTCACCCAAAACAATCCAGTTTACCTTACCATNTTCAAAAACTTTCATCCTCCTCGCAGTGTGATAGTTTGCAGAAGGAGGATAGGCAACAGACAGGCACAATTTTGTCATTTCATTTAACATATTCTGGTCCATCTACAGCAGTCCAGAACTGCCACAAGTCCAGTCCGTTGCATTTAAGGCGTTTCACCCAAAACAATCCAGTTTACCTTACCATGTAAGTTCCCTATTGCCGTCGGTGGAGAGGCAGATCCTCAGATCTTCCAGGAATGATCAAGTCTGCATAAGCCTGCCATAAATTTCTCTGGTTAAGACTGGGAGGAACCAACAGGAAACATTAGGTATCTTCATCCATTTGGCATACTTTCTGCTTCTCCCTTTATGGGAGGACAAACATTTAATGGTTTAGTACATTTCAGGCCAAGTAGAACCCAATATCGGTGTGTTCCATTTCCTGGGTGAGTATATTCTGCCAGAGACTATTTAACAGCTGAATACCATTACCACCACGTAAGATGAAATTTGTCATGCTCTGATCATGGCTTCTCTCAGGGACCTAGGAGGATTTCAGAACCCTAAAATAAACCACAGCAGAACTGCAGGTGGGAGACATACACCAGGCTCCACAGAGGAGCCTAATGAGCAGAAACAGGCAACTAAAATGATGTAACAAGGAAATATCCTGTCTGTAGTGAAGCACGTCTAGATTTATGCACCTGAAGGACTAAGCAATCCTGAAAAGTAAGCAGGAATGGATTATTGTGCGGATCTTGGTGGGTTTAGGGTGTCCAAGTTACAACTTAAAGCAATGTTTGGAGAGGCCAGATTCCCTTCTTTGTACACTTGGATTGACCCCCTTACGGTCATTATTCTTGGACACATGTTATCGTATGAGTGTGAGATGAGACAGGAGCCTTTTGTGTACAGACTGTTTCTCTCAGGTTATGCCTGAGGGAGTGAAATTATGATCTGTGACTTGGGAGCAACATCAGTCTATCCGGTAAACTGCTGCAAAGGTGTCATGCTCTCCTTAAATGAAGTTACTCCTCGGATCAAATTTCTTGCCACTTACATAATACTTTTTATTTCTCAATAAAAACTGGTTCAGACAGGATTAAATGTTATGTATTGTAAGACAGCCTTTTCAGAAAGCTGTGAAATAGGAAAACATATGCTGCTCCCCTTTCTTGAGATTTGCATGAATCGTGATGCTGACAGAGGCTCATTTGCCAGCATACATAAATTTTGATCCTGGAGAAAGGTACCCATCTATTTCACAGCTGTGAGGAATGAAATCCTCTATTTACCAACACAAAAACAGTGGAAATGCACGCTTTTCTCATACTGTTCTGCCCTTTATCTGGAGGGACCCATTTTAAAAATTAGTAGAAGTCCAAAAAGTATGAGCTATTCAGTCCCTGTTTCTCTGCTACAGTTGCCCATAGCTTTGTAATCTCAGTCGGATTGAAATCAGCAGCTACAGTGACATAGGTCACATCTGAACAGGTATAAGCCATAAGCGCTCCTGGTTAGCTCCGGGATTTCCAGTGGGATGGGGGAGTTTTTTGCATGGAGTATAAGAAGTTTTATGTTCTCTTAAATGTGGCTACCTGTGCTTTGGTCCCTGTTGAGGGCTTTTGTCCGGTGCTTTGTTGGACAGCGATAGGTCTCTGGTGTGTTCCAAGGCGTAGACGTCCTCACCAGGAGTTTAGCAGTTTCAACCAGTCTTGCTGAGGACAGGTGAAGGGTTTTGCCTGAGGAATGCTTTCCTGAGATCACTGATGGGCTGTGAAGTTTAAGGATCTCAGGGTTTATTTATGATATAACCCTGTGGACTTCAAGCTTTCCATTGGGGATGGGACTCTGAGCAGTCATCCTGTGAGCTGCGGGGGAATCTCTCTTTGGCGTGTAAAAACCTGTGTCCTCTGCTGCCTCTCACTAGAGACTGGCCTGTTCTCAAATGCTTCAGCAGGTCTTTTGTTATGTTCAGGAGGGAGAAGTTTTATCTATGCACTGTCAAGCACTTTACTGCAACATGGACTTTCTCTGATGCTGCCAAATCTTCCTCTCTCTTCTAAGCAAGTAGGGGACTTAATTTTCTGAAACTGTACCTGCTCATTTTGTAAATACTACATTGACATGCAACAGAGTGCTACAAATTGTAGCCATGTTCCGTGGCTATTAGGAATTAAAATAGGAGAAAAATGGTGGTTTTAAGCTTGTTCAGCAAAAGAAGAAATTGCAAGGCTTCGCTTGAAGCGTAATGCACCCAACTAATGTTGGCAAGAGTTTGGAATGTAAAAGTGAAAATTATCATCCCCAAGAAGGCAATAATGAGGAAAGCTGTTTCTCAGGCAATGGGACCTGGTATTAGCAGCATGCAGAGGGACTGAATGTCCTGTTTTAAGTGGACTCAAGGAAGGACGTGTGGGGAGGGAGGCTGGTTCCTCATTTGTTTTAGCAATTTGTCTAACTGTGAAAGAGTTCTTGTACTATTCAATGCACTATCAGACTAAACCACTGGTCACTAAGATGTATTTGTTTTCTGCCTCAGATCTGTCTACTTCTTTCCTAGCTCTCCTGCCAGAGCTGTAAGATTACTTTAAATTATTTCTTGGCATAGAAAAACACCTGCTTAAATTCCTTTTATTCTAGAATGGGATTAATGTTGCATTTGGTGATCTCCTTGTGAGTTATTCTCGCCCACAGGAAGGGTATACCTGGTACGTTTATTTAGAGAGATGAGTCAAATGCAATGGGGACTAGGCAGGAAACATTGTTTAAGCCCTGAAAGGGGTGTTTACAGTGGAGATTACTAATTTCTGAATTTCCCAGGCAAAGAGGAGAAGCAGGTAAATAGATTCTGGATAGAGGTCTATGGTAGGCTCATGGAATGAAAACAGCATAGCCGCTTTTGGTTTTCAAAGGCTGGGGGAGAGAGAGCAGCTTGCAGTTTTCCACCCTTGAATAAAACTGCCTGATTTCATCTGAACTTTTTTCCCCCAGAGAGATTGTAGTTGTTGTTAGCTCTCTCCATTCCAAAATTATTTTCTGTGCTAAACGAGGCCAGGGGGTCTACACTGAGGAAATGTGCACTGGGGTCTGTGTCACGAATAGCTGGCAAAAATCTCACTCCAGCATACAATTCTCCAGGGCTCTATAGAGTGCTCTATAGGAGTGCTGGCTGGGCCAGCTGGAATACTTATTAATGATGTGGTTGTAGGGAACTGCCCAGTCATGTCACCAGAGACTGGAAGATTCAATCCCATGATCTCACCCCAAGCATCCTAGTACTTCATCTGCAAGACCAGTACACATCCGAAGTTTCTAGTCTCTCTTATGAAACCTTTACTCTAGTTACTCGAGAACCTTTGCCCCTGTGTGCTTACTTGTTGAACAGACTTCTGTATTAGATTTTACTGCATTTAAAAGAGCATTTCTAATGTCCAATTAAACTGGAAAATCCATACTCAACAGATTTGTTAAGCATGATTCTGCATCTAGTCATTATCATTAATGAAGCCATAACTTCCTGAGTGGTTCTTGTGTGTCCTTAATTAGTGCCTCCGTTCTGTATCCACCCCCTCACTGTGGAAGTCAAGCTGTGGGTTTCTTCCTGGTTCTTGGATCCCTCATAAACCTCAATATGCACTAGCACCTCTCCAGCCCACCAGGACCTTTTCTCCTGTAGTCTCTGTAGCTGGTTTTTAACGCTCTCATCCTAGAGGCAGCGACTGCATGACTCTTCCTCGACTACCAAGTGCTGTGGACAGCAGCGTTCCCAAAAGGTGTGTGCTGCCTTTTGAGATGGCCGCCTTGCACACAAAGGATTAAAGTGGCTGCAGCTGCGTGAAGTTTTTCCCCGTGACGAACTGAATCATCCTGAGTTTTACCTACCTGTGGCACATTTAGCATGGCCTTTACCAAGGCCAGGCAGGCCTTATTTCACACAGATCTCCATGTGAAACTGGCAGGGTGAAGCATGATGGACCTCACTCCTTTGATTCATACGCTGCTTTATTTTTTTGGTTAATTGCTTGGTTTTCTGAGACAGATCCCATCTGGCCCTGATGTTTTGTCAGCCTTGTGACATTCTAAAAAATTTTATAACTATTTTTGGCATGATCTCAACTTCTGACAGTATTTCTGCTTTCTTCCCTCAAAAATGTATGGCTGTTCTGGCATCTTCTCCACATTCCCCGTTCCTTATAAACATTGTGCAGAAAATTTGTTTTACCAGTGTTTGCTTCTTCTGTATATAATTTACCTTTCTGCCCTTCTGAGGAGCTGTCCCCTCAAACGTGCTGTGTCTCCAGCTACCTATAATTCTTCTTCATCAGAGGAAGCATTTGTGCAACGGTTCTGTAAGTCTCCGCTTGCTGCTTTGCTCATCAACTTCCCCTGCACCTCTGATTTCTTTGTCTCTCATTATAGCCTTCTACCACCTCAGGTAGTCTGCCTGGGATTTTAATCCCAAATTGCCTTCTAGCACATGGAAGGGAAATATTTGTGATTGTAAGCTTTGCAGTAGGCTGCAGGTGCCATGTAATATTCCAGCTGAAACACAATGGAATTCATCCTTTCTCTTTCTAAGACAGATGGTTCTAATCCAAAAAATCCTTAAAATCACTTTCCAATGATCTGAGAGTAGAAAACAAGCCTTTGTGGGAAGGTCAACAGAAGAATTGATCACTTTCAATAGGTACTGATGCAAAGAGATGTGATCCAAGTGTGGGGAAGGCATTTCAGCCTTGTTGACAAAGGCACAACTAGATGGCTAGACTTTATGTCTGTCTTGCTCATGAACAGAAAATTAAACTTACCAAGATACAACAGAAATTCCAGGTTCTGACTGGCAGGTCCCAAATCTTTCTTTGCTCCCTTTTATTAATTAACAAAATTCTCAAGGGTACTTCTGAAGTTGTTCACTGCTGTACCCCAGGCTTCACTCACTCTATAAAATGAATTCATAGCCCTGGAGATCTTTGCTGGCCAATTCCTAACCTTTAATCTTTTTTGAGATATAGTCTTCTCTCTGTCCCCGTAATCTATTGTCCACATGCCTTCTGTTCAGCAGGAAAGCTTTCCAACCTAGCTATTTCTGTGCACATGCATTACCCACTCACACATTGCATGCTTTTGGTATGATGGTTGAACTGTCTCCACCCGTATTCATCACTGACCCCAATTTAATGGAGAACTAAAAATCTAGGAAGTTGCAGGCTGTGTGCCTGAAAGATATAGGCAGCAAACAGGCTTCACAGTTGTGAGCTATTATGATTCTGCAAAAGTCTATCACTACTGTCAGGGACAGAAGTGATTTGATAACTGTCAGCCTAGCAACATGACAATACTTCAGGAGAGTTAAAAACTTCCCCCATATTTTCCCATGTCAATAGATCTGTTATCATTTGGAGCTTGCTATTCTTTCTAAAGGTGTGAGAAAGACTGCTGCCAGAAATACTGTCAGAGTGAACTCCCTTGCTTTCTGAAAAGAAAGATAAGCAATCTGATCACTGAAATAAAGTCATAGTTACTAAGGCTTGGAGGGACTTCCTGCAGTAGAGCAGGAATCCATCCAGTCCAGCACTGTGCTGGTTGCTGGGCCCTCTAATGGCCCACTGTTAGCTTGGGTTCCCAAGGATATTTCTGTGAAGCTCGCTCTCGGTCTACACGTGCCTTCTAGCCTGTGCCAAGATCTACCTGTTTTGGCCTTAGTGGTTTCTCATGAAAGTTTAGTTTGGATCTGCTATCAATGCTAATTTCTTAATGGCATGCTGTCTACTGTAGTGCTTTTTGAATTTCAGAGCTTTCTCAGTAGCGCTGGTCAGGGGGGAAAAATATCCCATAAAAACCCTATGGATCTGTTGACACCATTGTTGCATCAATGGTATCCCAGTAGGGATGGAGGGTGGCAATAGGAGGACTGTTGAGATCCATAAGGGAAATTGTGCGGGCAGGGTCCCTCTCCTTCTCTTCACTTAGTCTCTTAGCAACAGCAGGCCCAATGGGTACGGCACTGCTTGCTGGGTGTACGCAGTCCCCTTTGTCACATGAAGAAGAGCAGAAACGATTTAGCACAGAGGAGATGGGGAAACGAGGGCAGGAAAAGTCAGTAAGAGCATGAACCATATCACACTGGGAGAGAAATGACGCAAGACGGCTTACTGGATAAACAACCGTCAATGAATAAATTATTCTTTTAGTAGCAATGGGATGCCAGTGAGAAAAAGGTGTCTCAGGCTTTCAGAAAGAAATGCGTGTGTGGCAGCCTTGGGCATCATTTGTATCCCTTCCTGTTAAGGATCTCCACCAGGGCCTTCGACATGGCTAGATATCATTAATTAATATCTGAGGCAGGCAGCTCACCTGCTTTCTTTACCTGACCCCAGAAACATTGCCTGACTCACCTGTGCCTTGACCGCAGAACAGTAGTGTAAGCCCTGACTGAGACCTCCTCTTCATGCTATCCTGTTGCTGTATCACAGTGCGGTGGAAGACCGTTCTCCAAGACCAGAGGCAGATGCTGAGCTTTGGTGCATCAGCCACTCCAGTGCCTAAGCCCCAAGTCTTTCCTCTGCATTACAACTTCTTGCCCAGTTGGCTTCTAAGGGTCTCTTCCCATGTATTTCTTGGGCCTGGAGAGTTTAGTAAGCAACAAGGTACCTAGGAGCTCTGTGTTGCACCCAGTTAGGTAATCCTCTGTGAGGATCCTACGTCTGCTGAAGTGGTGACCTTGGTAATGCAGATATGTCTGTCAGAACACAAACTGAATCACAAATGTTAAGTCATTTACCACATTATTGCTTTTCTGAAATATGGATTACGTTTGCTATCTAGCATGTAGGCTGTGTTTTTTTCCTTCATGTAAATAGCTTTTTTGTAAATAAAATATGTAAGTCTAATACGTAAGTCTCAATCGTAATGGGAAAGGAGAGGCGAAGACAGGAGGATGGGACACGAGTTAAAATGTTCTGCTTAACTTTCTTCCTCCTACTGAAAAAATATCAGTGCATTATTTTCTCTGGAACTGTGTCATTTGCTTCTTTATACCTGGAGAGGCATTGTGTCAAAGCCATTATAAAACATTATAGGTGATGATGGCATGGAAGCAGCATAACTGTAGCTTCCAAAGAGCCTTTTTTCGTAGCTGCCAGGTTGATGCTGAATTGAACGGCCTTCAGAATGGAAGTATTATTTCTTCTTTACCTTCATAACTTTCCTTTTCTTCTAATGCCACATTAGCACATAAAACAGAGAAAAGAAAAAAGGATTCTCATTTTTATTTTAAACCTTGTCTTTGTGGCTGGTAATGCCACGGGGAATGATGACATGCAAAGTGTTCCGTAAATTAAAACTCGAAGTCAGAGCCATAGTTCTAGACTGGCTGTCTCTGCCCTGGCTCGTATAGTTGGACCTCAGCTTCTCTGCAAACACAGACCTTGAATTCTCTTCCAAAACTAATCTGCGTCTAGCTCTGAGCACTTCGACGTACCCCACACCACAAATTTCCTGTTCAATATGTTGACATTTACTTTAGAACTGCAGAAGGTGTGTATCTGCCTCCACTCCCCTTCCAAAAAATGCCTGAAATAGATAACTTGAAGTCGATCGGTATTGTATTACATGGGAAAATTCTTCATTGCTTGCAGCAAGGGTGACACCAGATGATCTGACAGGCTGCCTCCCATATCCGATTTCTCTTGGGGTAGAGTACTATATAGATACAGCGTATCTCCAACTACCACTGGTTCTAGATGTAACTGAGGGCACACTGAATTGTGAATATGCCTCATTATTGGCATCTCTAACTTAGAATGTCCCTAGCAAATGAACTGTAGACTTCGCGATGTTTTCCTACATACATTGGCCTGCATAATAGCTACAGGCGTTAAGTCTTCTATAGTTCTCCTTACAGTGTAAGCCCCCGTAGTATCTGTTCCAGTACTGGATTTTGATTGTCCTGTGTTCAGTTGCTGCCATGTCTGACTGTGCTGTGAATCAGACAGTGAGAGCAAGCAAACACAAAGCTGGTGCCACTGGCCCATCAGGCAATAAAAGGAGAAATTGAGGAAGATTAACGTACTGAAAATGAGAGAAACGATGTATTTGCATGAAACTTCAGAAGAAAAGCTTTGGGGGATATCCCTTAATCTCTGTTAGCAAGAGTGACCTCTGGCAGGAAGCTGAGGTGTCAAAGGAGGTACTGCGAAAGGCTGGTAAAGGTGAGGGAAGTAAAAATCAAACTGTATTTGTAAAAAAATTCTGAAAGCATGTACTTAACTGGCAGATCTACCAGGACTATATACATTCCTTTATTAAAATCGGCAACTACTTTTAAAAAGCAGCCAGTTTGATCCTCATACTGAAAGACGCTAGGTGTGATCCTGAGGTCCCTATGGCAGGCTGGCTTTTCCTCCAGAAAGCAGGAAAATTGGTTTAAACGCTAACTGAAAATAACTCTGTAAGAAGCCTAAAAGAAAATAAGATGGAGAAAAATCGGCAGGTCTCTTAAAAAGGGATTCATGTCCTGTAATTTTATATAAATTGATACTTCTTCAAACTACATTAGTGAAAAATTTGGCTCCATAGTCCTGACATTTGTCTTTTAGGCTTGAAAAATTGAGGGCTTAATCTGAAAAACATTGTGTAGAGGGAGTACAGAAGCTCACCATGACTTTTGGAGCACGACTGTGCCATAACGCTCACTTTGAAATCACTTGAGTCTGTGTTACAGCAGCGAATCTGACCCACAGACTCATCCCCTTCCTGAGAAACATGTTATGTCTCTCACATCACCCAAGCAAGAGAAAATCTACAAATAGCGCTGAGCTGACAGTTCTGCCGGTAGTGCCAGAGACAGGACAGAATCCAGCTCATTCCTCCATGCTCGCTGTTTCATTAGTAAAGATAAGATTTACAAAAACACGTAGAACAGATAAACTGAGTAAGAATCCCTTCTATAAACTCAGATTTCTGACTTGCTTTTTAAGGTGTTCCCAGCAAACACTGTTTCCAAAGAGTTCAGAGGAGCTGCTGTCAAAACATGCCGTGTTTATTGTGTTGGAAGGTAAGGCCAGTGTTCTTCCACAGCACTGTCGTGCGCAAAGAGGAGTCACAGCATCTTAACTGAGCCTCTCAGTGAGGCTCATCTAAGAGAGTATGAAAACTGACTTGCAGGTAGTATTTGTAACAAGATGGGAAATAGCCTTTCATTTACATTCAACAACGTGTAAGGTCCAGTTCCAGAATCTATACTCAGCCAGAAATACCTGGACAGTGAAAAGGAGATTCACTGTAAGGAACACAGAGGTCTCCTTGTTGCAGCCTTCTGTATATTGACCCACTCCTGACTGAGCAAAGCTGCATCGTTGCCAGGGGTTTGGTTTTCTCATTTGAATGCTCCGAAACAATGCAGGGCTTTTGCCCAGTGTTGTGCTAAATTAAGTCAGAGATTGAATCAGAACTCCTGATAATGACTATGTGTGCCTAAAAGCTGAATCCAAATATGAACTTTCCATCTAGGGACCAACTCTAGGACAGTTTAATTAATCTAATGTCAGAAAGTGAACTTCATGGTGTAACAGTTCAAGAGTGTATTTCTTCAAGAGCACAGCAAATGTTCTTCTCCTTGGCCTTAAGTCCAGCTTAGAAATGTCTCGGGATCCAACAGATCTCATCCAACGTGACTTAGAAATGCAAGCAGTTCTTTGCACATCAGGTATCTTCTCTTCATATACACCAGTGTACAAGCTGCCCTGTCACTGCCACGCGCCTGAGTTTTATTTGCTGCTGTAGTCTTACTTTTCTCTAAAAGAGAAAATGACCAGCACAAGCATTTGAATTTCATTCCCTTTCAGATTCAACACCACCACTTGACCCTTTAAAGTACAGACACTGAAGCAGTGTTTAATCTAAATGCCATTTCTAAGCAAACACCCACAGAGTTATTAGGCATTTGCTCAACACAGTACATCCGACTTACATTAAAAGGACCAAGCTGAGACCCATCTGCTTTTTAAACGTTATTTGGCTCAGTCCCCAAAACCAAGAGCAATAATAATTTTTTTTTTTAGAAGTGGTTTGTGATTGTCTGTTAAGAGATTTTACTAGATAATGTTAATTTATCTCTCTGGCAGTACTTGGCATGACCTGAAACTATTCCTGACGTGACTGCCTCACTAGCAGAATGCATTTTCACGCGTACTTTAAAGTACAGTTAGTAGTAATGCGGAGAAGATCATGTTGGCTTCTGCAGAATCAGATTTGCCCTCCTAATGGAAGGGAAAGCTCTGCTCAAAACTTCATCTGGGTAGTTTTCTGCAGGGGGTGGGATTCACACAAGCTGAATGAAAGTAAGAAAATGGTCAGTATTTTTAAAGCAAAGAACTTGAACAGCTTCAGAATTAAAACAGCCTTGTGACATTTTCATGTTATCCAAAATCGTTTTGAAAATATTTGTGCGACAAAGGTCCATTTTTAACATTGTCATCTGGGCTTTCATTTTTAAAATGATCACTGTTAGCTTTAATTTTGGAGTAGAAAAACAAAAGCTTTTATCAAAAGTGTCTTTACAAAAGCCCCCAGAAACCCCAACCCTGTTTAAAGCTTTATGTTTTGTTTTTCACCTAGAAAGCGATGAACTCTGCTGAGCAGTCCTGAGGAAAAGACTTGAGGAGTATTTGTGGAGTACTTGTGTTTAGGTGAAAAGAGTAGAGCTGAATTCAAGTAATTTAGTACCCATTCCTTTGTTGAGAAAAACAAAACTGAACTACCATGAAACAGTACATTTTACTTGTACAATGGAATGCTATTCCCTTTGTAGCTAATGATGATTTTGCTTTTACTGCAGTGAATCCAGTATTTCAGCTATATTCTTTATTAGAAGTGACAGCCCTGTGACAGGCATGTGCAACTGCTTTTCAGAAGCAAAAGAAAGGTCTGATAATTTGGACTAAATATATTTTTCTTTAATATCTTTCCATTTTGAATTAACTTTCAAAACTAATTCAAACTCAGCCAACATGGGAAATATTGGCCCATGTCACTGAATTGTGTCCAAGTTGTAAGACGTCAAAAGTAAGGAGACATCTTAATTGCAGGCCATGCAACCAGTTCTACCTACAGCATCTACACAGACAAACACATACACATTGTTATTTGTCCCTCAGAGAAGGTATTCTCTGAGCGATCACAGCACACAGGTCCAACAGCTTACCCAGTAAGCTCAAGCGTGAATTTCTCAGCCAGTTGATCTAAGGCCAAGGGACCAGCAGCTATTGAGTCATTTACTGCAAGAAATGTGATTCAGTGTGTGCTTTCAGGTGAAAGGACAGAGAAATTGGCACATTGGATGGAGTTGACCCCCAACCCCAAGATTCTGACAGTCACTGCTGTGACTTTCAAATCGAACTTCCTTCCCTCCACGTCCCCGATGTAAATGCAGGACGATGCATTCGTTCTCCCTGACACACAGCCACCAGTGTGGGTTCAGTGACTCACAGCCTTTGTGTTCACTTATATCAAGTGTGTTTGTACTTGATTCTTAGTCTTAAGACTAAGACTTAAGTCTTAGTACTTAATTTATAACAATGTTGTCTCACCTGCTTATGAAATTAATGAACCCAGAGAAGGGAGGAAGGGAATATTTTAACTGGAGGGAATATTAACAGACAGTCTGCTGTTGAACTTGCGTTATTCTGTGCTGTGAACCGTCATGTTCCCAAGCAGGTGATTTCTAGTCTTTCCAGAATTTGGGTAGCCGTCCTGGTCAGGTACCTGCCATTAGTTATTTTCTTGCAAAGGAATAATGAAGATGTGATTTTGGATGTTTTGCCTCAAAAAAGTAACTGAAAAATCCACAAAACTCTTTCAAAAGATGCCATAAAGATTAAAACTAACAATCTTCAAATGGCAGCTTTTAATTATACAGGACTGTTCTAGAAAAAAAGTCTACCAATAGTGTTGAACAGATTGTTTACTGAGGGCTTCAGCAATCCTAGACCATGAAAATCAACCTTCATTTCCTTACTAATAACAACAAAATCTTGTTGACGTCAATGAGTAAGCCAAATTCATCACTCGGTTGGAATCACACTATTGGCTTTTTGTGTGTTGTCACATCATTTCTCTGCTTGGCCTGTTCCTTGAGACAATTTACTCTTACTTGTCCTTTCAAATCAGTATTCCCATTTCGCTCTGCTGTCAGACAGGTTAACATAGCAAATTTGGGTTCTATAAGACTTTTCACTCAAAGATTAAAATGTCCTCTCGGAGTATTCATTAATTAAATCTGAAAGCACCAAGATGAAGTCAGTGAATAGCACATAGAGATCATTTCACTCTGGACATCTGTTTAATTGATTATAGCAATATTATGTAATGCTTTAGGATAGACAGTAAAGAAATGGTGAGCTCACTTGAAGCCACATGGGAATTGCATTGCGTATATGCATTTATTAAAGGAACACCAGTCTTGACAGATAGATTGTACAGCAGCCAGTGAGGCTGTTTGTTTGCCTGTCAGTTATTGTGTGCAACCACAACGGCAAACATGCATGGCTGTGGTTTGCTACCCTCACAGCGTGCTCAGAGGAAGACAAGCTATCTGTCTTCCTAATAATCCAACGAGAGCAGCATTTCCAGGCTGCTCTCCAAACTCTTCGGGGAGAGGTTAGTAGGAATTGCTCTTCTAGTGAACCCTCATTGCAATACGAGTTACACCTTCTGTTGTGGCTTTAATCTGAAAAAGTAGAAGAAAATTTAGAAGCAATAGCTGATCAAGGAGCGAGTAAATAACATGCTTCTGAGTGGTTTTGGTTTTAATGAGTGTTGTTCTTTTCATTACAAAGCCAGAAGTATGTATCAGGAATTTTAAGGACTGATATAATGGCTATTAAACTGACATTTTTGTCAGCAGTGAATGAAAATGTTCTGCTGCTTTTTCTAACTGCCAGTTCGTCATGCTTTACACAGGAACATCAGGAAGGCCATACTTGCTCAGAGTAAAGGTCCATCTGGCTGAGCATCCTGTCCCTGGGCAGTGGCCAAGAAAGGATGCCTAGGGGTGAGTATAAGAACAGGGAAAATCAATAGCAATTGTTCTCAGAATACATCTCCAGCCTTGAGTTGCAGTGACTGAGGAACTTCCAGCCTTACTGTCTCAGTGCATTTTCTGTTTAACCGAGTCCTATTTGGTATTCAAAAGGAAGAAAAGGGTATTTGGCATGGGCGGCTTTGTAGATCCTGAGATGTGTCTGTCATTAGTGATGCCCATGGAGTGCTCAAAGGTGAAAAGCTGTTTGGATTGCCCAGCTAGTCTGTGTAACTCAAGGACAGCAGTGGTTCCCATCCGTTCTCCGTCTTGTGACTTCCCACAGTTTACAAGTATCTCTTCCTGGTCAAAATGTGAGCTGCCCCTCTGTTCAGATACAGGATACATTGCCAATTTTCTCCCATTCTTCCCTCAGCACCCCTTGGCTCTCCTTTGTTTCTTATCCTCTTATCAGGCAAAGGTGTGTGGCACACATCTCCAGGCCGGCGATGACGGAGCACGAGGCCAGCTGCCCTCACAGTATTTCCAGCAAGAACAGGAGCGGGTCCCCTGGGAACCTCTGCACAGGACTGCTGATCTCCCCAAGGCTGGAAGACTGAAGCTGGGAATCTCAACTGCCTGTGAAATTAGTCCAGGGAAAAGTATGTGTGTGCTTATGAGTAGACCTCCCAGTACAGGGTTGTCCTGTAAAGCCCTTGACTGCGTAGGGTCTATACAGGAGGCCTGACCCAGCTTGATCCGGGTCACTACATCCAGCAAGATCAGAGGCAATCAAAGCTTTGTAGTGCAGGTGAGAAAAGCAAACCCCTAATCAAATATGAAGTAACTCATCTGGAAGGCATATCCTATTGTGTTTTTTAAAATTAACAGACATTTTCCTGTTTCCATAGAAACACTGAGACGACTTAACAACAATTTGCTCTACAGTCAACAGACTGGTGAAGCTCTGAATGCAGACCCCTAAACGAACCAAGACTTGCAGGTGAAATGTTGTTTCCCTTTTTAAAGTGAAATTGAAAATTTGGTACAGCTCACAGTTAGAGCGAAGGAACACATAACTGCAGTAGGAGAACGCACCCAGCAGAAAAATTCTCAGCTGTGGTGTTCATAGATCATTAGAATGGGAATAATTTATTACAGGGCTTTCCTTGTTAGTGCCTTGTCATGGGCATAACTAAAGGGGTGTAATACGTATCAGTGGGCACCCTAGAACAATCTGCTACGTGGCTCACGTTTGACCCAAATTACCACAACGCTCCTCGTTGTGTCAGCAGGACACGGCATACAGGCAGATTGGAAATGAGATTGCCGCTCCAAGGAGGGACTTTGCAGATGCAGGTGTGCAAAAGCAATGTGCAGGCAGTCCCTGTGTTGAATCTTGCCTTCTCCACGCAGCTGACTGCACACAAGTGAGTACACCCATGATGGATACGGATGCTATCGATAGACATCTGCTAAGAACCGGACTGAGATCCTCCAGCCTTTTTGTATTGGTTGCTGAACAGATGGTAAGCCATCACGTTGTTATTTCATATTCCAGACTCATGGAGAGGGGCTGTGAGCTGGCAATTACGTTTTCTCAGCTTGGGACAAACAGATCTTTAAAAGTCACAACATTATTATTATTATTATTATTCTATTAATCTCTAGGGGCTCACTAAGATTGGGGCGCCTTGTAATAAGTACATACCCAGGATAGAGGCTAGTGAGGATTCCTTGTCCCAAACAGTTTAAGTATGTATAGACCTAATTTTGGCATAAACCTGTGAGCTACACCTAAACAATCCTGACTTCTTTTGTGCCAGTCCCAATGCCCTATTTTGCTGAAACGGGCACCATTTGGATGTGACCAGGTGGACGGAAAGTTACTGCCCCTGCTCCCAGCTTCTTCTGGCAATAACTATTCATCATACACTTCTAATCTCTGTAGTGACCTGCTGAAAGTGACTCGTCCACGTTTTACGTCACGTTGGAACAGAGTATGCGTGTGCACGCAGCTTTCTTTGTTGCAGTGCAGTGGGGATCTCTGGTTCAAGCACGGTAACTTTTTAAGCCACTTTAGTGCGATATCAAGAATCTGATGATACTGTTCATGTCAGAGGAGTACAAAAGGCAATAAAAAAGTCTTGGTAGAACAATTTATAGTGCCAAAGCTGAGCTGAGAAACTAAAACCACAAGCATTGACAGCAAGGTAACAGAAGCT
This sequence comes from Steatornis caripensis, assembly GCA_013398225.1. Taxonomy (NCBI): domain Eukaryota; kingdom Metazoa; phylum Chordata; class Aves; order Caprimulgiformes; family Steatornithidae; genus Steatornis; species Steatornis caripensis. The sequence goes on from VZSC01002520.1 coordinate 674,115, forward strand.
GCAACAAACCATTCTTACGTAACGAAGCAATTATGTTTTCTCAGTCTCACAAGTTTTTGAAAACACAGCTTTCTCAGGCTTTCCGCTGATAACACTTTGAGGCTCTTCAGGGAAAGTATGATAAATAAGCAGTCGCTATTGCAAGTGTGTGTTTGATCACCAATTTTTCTTGCAGAAACATCGTACATTTTATGTCTATACTGATAAACTCTCATACCTCTGATGGGTGAAGTAGCTGTCACTGAGGGAGGTAGCAAGCCACTGAGGGAAGATGCCTGATAGAGTCAGAAATAACAACCAAAAAAAAGGCCGTTGTGTCTGTGGCGGAAGAAAGAAGCCTGGGTTAACTTTCGCAGATAGAAAGAGAACAAAGTAATGAAGCTGTCATAGAGTTTCTCCAAATCATTTTTTATCCTAATCTTCCTGAAATATTAAATTACAAGAGCTGCAGTAGCAGGCGCCCCAGACAAGACTGTGCCATACATACAAATTAAAAATTAATTATAAATGGCTCTGTACAGGAAAAATGTAATTCTCCCCATCAAAGCATTGACTGGACTGAGGAGAACATGTCTCTTACGGCTTGTAGAGACACTTAAGAAGAGAAGGCTACCATTTGTCTTGCAAAAGCAATAACAAATAATATTTGTGGCCAAATTATGCATTTCTCTTTGCAAAGCAAGAAAGGCAGCTAGGAATCTTTAAACTAGTAATGTGGAAAAATAAAGATGATCCTTAAATCTAGATTCCAGGTAGAAATGGGTGTTGTGTGGAGGGTTTTGAGATCCAGACGTGAAATTGCACATGTTGGAATTTGGCCGCCCAAGCCCACCTCTGATAATAGCAGGGGGCCCAAGGAATGCATTCTCAGAATGCACCAGGCCTTCAAACCCAGGAAATGCCAGGAGCACGTGCAGAGTGTTCGAGCACTGCATGCATCAGCACCCATGGAGGTGTGCGAGTGTGTATTTCTGAGAGCATGTTCTCTCATGATCTTAATGCGCTCAGGGGGAAGAGAAAGTGCTCATAGTGTTAGGGGAGTAGTGCTCAGCTGTGCCTGAAACTCAAAATCCTTTGGGCCCAAATTCAGAGGTGTGTCAAGCACCTGCAGCTCCCTCCACATTCTCTAGAAACTGCAGGAGTCTGTTGGATGGTCAGCATTTGGTTCTCTCATAACAGTGATTGTTCACAAGTGTCTGGGAGAAATAGAGCCTGCAGCAGTTTGTCATTGTTCCAGCCAGACAAAAGGACAAAAATACTGAATAGAAAGGAAACTGCTGGCAGGATTTCCTAAGATAAAGTACAACCTGCCACCTGTTCAAAATACCTACATACATAGTTCTGTTCATGTGGGATAAGAATTCTGAGCTCTTTAATGACCACAGATGATAAGGACCCCCTCTGAATATATTTTGAGTGGTAATAACTGTAGTAACTGTAGCAACTATCAGCAAAGAACCCCAAACACCTAGCTGAACTCCTGCTGTGAAATGACTCGGAGGTAAGAGGGATGATTCAGAAGGTGAAATATTGCTTCACATAGCACTTGGGTATTCTAAGGTTTCCATCCAAGGATCGACCTTGTTTAGTTTATGAGCTCTGAGAAGATCACAGCCCTCGCTAGCAGACTGTAATACAAAAGCATTGTACTAATTCATGGATGTCAAATCTGCCACCTCATATAAAATATACTGGTAATATTCAAATTTCTTATTAGCCCTCAGCCTTTTCAGCAGGTGCAATTTAGATCGGCAAAGGGAGAACAAATCCAGGTTACATATTGAAAATTCTGCTGAAAACAGCCTAGGAAAAACAATGTTAGTAAATAGCAATGTTGGTACTATGTGAAAGTCTATTAAAATAATCAGATTTATACATATATCACACCTAGTCTCAAAGCACCTCATAGACATTAGCTAACCTAAATAACCAGCATTCCTGTGATATAGAAGGGTAGCATCTATTTCTGTTTTAAAGAGTTACATCAGACTTCCAAGGAAGAGAGCATATATTTAGAAAGCAGCAGAGAAGAGGCTGTGACCCTGGAGTCTTGGTGACCTCTGTGCATCTGGAAAAGGTTAGGACTGCTTTGTTAGTTGTATTCCTCATGTGGGGAAAACACAGAGAAAAGTGCTTAGCAGAGCGGCTCTGCAGCAAGGCTCAGGCTGCACTCAAGCAGTTGAAGCGTGGCTCTTACGCACCCCAGCCACATGCAACCCCCACAGAGACCATGCAGGCACAGACGTTGCTGGGAAATTCTCCTTCCCCAAGAAGGGAAGGAGGCACACAGCTCTGGGCTCCTGTTTGCACATTGCTGCAGGCTCCAGCTGCACGCCCATTACAGTGTCACCTTGCAGTGTAACCCCCGGCAGGCTGTGGTTGTTCACTGCTGCCCTGGTTTGACCAAATGCAGTATTCCATCCCATGCACATCATGCTCAGTGTAGAGTTGAGGGATCACAAGGGTCACTCCTTTTATGGCCAGGGGCCCGAGGGCACTGATGGGCTTTAAGGGCCCTAAGCAGCCTTGCCTGGTGCTTCCACCCACACCCGTGGCCCAGGAGCGTATTTAAGCCCAGCACCGGGCTGTCAGGGAGGTTCTGGTGATGTGGCAGGATACTGCTCTTCAGCTGTGCCCAGCTCCTTGCTTGAGCGTCAGAGGAGGACTCTGCCGGATTATTCTGCCTTCGATCCTGAATTCAGTTCCTGCCTACTGCTGAGTACATTCTGGGACTTTCCTGGGGTATGCCCTGCAGGATCTGGGTGATGTACTTATCATTGGGGAGAGGGGAGCTTGATATTGGTTTTGTATATATTTCATTATTATTCATCCTATTATTATAATACATTATTATTGTAGTTAGATTAAAGCTGTTTTAACTTTTCTGACCCGTAAGTCTCTTTCCCCGCTTTTGAGGAGGGAGAGGGTTAACAAAGAGCATTGGTTTAATAGCCAGCCCAGCTTTAAACTGTGGCAACTGCCTGTGAACATGTCCCTGACATAAGTGATGTATCGGTGGTAACTGGATGAGAAGTTTGGCAGGTAGCTGGGGTGGGTTGGCTGCTCCTGCTAAAGCGCTTGCTGGGGGGCCGCTGTGTTACTTCATTCAGATGCTAGAATCTGGCCATCATCATATTAGTGAATATCCATGCACAAGCAGCCTTCTTGATCTTACAAAAAAAAAAAAGGGTGCCATCAGGTACAAGGGCATAATTTCGTGATTAAGGCTGTGCAAATACGGCATTTAGGGAGATGGACTTAAAAGAACGTTGTTAAAGACCCATGCAGGCAGCTGGCTTTTTCAGCTGGAAAGTGCTTGGAGTCAGCTGAGCCCAGTTCCTGGGTAAGGTATTTGAGCAGGGCCTTCATGAAAGGGAAGGGTTGGAACATGTTGTTAATGGCACTTCAGGGTGCGGTTTCTCATCAGATGTTGATTTAACAGCTGCCAGCTAGGGAAGGGGATGTTCTTCTTCCCCTCAACCCCTATGCGGTCCTGTGGTTTTCCCTATACCACCTCTGGCATCTATCTGGCCACAGAGAAATTAAATTCAGGTAGCAAAGCTGGCAGAGACCTCAGCTTCATGGAAGAGGAGGAACAGATTTTCACTGGCTCAGCTGTGGGAACTAGTTCGCAGTAGCAACAGGCAAGGGGTGGAGCAGGTCCAGCTCTGAGCTGTGGCGAGTTGTGAGATAGGCTGCGATTTTGGGTCCTGGCTGTGCTAAGTCCCCTTGGGACTCTTTTTTTAAATTTGTATTTATTTATTTATCTTTTGAAATTTTTTCTTTATTTCTTTCTGTAATCAAAAATACTTTCTTTGACTCAAACTTGCAAATGCTTTGCTGTAACAGAAGCAATGTCAGGTCCTGTGAATAACTACTGCCTTACCTGCACAGGTCTTTTACTTCCCCTATCAACCCTCTGGTTAAAGAGATCTGTGCTGGAAATATACTCTGGAAATCCATTTTCAGGAGATCAAAGTCTTTGATGGAAACCTACGGCTCTTAAATTAATGTTCTTTTGTTACGCTAAGATTGCCTACAGAAGTGTTAGCAGAAAGTCTTCAACTACCACTGGGTTTGTAGGGTAGGAACAATTTAATTGCAATAATAAGGTGATTCTCGAAGAATATCTGCAGCAAGCTATGCCTTAAGTGTAGACCGTTGTTGCAGTGACACCTCCAAACAATTATTTATTACAGAAGTTAGTTAACGTGGGCTATGGAGGTCAGTGACCCAGCAGCTGGAACATGCTGGGAATAGTTTTCTCGTTATGTTCCCTACCCTGGACTTTTCTCAGTGCAGAGGAGAAATGGTGCTGTGGAAACTGATGTTATTTGTGTGTGGTTACCACAAGCAAAATAGCTGGTTTTGAATGAGTTGGATAATTCTTGGGAAAGGGGAGAACTTAAACAACTAGTGTGCGTGACTGGGAATGGGACTTGAGTTATCTTGCTGATAGACCGCCAGCTTGAAGCAGCAGTCACTGTGGCTCTTCGTCTTCTGAGACCTATGGGGTGGCTTTGGCAAAGTGAGTCTGAGCCTCTTGCGTGATGGCAAGCTGGGAAAAGAAAAACGAGCCCTCACAGCATATCACTGTGGAAATGTTCACCCACCTCAAAGGTGCTCTGTGGGCAAGTGAAACAAGGCATTTGTTTACTTTTTTAAATTGGATATGTAACTAAAATAAAAAATACAAACTACATTTGAATGCCATTGTAACATACGCTTCCAGAGTGAGTTATTAACTTCTGGAAAGCGTAAATGAAAGTTGTACAAATCAGGACAGATTTCAGTGTGTAGTTATACAGTTGTTTTCTCATTATGGCAAATCTTGCCTTCTACATAAGCCTACCATTTTCTTCCTGTCTACTGCAGAAAATAGTTCTTATATGAGTTACGCCATTAATAAGCTGATTGCTCAGTTTAAAATGACTGGCTGAACCGGCAATTCTTGGCTTTTTGTCACAAATTGAATAAATAGTCCTCTTGAGGAAAATCATGGGAGTAAAGAATTTTTTTTTTGCGTATGTGATATACTTCTTGATCTCCAGGTGGTTTGTCAGCTCTCTGTTTGAACTTGGGCGGGGTTGATGAGATATGGTGATCCAAGGGTACTTCTGTTACATTTTGGTTGATGATAGAATTTAGGTATTTGTCCTGGGTCTGGATTCACTTGGATGAGTTGATTTGAAATGCATTGTGTCTGTGCAAACACATACCAAGAATTTCATTTTTTAGAACACCGTTACGTGAATGGAGAATGAATGAAGCCAAACTAATTCACATCTTCATTCAAGCAACTACCCAGGTAATATATTTGAGCGAATGACTTAACACTAAACTAAGCATGTATCTAGGGACTAATAATCATAGATTCTCCTCTTAGCCTGCCAAGTCCATATAGCACTGTATGTACTCTGACTAACCAACAGGGACATGTATTACGTGTACTGAAATAAAATAGAGTTGCAATCATGCTGCTTCCATCAGCTGCGGCAGTGGCAGCCTATTTACATAATGGGAGGAAATGTTTTGAAGCTGTTTCCTTTCCTACTGGCACCAAGAGGACTGGTTCATTCTAAAACACTGAAATAGATCAGCCAGTTCAAATGAACTGAAGCAGGCCTGAAATTCTGTATTTGGACTTGCAGCTGACCCTGACCTCAGGCCTGTCTTGATTAGGAAAGCTAGTGTAAATTCATTGACTTTGACTTGGAGAGGAGCAGACTGGAGCACTGAGCTGTTAGAGAAGAACGCAGACGGGATCTTGGTGTTTTATTTCTTTACAGTGATGAGCAGATCTTTTTTTTTTTTGTAGTTCTGAGTACTTCTTTGCCATGACTTTAACCTGGTAAGAGTCAGCAAAATGCAAAGAGATGGCTAACTAGGCATTCGCAGCACATTTGCCTCGCATTTGGGAGACTAGCGTTCAAGTCCCTGCTCTACCGCTGATTCACTGCGCCCAGGCTGCTTAGGCCCATCGCCACAGAAGTACTTGGGCTGTTGTCTCCTAGTAATTTGAGTGATGGGCAGAGCCTGCTAGGGTCAGTGAGGTGCTCATGGGGACTGGGGTGGGAGAGACCAGCCCTGGCTGTGGGAACTGGAGCTTCTTAAGGCAACATGTTGCAAGCCTGCCTCTCCAGCCCCACTTCTGCAAATGCCAGCTTTGGTAGCAGGGTTGGTGGCAGGGACCACAGGTACCTCCCTCACCGCCTTTAGGTTCCGTTCAGCAGGGTACCAGTGCCGTGAGGGTGTGCTAGATCTGCCAGGCCCAACGCAGCCACTGGCACTGACCCCATCGGAGGGGCAGGAACTCCCTGCGGAGGGATGGGGCACACAGCTCAGCTCTGCTTGCAGTGCGGAGCCCCTCATCTCCCTGTGCCATGGTTCCTCAGGGGCCCTTGGAATGGGCATTGCAACGCTGTCTGCCCTCACAGAGAAGTTGTGAAGATAAGGGAATTAAAGGTCACAAGAGCGCAGAGACTAAGTTAGTCTATGACAGACAATTGCCTGGGACAGACAGCTTCCCTTTCTCTCATCTCCCCTAATTACACAAAGCATTTGAAAGACCTTTATTATTCTCTGTATTATACTGGAATATAATCTGTGGTGGTTGTCAACAGAAAGTGACAGAAAAGCAACCACAGCAACAGGCTGCTGAAGAAAAGATTGATTTCTTTTTATCGTGTTAGGGTTTCCATTATTTTGCAAGAAATACAAAAGTTTTCTCGCTTTTATTCCTGCTGATTTCCTTCTGTGTTGAATTCAATGCTTCTCCACTCAGACATTGGTTTGTTAGATATACTTCAGCTGAACAGGAGGCCAGAAAGATCTCAGGTTAATTTATTACTCTAAAGATATTCATCCTTGTGAACCGTCATGCTGGTGCTAAAAAATAATGCAGTCCGTCACTGTGCAGCAGGGACTTTTGCCTCCCCACTGTTTTGGAAGATGAAATATCTAAAACTCCAACTCAAACGTTAAGAAAATCAGGAAGTGAGTGATTGCCCCCTAACAAAAAGATGAACTACAGGCCCTGTAAATAAAGATGTGCAGTCAAGCAGCTGCTTCACACCTGCACAGTACAACCGTAGTACCATAGCTTAGCCTCTGTCTGTCTGGGGGTTAGCTGAAAAAAGCCTCCAGCATTATAGCTACCATTATTTTAAAACATTTATTTTGTGATAGCATTCTGGAGCCAAGCAGGCCAAGCCCCACTGTCTGAGGTGCTGCACAAAAATGCTGGATAGAGCGAGCTGACAGTCTGAGAGGGGAGACTTTTAAGGTGGCTAAAACAGAGGCAAATCAGGGAGACACCAGTGTAACAGCAGCAGTGATTAATGTTGAGGCTATACTCAAAGTGATGCCCTCTGCTCTTTCACTGGCTAAAGCTGAGTGAAGCCTCACTTCGCTGGCCTCTTCTTGCTCAGGCACCTCTTTGTGTGGGCAGTTACTTTCTATGCGTCTCATCTAGAGGAGTTTATGGCCACAGTTTATGTCCAACCCCTTTATTCGGATACCTTTTTACTTCATTGTCTCAACCATAAGTTGACCCAGATGTAGGCCTTTGATATGGAAATCTTAAATACGCTCCATGGAAAAGTTTTCCAAGTTGGACGCCACTGAACATATGGCCTTAGAAAGGGGAAATAGTCGGGATGCTTAATTATAAGCAGTTCTTGTTTCTTCAGCAATAAGACACTGTCTGCACAGTGCCTTCTTGTCCTTTTTTTTCACAATTCTTCTCCTGCATGTGTTACGGGTTGCCTCTGGCTGTGCATGTGGAATTGAAACATTTTTTTCTGTTACGCTTAAAAGAGAAAACAAAAAAAAAATGTTAGAAGAAAAGCTTGTGCTTTCTCATAGTTTGTAAAGACCCTATTTCTAACAAAAGGACGTTATGCGCTGGCAAGTCCTCCACTTGCAGCATTTGGCTAGCCCTGTCACTGTTAGCTGGGGTACTTGTTCTATCGCCATTTGACTTGGCCAGCTGTCAGTGTCGCCTCTCAATCACAATGGTCTAATTTTCAGTCTCGTTTAATTTTGTGATTATCTCTTGCTGCTCTGTGCTCTTGTTTTGATAATTCAAAAGGAAGTATTTCCATCAAGTGCCCAAAGTGTGACCAAACGCTGTTTTAGCTTTTTTTATTGTTTGGAGGGTTTTTGAGATTCAAGCTTCATTCTCCTCTTTTGTGAGGTCATAGGTCAAGGTATGCAATGGCCCAGATTTATTGCCACTTATTTCACTAGGAGCGTGCCTGCTAATTGAATGTGGGTCTTTCTTTACCTGTTGCATTGCCTCGCATCCTGCCCCATGCACACCCTTCCATCCTCTCAATTTATCTGCATCTCTCTCTACTTCCTCTGTTTTATGGCCACTCCTGGTGTAGCCCCTGTGACCCAACAGCAGTTGCAGGAGTTGAGAGCGAAGAAGCCTAGAGGAAAGCACTTCACCTGATGTGGCTGTATTTTGTGGCACCCATGTCAGTGGTGTGAGAGAGCACTATAGAAACACTAAACTGGATGCAGACTGAAAAGTCTGGCAGTTCTGTGATTATCAAAGCTCAGCTGCCTAGGAAGATTTTGGTTGTTGCTGTCAAGCTCTCAGAAAGCCTTGAGTTGTCTGAGCTTCTAAAACTCAGTGAGTGCAGGAACTATTTGTGCATCCCTTAGCCCGTGTGCCAGCCTCTTTGAGGAGGGATGTGTCGGCCCTTTGCAGAGCATGAGGCCTCTCCAGTCCTTCGGAGTGGCACAAAAGTGGCACCTGGTCCTTTCCACAGAGACAAGGGAGTTGGAGAATGAGCTCGCAGACTTAATCTGGGCCACCAGCTTTAATGGAAATCAATGTTAATTAAAGAAAACTCATTCCCGTTTAGGATGAAGCAAATGCTTCTTAAGTTGCAGGATTAATCACTCCAGGGGCAGACTGGCATTTCCCGTTCTCTCTTGCTCATGGGTAGAAAACACCTACATGTTTATAACTTCCAGCTCCCTCCTGCTGTGTGGTGGCACAAAGGTGCAGATTTGTCAGTCTCTGGGGACCAGCCATATGAATCTGTTTTCTTTGCTCAGTCATTTGCAGAGGGTGTAGGGAGCAGAGCTGTGTGGCTGACTTGCGCCTGGGAAAGCCAGCTGGTATTGCAATGGCTGCTTTAACAATTAGGAAAGAGTGCTATTACTGCTGTCCCTGGGGAAGTAATCCATCAGAGACAGCAAATAGCTGTTCACTCGGCCCAGCTGACCATCTCCCCGTGCACAGAGGCAGGAATACCTTCCGCTGCAAAAGAAGTGGGGGCCTTTGTGAGGAGTTACAACAAACCACAAATATTGATTCACCTGGTGTCACGGTTTAAAGCTGGGCTGGCTATTAAGCAAATAACAGATGCTCTTTGTTAAACCCCTCCCTCCCCAAAGTGGGGGGGGGAAGAGAAAAGGGAAAGAGACTTATGGGTTAGAAAAGTTAAAACAGCTTTAATCTAACTACAATAATAATGAATAATAATAATAATGAAATATATACAAATATACAAATATGTACAAAACCGATATCGAGCTCCCCCCCACTGATGACGAATACGTCACCCGGACGCTGCGGGGCACGCCCCAGGAAAGTCCCGGACTGTACTCAGCAGCAGCAGGCAGGAGCTGGATTCAGGAATGCACGGATCGGGATCGAAGGCAGAAGAATCAGACAGAGTCCTCCTCGGATGCCGGCCATAGAAGAAGAGAGCGAGACCCTCGTGATCCCTCTGCTTTATACCGAGTATGACGCGTATGGGATGGAATACTCCCTTTGGTCAGTTTTGGGTCACCTGTCCGACCCGCTCCTCCCCACCGCAGGGTCGCAGGGGTGACGACTTCTCTGCTCTTTCAGTTCCGGCGCACAAGAAAGTTAGCAGAAGCAAGCATCGACCTTGGTCTCCATAGGGATAACTATAAGCAAGGGCCTTTCTGCATACCATTGCTTCTGATGTTCCAGCACTAACTATAAACACCAAGCCTTATCACTGCTAGAAGCAGCTCCTGTCTGGAAAAACATGCAGTTAATTTCAGAGAGTGCAGCTTCTCAGGAGAGACTTAACTAAAAAGCAAAGTTACTAAAAGAAAATTGGTTCTGTCCTGGCCCAAACCAGGACACCTGGGGAGCCTGAGGGTGGAGGGGAGAGAAATCAAAGCCTTGGAAATGGCTTTTCTTTTCTCTCCTTTTAGATTAGGGTATGCTGACCTTGAATATGTCATTAGTGTAAAATCTCTGTGTCCAGAAACCCTTCAAGCAGCAGTTCTCTGACTTTTCCAGTGATGCCACCTTTGAGCCCCAGGCCCCAGCAAAGGCAGTTCTGGCCATGTTTTCCTCTTGCTCACCTCGTCCCCTTGGGCTCAGGTTAAATGTTATGCTCTTCATGCCACTGCCAAAGAGAGCGGGTCTCAGTAGGGGTGAGAGGGAGGGAAGAGATGAGGGCAGGAGCTGACGTTCCTGAAGCTGCTCCAGCCCTGATGGGAATCAATCAACCCCTCTCCCACCTGCGAGCAGCAATGCCTGAGTGGGCAGTTTGGTGTCCACCCAGGAAAAAGAGCAGCTGGCAGCCATCAGGTGTGGAGAGGAGCCCTGAGGGGAAGGAAGATTTGTTGCTCTCTGCTGACAAGTCGGGGAGAATAACTTACTAGGGCAGGCTTTTTCAGGTACAGTGACGTTTGGGGTGTCTTGTCAGCTAATGAGGGGAAATAGCCACAGTGACAAAGCTTCAGCCTGATCCCGCCCTGTAAGGGACCCAAGAAAAAGGAAAAAGAGAAAGGAAAGCAGATTGAAGGTTTTGTTTGTTCGTTTGTGATTGTTTTGTTTATTTGTAATGGCCTTTTTAAATTACAAGATCTCATATTAAGAGTCATGTGAACTCTTCCTTATGAGATTCAGGTGGATACCTGAGCGGATCTGAGGCAGTGGGCAGGCACTTGGACCAGAGCAAGGGGCTGAGACGGTGTCGATGAGGTAGCCACAGCTGCTAGGCAGCAAGCATTGGAGGTGCTGCTGGGCTTGAGGGCTGGGGCTGAGCAGACAGCCCTAGGCAGAGGTGTTCCATTTTAAGAAATATGCAGTAAATCACTTCTCTGGTGAGGGTAAAGGCAGGCATCCCTGGGGTAGGACAACAGTCAGGACTGGTGGAAACTGGAGGAAAAAGGGAGTGAGGCATAGAGAGGCAGTTAATGCAAAAATGCATCTCACCAGAGCACCTTCCCTCCAGGAGGACTAGGATTAAGAGGGTTATCTGCTGTCTTGTCCTCCTTTCCCACTGCCTCCCCAGCAGAGCTGCCTGTTTTAGACCCTCCATCTCAGCTTCACCATCTGAGAGGACTCATTATCTGTGCAGCAAGCTGAAATGATGCTGCCCTCCTGGAGAGGGAGAAGGGTAATGCTGTTCAAATTTTCCCCTGAAGTGGTTGAACACTGCCCCCATTACAGCCTGCCAGGAGGGCTTCAGATGCAAATTTAGGCGTATTCACCGAAATAACTTTTTCCCATCCTGCAGGGATGGTAGTTTAATCAGTATAACCTAAAACCAGACGATCCTACAGCTACTTTCCATGCTCCTGTTTTTTGCCAGGACAGTTCTGTATTATAAACTCTGTGGGCCTGGACGCTTGTTTGTGCCTAGGCTCCCACTAGCCTGGGAGAGGAAAGAAAATAAAAGCCAAGTGCAGCCAAGGCAGGGAAGCAAGGCCTGCTGATAGAACTGAGCACAGATGGCAAGCAACGCAATTGAAAGTACTCCAGGGCTTACTTCTGATCCAGTGGATAGTTTGGAACAGAAGAGGTAACACCCCGTGGACTATCCTTGGCCTCTTGTCAAGAAGAGATTGATTACTGTAGGAGTGGTGGTGAGCTACGGGCGTCTGAGAGCCCCCACACATTTGGCTTCATGTCAGCTTTCAGCCAGTTCTAATCAGAATCTGATTTAAGGTGCAAGATTCTTTTAGGCCATTCCTGGTATCTCTCAAGTTCTGTTCAACCTTTTAAGTGTCGTTTTCCAAGTTACATATTTCTTTGGACGTTTTTCTACTAGCCCAAACACAAAAGGTCTTGCAACCTGGACAGAAGGGTAAAGTTATTTTCTAGATGTCTCGCTTGCAGCCTCCTCTTTCTTATAGTGAAGGCGACTTTCCCTTTCATGTTACCTACACAGATGGATAAATTAGGCTTGCTTTTGCCCATCTGCTGGCACCTGTACAGCGGCTGCAAGATCTCAGGCACTTGATATTAATCAAATTATCAAATCAGCTTTTTGTGCAGTGTAAAACGATATGCTAAGGAAGGGTGTGCCTAGTAGTCGGGCATTTTCTAGATTACTCTTCCATTTACTAAAAGCAAGCAATTGCTCAAAAAAAAAGAGCCAGATTTCATCTTGCTGTGCAAGATGTGCATTCCAAAAGCTGCAGGTTTCTCAGAACACTTTTCAGAGTTATTCAGCGTAAAGGCAGGTAAAATCTGGGCCAGGAGACTTTCCTGGTGGATTTTCAATGTCCGTTAATAACAGCTTAATCACTTGCAGGGTGGGGGAGCAGACAAGATGGGGGCTAAAGGCAGAAGTGCTGAGCTGCTGGAAGGAGCACCGAGCTTTGCTGCGCTGTGATGGCTGAGAGAGGAGTTGAGTTTCCAGAGTGGCGAGACCACAGCACCGTATGTGGCACAAAGCACTGAGCAGCTGCTTGAGAGGGTCAGTGTTTCATTGTATGCGTTTCGGTGCCGGTGGCAGCCTCAACCATGGGATCAGGGCCTGTGACGTGTATGTGCAACCCAGGGGTGACAGCAGGGAGCTGCCCCGGGGCCACCCTCTTGCCCAGGACTGCTGCCGCCTCACTGCCCTGGCTTCTTGCTCCGGCTTAGCATGGGCTGAAAGGCTTGCCTCTGTTGGTTTTATGTTCACTTTTCTGCTTCTGAGAAACAGGGCACTTGGACCTTTTCTTCTCTCACCACCTCCAGCATGTGCCCAGCTGGGGGGGTCACTGGTTACCTGTGCCAGGAGCCAGCAGTGTGTTGCTGCTTGGGAGAGTTGCTGAATGTCCTTGGGAGAGGTTTCCTGGCCCATTAACAACACAGAGGTATGTCTGGGAGTGGCATGGAGAGAAGCTCCCCTGTACCTCTGTGTCTCTTTGCCCAACAGGCATGTGCTGGGGCCCGCTCGCTGGCTTGCAGCACCCGCTCCCTTCAGCCAGCTGCTCTCATGCCAGGAGCCCAGCCACAAAGAGTCCTGAAGTCTGTGCTTCGCTCTTGCACTGGTGTTTGTGTTGGCAGAGGAACCTGGGAAGGCTTTTTGATGCCAGAGAGCATGCGTGTACTCTGGATGCCACCCCAGACCCTCCTTCACTGACTCTTGTTCCAGTGGGTCAGGGAGCCTCCCCTCTGTGGTTAGAGGGGCTGGAGCCTATGTGCCTGCATTCGATCCCTCAGTATCCTCGCTTTGCTATGGAGGGGCTGGGAGGATGCTTTCCAAACTTTGCAGCACCGAAGTGCTAGGAGCAGATGGGCTAAGCCTGTTGCTGAGTCTGCTTCCTCCCCTTGCAATGTATTTGGCGCAGAGGATGGGGTGCCGGCAGCTTGGTCTGTTGCTGCGCTTCTGTTGGGGCTGGCCCCTGGCAACGGGTCGGTGCTTTCTGCCCATCCACAGCTGGGTTTGCAGGATGGGCTCAGCCCCACGGCTCACGCTGAGCCACAGCGTGAGAGCGAGCAGAGTTACACAAATCTGGTTCTGGGTCCTGGGGAAATGGGCAGGGCCTGGGCTATATTGTTTGCTGTCCTCATGCTTGGCTTGCTGGTCAGCAGTAATGAAGACTTTGCATGTCCCTCGAGAGTTGAGGTTGCTGTGCCTGAGTGGAGGGAGGCGGGTGAGAAGCTGCTAAGGAGCAGCTACATCAGGATGCCAGGATGTCCCGGTCAGTGTCACTGGAGGAATGGCACTAAATCCACGTTTATCCCATGCTTTTCTCTCTTCATGTGCAGCCTGTGAAAGGACTTCCCTTGCTGTTTCGTTTGCTTCCTCACAGCTGCACAGTGCTGTCACAGCTCAGAACATGTATGGCAGGTAATGATTTTTCACAAGAATAAGCACTGTCCCTGAAAAAAACCCAAACCTTTAAAATGTATAAAGTAACAGAAATAGGTACTTAAGATTAGCTTCCATGAGACAAACTTTCTGCCTTGCTTGACTCACACTAGCATAAAGCAGGAGTAAATCAGTGACATCTAACAATGTAGTTATCTAAGCCCTCTCTGGCTACTTCTTTCTTAACCAGGGAAGGCTGGAGGAAAAACTAGCAGAAAAAGCAATTTATTAGGGTGAGATCCCTCCTTTCTCACCCACACCACTGCCCTCAGAGGATACAGGCATAAACCAGCCATGCTACAGCAGCTCAGGTGAGCAAGCAGAATTGTGAGGCACCCTGAGGTGATCTCACATGAACAAAATTGCTCTCGAGGATAGGCTGAGCCTTTCTGCTGAGAAGGTGAGGAGCCTAGTGATATTAGTCTTCCCCATAAATACCTCAGCTGAATGTCTTAGGTGGGACGAATCCACATGGAGAACCTTGCACCAAGCACGTGTCCTCCAAAACATCTTTCCCCAGCAGTCTTTTCCATGGTCGGTCCTGGACCACCCCGCAAGCGCTTGACTCACCCTACCCACAGCCGTCTCTGCTCACCGCGCTTACCTGGCCCTGCAGTATTGATTCCAGCTGCTGTACTGGAGCAGTACTCCAGCTCCAGCACGTTCTCCAGCTTGTACAAGCCCTCCCTGAGTACCACACCAGCATTCCTTGTAGGCCAGCATGGAGGCAGGGGTTAAAATGGACGCAGAGCTGTTATTCACCAAATCACACGGTACTAGAGCTAAGGTGCGCTTGATGAAACTTGTAGGGGATGGGTTTCGTAGAGAAATAATGTGTACCTCTCAGGACAGCAGAGAGTGGGCTTCTGCAGATTTGTAACCTGTAGTGTCCTTAAGCAACAGCTGTGCATCCTGATGGACTAAGCAGGGAGTAGGCTGCAGAAAGTGGCCAGGCTCAGGTGATCTGAGACAGGATGGATGGTCTGGATGCCCATTATGGTATTTATTTTATTCTTATGGTTGTTTGATGAAAAAGAGAAATAAAACCACTTTTTTGTGGTTCAACAGCTAGCCCAGATGATATTATATTTAATGACTGTCAGATTCAGGCAGTTTGTTAAAATTAGAGATGTTAGGTTTATGGCCCAGAAGGGATTACTACAGCATGCGGCAGACCAGACTTCCCTCCCTCATTTCAGCATTTATTTGCCCTCTTCTACACTATTGGTGTTCTTCCCTCGAGGGATGAGGCCTTCAGTTACCAGCCTAACATAATCAGAGATGAGCAGTAGCCCAAAAGCTACTGGCACTTTGTGCCAGACTTGGCTGTAGCCACTGTGATGACAGTAGTCCCAGGGTGCTGTTCCCTTCCTCCTCTGACACTCCTGGCCCAGAGCGCTGCCTCGGCACCTTCCCTTCTCTCCAGGTCTGTGGGTGATGACAGGAAGACAAATATTTGAAGGTTTGAGATTAAAATGAGATCTTCACTGTTCTTTTGAGGAAGATCTGGCTCACAACTTTGACTTCTAGCACCAAGGATTTTTCTAGAGTGCCAAACTAGGATCAGAGCATCATTCCTCCAGCCCACTACTAACACACGATCTTCTTGAACAGAATTTGGTTTTCCTCACTTGTCCTGGCAAAATGTGTATCTTGGTATCTCGTCTCCCATTGCCACAGCCCTTTCACGGGCTTCTCTGCTCTACTTTGCACTCAAATTGCAGTTGCTGTATAATTGCAGTCCTAGTACTTGACACAGTTACTGTCCAGTGGGGTGAAATGAGGCATCGGGTGGTAGCTCCGGTCTCTTCCATGGTGTCTGAAGTGCACGTGCTGTCACATACGTGTAGATCCTTTGCAGCTTACGCAGCCCCTAATCGCTGTGTCTCTACTTGTTTTTTAAGCAATATTTCTACCATAATTCTATGGGGTAAGAAACTCATTAAAATGTACCAAACTATATCATCTTTAGTGCTTTGAAAGATCCCTGCAGTTGGTGGGTGGCTGTGGGGGAGGGAGTGATTGATGCAAAATGTCCCCTCTCCCCAGGAGATCTTTCTCCCCCACACCCATAATCCTACTACTTTGTACTTACATAACGTCGTCATCTCATATAGCGCAAATGCAATCGATCTGTCACCAGAAGGAAGCTCAGCCAGAAGCTGGAGCAAGGGACTGAGAGTCTGGGAGGTTCCTGACCCCTGCCGCTGGTGCGCAGCGGGCTCTTGGCTTTGGTTTTCCTCTCTGCAAAAGAGATCCTACTGATTTTTGCCTTGCCCATTGAGCTGATGTGAAATGAAGTTTATGTTGATAGAAATGCTTTGAGATCCCTCGATGGAACATAATAATTTATTAATGGGATCTTATCTAATCATCAAATTTATTTCAATTAACTAATGCCCTTGCAAGGGTGCAGTATGCTGTTCAACAAGCAAAATAAAACCCCTGACCCTCAGGCAGCAATCCTAGGTGTGCAGAGAGATGAAGTGCTGGAGTCTTAAAGGGTGGCAGGACCAGAGTTCTGCTGGTGCTGCATATTGCCAGACTGCGCTGAGGCCTGCTAGCCTGCAGCACATGGGATGGGCTTGTAAGGAGGAGGAATTAGGCAATATGGACAAAACAGGTCCCAACTGAGGGGAAACACCGAGTCACGTGCGTGATGTGTGTCTGTTGTTTTAGGTGGTCGAGAAAGCTGATCCGTCTGTCCCCTAAAACACATGACAATGCTGGGACACCGCTTTTGGGCTCTGTCAGCAATCTCGTGAAGCACGGGGGGCCACAGCCCCAAACTGAGCTGAAGACAGTTTATTCACCCCAAAACACCATAGATGTTCCTGTAATCTTGGCCCAAGGGACCTAAGGGAGCTGGTCAGCCCAAACACGTGAATAAAAAGTTTTGCATCTATGTGGCTGCAACGCAAGTGTTAAATTACTGGTGCCAGTGCTACATGGCTGGGATATGACCAGATAAGGAGAAGCTGTTATCCTGCTGGAGCTGGAAGGGGCAGCAGGGGAGGGAGAGAGTGCATGCAGAGTCGCTGTGCAACAAGCCGGGACTGGGAAGACAGAATTAATTCTTGCCTGCTGTACAGCTTCAGTGTAACATAACTGACTTAATCTCTTGAGTGTTAATATTTAGCTCTTTGCATTTCTGTATATTAAAACTGGAGAAGCAGTTCTTGAGGCAGCAGCAGGGGTTGTTTTTGTTCCTGCGGCACCCGGGTTGGGTAGCTGTTGTATTCAGCTAGCAGCAAGGAGTGTCATCAAGGTTAACTGGTGATCACTACGTCATTGCAACTAATGTGAGAAAGTTTACCAGATAAAAGGGTATTGGATTTGCTGGGAGCAACACAAGGAATGAAGATATTTCAAGAGCCCTTAAAATGAGCAGAAACTGCTGCTAGGCCAAGCGTATCTTCATGGTGTGGAAGAGGGATGTGCCTGTGACACTAAAGCTCGGCCTTAGCGCAGGTGCAGATGGGAGTCATTGGTTCATGGATCCCAAACACCTTCTGTTACTGCTCAGCAAACTCACTTGTTAGCTTTCTAACTTTCTTCTTGAATTGTTAGGGTTTATGCTGAAATAGACACTATTCATCTTCTATTCACTGTTAGAAACACAGTGTCTCTACAAACTTGGTCTGCTTTTTAGCAGAAATTCCTTTCCAGCAATGCTCCCTGCTTTGTCACAGCCATTCCTCCTCCCAGTCCTGCACACAAGGTGTGCGCTGCACGTGGTCCTCGTGGCAGGACCTCTGGGAGGGCAGAAGGAGCAGCTATGCGCCAGCTGGCCACAGTCACAGCACTGCGAGCACATCCTTTTCTCCAAAAGCTCTGACACACCATTTCAGTACGTGACTGTGTGGCAAGTGTGTCATATAATCACATCCAGTGTGAGCTTTAGTGAGCCTGGTTTATTTCTGGCTTTAGGTTTATGAACAGCAGCCTTTGTTCCTTCTTTTCTCTCCCTCCCCTACAGAACCTTGGATCTGGTCTCTGCCTACAAGACAGCACCTCTTCAAATTGCTTTTTTTTTGTCCCATAAAATATGAGTGCTCAGCTGGAACTTGCACTGGATAGAACACGAGGAATTTCTTTCTTAATTAACGTAGCATACACGTTTTGTAAACTCGTTCTTTCTTTTTCTCTAGTTAGAAGTTGGATTGCGATTATATCCAATTTACTGATACACCTGGCAGAAGCAGTGAAGGCAAGAAAACATCAGATTTTTTTGATAATGGGGGGGTAAAAGGGAAAAAGTAGAATAAAAAAAGAAATATGTATAGTTCACTTGTGAAGGCCACACTGTTCCTTTGGGCCACTGTGTTATATTGGTCTGACTGGGACTTTTGCTCTTTGCTAGGTCACACTAAGCGATTTCTGTGTAGCTTTACAAACTAGGCACAAGGTGGAGGAAACAACTTCCAGCCCTTGCTTTGCAGGCAGAATCCAGAGTTGGTTACACCTTGCTGGCTTGCTGGCCATTATCCGGTATTTCTGAAATGCAGCAAACCAAAATTAGATCCGATTAAACAGGACAGAGTATAGCCTCTGGGTCTGGTGCGTTTTGATTAGTGTGTCTCTCTGGCTGGCACATCGGAGCAGCCAAGGTTAACAGACGTGCTTCCACTGACAGCTCCTTGGGTCAGGCTTGCAGGACCCACTCTCCTGGGACAGCGCTGGGGTCGCCTGTGGTGCTTGGCCCAATTTGCTGCTCTTCAGAGCACAGCAAAAGCTTGTATTCCCATCCCAGCATTTTCTGATTCAAAGAGAAACCAAAAAATATTGAGGTACAGTTGTAGGTTGGCAAAACGCTATTTGACCGTCACGCGCAAAGTGATTGTACTGTTGCTCCTCGAGGGCGACCAGTGTGTATCTACACTCTCGTGCAGTGGGTGTATTGTGTGGACGCATTCACACCTCTTATGTCTCAGTCCTATTCCAGCTGAACTATCTTAAATATTCTGTGAGCTATGCGTTCTTCCTCCACTTTCCACATCCATAATTTCAAAGTACAGCTGGGCTAACACAAAATGTTTGTCTTAAGAGTAACTTCAGAAACAGGATTCATTACTGAAACATAACTACATCACGCGTTTGGTTTAAAAGCACAGCGCTTGCACTTTTTGTGTGACTTCTCTCATCATGAGTATTAGAAACCAGCTGTTTCAAAACCTTCCTCCTAATGTTGAGTGAAAATAATGCCCTAACATTTCAAACATTTCTACCCCGAAATACAGCAACCTTCTGATTTTAGATTAGAAATGGAGACATTTTGAAAATTGGATTTGTAGTAGGCTACCCTCTAAAATCCAAAGGCCTTCCACATATTTATTAAACTGTATTCTAACCAAAACGTCCCAAGGTGTCACACACTAAAATGGCAGTCGTTGGTATGTCTCAGTCATTTTCCCTTACCAGAGGAGAACACCCAGCCCAGAATGATCACTGGCTGGCTGGGCTTCTCCAGCGTGTGACTTGCTGCTCTGCTTCACTAGCAGATATCAACAGCAATCAGCACGTCATTTTTGTGGCTTCAGACCTTTTTTCTTCTTCTTCTTTTCTTCTTCAGACCACCAGGCTTGCATGCTAAAGCAACCAGAAGGTTCCTACCTAGTAAGAAGTAACGTTTTTTTCAGTTAGACCTAATAGTCAGAGATACGTCCTTAAATTGGGCTCAAAATACGCAGAGCTGCAAAGAAGAATCCACAAGCACGAGGCACTCGGTTGCTACTGCAGTTGCATTTTTAGACCTTGTAGCTTACCTACTCGTGAGCTGTGGGACCCACAAGTCGTGTCACATGTTGGAGGAAATCCCGTCCAGGGACAAGGCAGTCCCACTCACTCTTGCAGCACGAACAGGTGGCAGCTCTCTGCTGAAGTCATATTAAAGCAGTATTTTTAACATGACTTGAAAGAACTGCCAGCTCTTCTGCTGCTGCAAATGGGGCTATTTTTAGCAATTAGCTGTATTCAAATGTTCCTTTCATGATTTGCACAGGCAGCAAATGGTTTAGTAGATTACCAGAAAGTATTCGATATTCCCCTGGATAAAAGCAGTGTTTACCATTTTTAACACAGATGGAAATCTTCATGCTTCTCAGTACAAACTGACCCTAAGGCAGAGTCGGGATGGGATAGCACCTTGGGGCATCCTGTTAACATTTGTTTGCCCACCTTCTGAGAGGAACTTGACTATTCATCTGTCTTGCCTAGTTCATGATAGTGCTTTGCATTACTATAGCTTCTTTCAGCTTGCAATCTCAGACCTTCCCCTGAAGAATTATGGAGGTGGACAAGATACTCAGTAGGTGAGTGTGATCTGTTCCCATCTGGCAAACCCTTACTGTTGAATGTAGTCCTCGACAAAATCTATTTCAGCTTCCTGGCATGTGGTAGCCTGTGCTTTCCCATAAACTATATTGTGTTGTTAATAATAACCAATTAATATTCCCAGGATTCACAAAAACACACTTGAGGGGAGTTCCCAGGGAGGCGCAGGGCTGCAGTACTGGCTCTAGTCTCAGACTAACACAGCGAAATTTGACATAAAGCTTGGTGCTGCAGGCTGAGGGGTCGCAGTGGCAGCCAGAGACAGCTTTCTGCTTGCAGCAGTCAAAGCTTTCTCCTGTTTCCGCAGGCAAAAGACAAAGGAAGGGGCTGACAATAAGTATCTGACATTTTGCAGGTCAGGCTGTTATTTCATTGGCCTTTCCAGAAGGTGTGAGTGTCTGTCTGCAGCAGCAGCAGAGCCTGCCGTAGCCTGTGCCGTGGGTTAGCGTGTGCTTTGGGGTCTGGGAGAGCATCTGCTGCTGTGAGGGTGGTGGCAGAGAGCAGGGCCAGGGTGGCTGGCAGGCAGTTTCCAAACAGACGGTCATCCCTCAGAGCTCAGTGTGTCATATTATACATGGCTCTTCACTAAAATTAACACTGGTTTCTTAAACAGGTCTGGCATCAGCCATCAGGCTGCCATGGGGTGGCAGGAAATGGCTGTAATCTAGCTTGTACATAGACTATCGTGCAATACGAATGGTGCCTCAGATGGCCCTGATTCTGCAAATATTTGAATCGCTATTGTGCAAAGCATATGCTTACCCTTTAAGTCTGCAGTCAAGTAGTTTAAGCGGAGACACAAAATTAAATAAGCGTTCAACAGATTTGTTTGTTAGAATTGTAAGTCCTCTGTTTGCTTCAGAGGGCCTGGCATTCAGTATTGCAAAGCAATTTTAATGCCTCTTGCTTGATCTGTAAAGCTGGGGGAATTATTCCGCTGGGAAAAAATGCAAAACATTGATTGCATGCAACTGGCAGGTTTCCCTGACTTCTGGGCAGGAGCGAGCCGCAGGCCTGCCAGTTTCAGTGTTTCTTTGAATGGAGCATGCGGGTGCTGGAGGTAGTAGGTGCTGGAGGCATCTCTGCCATCACTCAGCCCTTCAGGAAGGACTGGGTGGAAAAAGATCCTTTCAGACATAACATCACATATGCAATTGGGTAGCAGAGCTACACCAAGACAAATCTTTTCCTATGTATGGTGGGGAAGGGAGGCATGGTCTGCTTTTTCTTTCTCTCAACAAGCATCTCTGTGAGTTGAGATTTCCTCTGCAAGCCAATACGGAAACTTTAATGCCTGACATTAAATATAACTTTTTAAAGCTTTACTCAACTGAAAAAAAAAAAGTTAATTAGAGCCTCTTGCAAAGGAAAGAAAAAAGTATATTAGCTAAAGCAGTGACATTTCCTTTTGATAGAAAGCTGGTGTTTCCAAGAGTCTGAGATAAAGGCTAATCGGCAGCAATCAAAGAACACAGGAACCAGTCCTTATGCGATACCTCTTCCGTCTGTTCAGCACAAATCCATGTGATCCTTACCATTAAGCAATGGAATTTAGCTTCATCCCACAAAAAATATCTCTTGGAGTACACGAGGAGAATTGTGTCCAGGCCACAAGCTTTCTGTCTGGGCTCACAGGCACATTTCCCCACAGTCAAGCTGTATTCAGATGTAGAGTTCGTTTTGGCCAACTGTAAAACTAGTCACCAGCCATAAATGTAGGT
Source organism: Steatornis caripensis (assembly GCA_013398225.1). NCBI lineage: Eukaryota > Metazoa > Chordata > Aves > Caprimulgiformes > Steatornithidae > Steatornis > Steatornis caripensis. Next base: position 696,265 of record VZSC01002520.1, read on the forward strand.
CTTGGAACTTGAGGATGTACTAGAGCCTGAGCCACAAACTCAGATTTGTCTCCTAAGATGTGGGGAAAGTGCCACCCTGCAGCCTAGCTCTGTATCATAGGTTGTCCTTCATCCTTCCCTTTCTCTTTTCTCTGTGTTCCTATTCTGTGCCTTTTTATTCTCCTAGTTCTCCTCTTACTATCTGCTGATTTTTTTTTCTGTAGCATCTTATTCTTTCCCTATTTCATATGGCCAATGCTAAAACACCTATTTCTAAAAGTCAGAGGTGATAATTTCTTACTCCGAAAAGCATTGCATCTAACATAGGAGGAATGCTGTATTAGAACTAAGTTTTCTGGACAAGATTTGCTGATGGAGAAGTAGAATCTCTTGTTTTGATACAGCAGTGATGTTTTGATTACACCTGTTATGTGCAAATAGATAAAGCTCAGAGCACAGCATCCATAGGTCCATCACAGACCTGGGTCAGGTTCACAGAGTGAAGCCACTTCTTGAGCTAAGTGGGCTCCGCACTCCACCTGGATGCAAAGAAATGTTTGCAGTGTGACCCGGTGCCCTGTTGGAGGGGGCAGAGCTCAGGCACCAGCTGCCCTCCTGTCTCACAGGCAGTGAGCAGAGACCTGGGGGAGGAGGGCTAATCCCCAGCATCCTTAACCCCTCCAAGCCTGGCAGCCACCTCTTTGCACAAATCTTTATCAGACTCCGCTACAATGCATATTCTGAGCTTGAAGAGCGAGGCATCCGTGCTTGCATTTGTTGAAGTTGCTGGGCATTTTGCCATGTACTTTGGTGTGAAAAGGATCTCACTCCGATTCCCTTTCTTAAAAACTGATCTTACAAAATGATGAACAGCCTCAGATTGCATTACGCTCAATGCATGTGTTCAGCTACTGGCAGGATTTGGTCCCTATGCTTTATGTAGTTTATGACTCTTTCTCCTTGGTGACATGTCAAATGCCATATTACCCCATTGGCTTTTTCCCCAGGAACATGAGAATTACTGCTACTTTACAGAAAATGTGGAAATTATTACTTTTTTCGATGTGTTGCTAACAGGCTTCGTAATAGAGTCACAGATTGAGGTGAGTGGAAAGGGACCACTGCTGGCCTCTGCTTGAGTCAAGATCAGCAAGAGCAGGTTGCTCAGAGCCTCATCCAGCTGAGTTTTGAATATCTCCAAGGATAGAGATCCCACAGCCTCCCTGGGCCCCTGTTCCAATGCTTCATCGCACCCATGATAATCCTTTTTTTTCTGCTATCAAAGTCATAATCTCTTGTGCTTCAACTGGTCTCTATTGCCTTTCATCCTTCTGCTGTACACCTCTCTGAAGGGTCTGGCTCCATCTTTTCCGAATGCCCTGAATTAACAGAATTTGGGTCACTTAAGAAAAAAAGACGGGCAGAGCTGCAGCATGCCTATCCAGACTGAGATTTCAGATACTACAACTCTGAGGGAATTAGTTTGACCTACCGGTTCAGATGACCTTTAAGTGAGGAATAAAAATGTACAAAAATCATGTTTGATCTGAGAGTCAGTCATTGCTCAGAGCCTTGCACAGGTCAAGAAATTCATACGAGACCTGTCACTAAGAAGATCCAGAAGCAAACTCTTTTCCAAACAAGTCTCCGTATAAATTGTCCAATTTTCTTTTGAAAAAGCCTGTGAGTGCCCCAACACTTTGTGGTGGTCACATCCGAGATGGCCCTTTGTCCTTCCAGGTGGATTTGATATGTGATGTTAAGTGCTGATCCCCCAGGAATGCAGATCCCTTAAAAGTGGTTGGTGTAATGAGTCAAAGCCAAAGCCAAAGTAAAAGTCTGCAATTCTGTCAATGCGTTCAGACTTCAGGGCCAACTCTGAATTTGGCTCACTGCATTGGTCACCTGATGGCAATGGCAGCAATGCGGGATCACAAGAGTAACATCTGTGAAACAGGAAACCTGAAAGAACTGTAAGAGGTCTCTTGGGAACTGTACTCTCAAGTGTCTGAAGAGCTGCAGTTAAGTCTTTTCTGCTGTTGAAGCTCACAGTTCTGGGTGCTAGTCTCACCTCAATAGATAACTGTGTAATACAAAGGCATGAAGAAAATATGTGTTGGGCATTAGGCTTAAGAATCCAACAAGACATGTTAGGTGTGTGTTTAATTCTCAACAGGCATATAAGACCCATGCACGTGAGTGCGTTCAGAAACATTGCTGAATCCGGACTAGGGAGGGCAGAAAGCTTTGCTAGCACCTCTTTTTTTTTTCTTTGTAAATCAATGGCAGTTGAAAACTGCAAAGTCTAAAGGTCTTAATTTTCCTTATAGAAGCTAAAAAAGTACATGCCACTGACCACATAGGCACTGGAGAAAAATTCAGTGCCTGTTTTAGCAGCAGGGCTGTTCATCATCCAGTTTCAGTAATGACAGACCACAGCTGCATCAGTGCGGCCAGGACAACTGCTGATAAATTGAAATGGCATTGGCTGCTTCACTGTGGCCTCGCCATCACCTGCCCTTGCATGACTTCTCTGCCCCCATGTGCCAGACCCTGCAGACTGGCTGTGACCAGCACATCTGACAACAAACTTCCTCAGAGCGGCTCTGGGCTCGGTTTGCTTATCCGGGTTATGCAGGTAGGAGCAACTGTGTGGGGCTGCTTGGCACCCTGGCCAGGGTGCTCTGACCTCCAAGGTGTCAGGCGGCCAAGATAGAGATGCAGCATGAAAGCTACGCCGCTGAAGGCTGGTGTAAACGAAGGGCTGCTATAGCTTTTTTTCCCCCCACTTTGTCCTGAGAAGCATACGCTGTCATATACTGGCCTATTTTAATTCCTGGGGATGTGAATAGAAATATGATGCATGGTAACTAATTAAGACTAGTTGCAGAACAGTTAAACTAAACAGTATTTTCCTTTGGGAGAACCATGAGCGTTTCATGCCCTAGATAATTGATTTCCGTATGCTTTCCCTTGGCTAGGAAATGCAAGTTCCTTGCTACATGTTCCCTGCTGATTTTGGTCACTGCATTCTTGATGTTCGAGAAGGAGATAATGAAAGTTATCATATCCCATTCACTCCTACAGACTCTTGGTTCAGTGGGGGGTCTGAGCATTTCTTCCTATCAGCAGTAATGATAATGAGTCTCACTTAATGAGCAGCCACTGAGATAAGGATGCACATGACAACAAATTAACAACTACACATGCAACCCTGGAAAGAGGAAGGCCATAGGACTCCGGGATTTCTCCCAGAGGTCATTTATTTGTTGGTGCTTTAATGAAACAGAGGATTACTGACCTCGGCACTGGTCCCTGCCACTAGCTGATTCTGTTAAAGAGACAGTCTAAAGAAGGACCATGCTTTCCAAAAGCAGTTTGTGAAATGTAACTGTAGACCATGGAATCAGGCTGATGCAGCAGAGGGGGCATGACCTGAGGAGGCTGAGAACAGCAATGAGGCCTCTGCCAAAGCTGACTCTGGGGCAGGCAGGAATAATTCCCTTATTCATACAGAGCAAAAACAGGGATAAGGCAGAGTACGTGTAAACAAGACCCGGTGAGCAAATTTGGAGCCTTACACTTTGCGAAATGCCAAAGCCAGTTGCTCTGCAGCAGCAAGAGCTGCTTGTCCTCTGCATCACCCTCCACAGCACTGGACCACAGTCGGGTGTTGCAGGATGTCAGGGCCTTGTAAGCTCCCCATAGGTAATTGAAAGTTGATTGTATCCTAAATTAGCTGCCAGCAGCTGGATGTGTGCTAAGCTTCACAAAGTGAGAACCTGGTCTCAGCTCACCTGTGGAAGGGATGCGTCCACTTCTCAGCACCTATGGCACAGCCAGCTCTGGCTGCCTGCAACCCCAGCAAGGAGGGGGATTCATTCCCCTCCTACTTCTACCAAGAGGTCAGCATGCCCAGAAATAAGATGTATCGGCGGCAAAACTGGCCTTGTACTGCCCTCATGCAGTTTTTCTCTGGGTGAAGAGAGGACTTCAGTTTCCAGGGCTGCTAATCCTCTGTAAAGTTTAGCTTGTAGCTGGAGAGATTGCCGCAGCTTTACTGAAAACTAACATCTTCCTCTGCAATGTGTTGCCTTTGGCTGGACTGATGTATTTACCAATGGCTTTCTTTAAATTAATGCCATAAATTAATCGCTGTCCTGTATGCTGCAGCTCCCTGGTGTGCTTTATGTATAGTTTGTCCACAAACACAGTGCAAACAGTTAAACTAATTGTACCTGGTTTGATCTAACTGGAGCAACACAGAAGCAGGGGGTACTCAGTGTTGACATTGTTCTCCGAGATCAGGAGAGCAGGCATAAGGACTCCTGGGTTCTGCTTCCAGCCTTCGCTCTCTGTGCAATCACTACAGGGTAAATTGTGCGAATGGGATCTCTAGAATTAGAACCCTGAATAAATGCAAGACACCTAAAGTGGTGGCTGAATATTTTGCAGATTTGTGAATACATTAGATGCCCTTAAAAAAGCTCGTTTTTATTAGGACAGAGAAACTAATTATCCTTGAAACAACCCCCTAACAATTAGTAGTCACAAAGGAAGACTGAGATTCCCTGTCAGGAATATACAATTTAAAAGAAGACTGTCAAGATAAAATCCATACTTGGAGATGTTTATTGACATGAGCTTGTGCGATTGTGAGATCTGAGAAATACTTCAGAAAGCAAACTTCATTAGATAAATCGTGAGTGCTCCTTGTTGTGGCGTTTTATACAAGCAGTTCACAGTTTTCTGAAACCAGCCGATTACAGAGAAGCTAGGCTGGCTTTTTATGGAGTTATGACACAGGCAGAAATATTTAGCTCTTCTAAATGAGTGTAAGCAATGCCGAGCTCTGTGCTAAACCTGGGGTCCTATAGACAGGGAGCATCTTGCAGATTTTTGGCAACTGAGAAAAAAAAGCATCCAAAGGTTCTGGGGCTGGACACGTTTGGGTCTGAAGGCAACAGAGAATGAGAGCAAGCCTGTAAGGAGAGCGGTGAGGACAGGCCTGTCCAGTGTAACAGGAAACCTCCTAGGCAAGAGGCAAGGGAGATGAATTATGGGGTAGCGTAGACTCCGCTGTCACCACTCGTTTGTTGTGCATAATGAATTACTGGAATTAGTCATGTAATGGGTGCTTAAAGACCTGAAAAGACATCCTGCTTCTCACCTGGGCAGAACTGCAGAGCATCTGAACAAGTGCACGTCTGGCCTTCGCCTGACGAAAAAGAGCTGGCGTGGGTACAGGCAAAGCAAAGTCTGTCTTCAGCTGGGCTGGGAAAGCAAGGTCTCAGCTGTTTGTGTCCATCAAAATCAGATGGGACTTAGATTTTGGATAAATCATAGGGACTAGCTGGGTCAGTCACTTGACGTGTTTCAATTCCATGTGCAGTTTCACTGCTTTTTAACAGAATGCAGGATGCTGTAAGAAATCGCTGTTTCAAAGATTTGTTTCAGAGGCAGGTGGTACCTGTGGAGGGGGGCAATAGATCCATGCAGCCTGAATCTACAGTGGAAGTGTAATTTTCTTCTGCAGCCCATTAGCACAATGTGAGTGTCATTGGCTGCTCTGTCCCTTTTAGCCCTCTGACTCTTCTTTTTTGCTTTCCTTAACTCGTTTTCAAGAACCCAAACTGAGAGCCATATCCAGACTCTCTAGTTGGTATCTCCTGCTGCCCAGTATGTATTTTGGCAGCTGTGCTGGGCCAGAGGATACTCAGACTGCTGGCACAGGTAGGGCAGGTATCTGCCACCCCAGGGATGTGGTCATCTGCCATGGGCCAGAGTAGCATGGTGCTCCAGTCCAGAGTCACAGCTTGGTTTCAAGCCTATGTGGAGACAAGATGTATTTGAGATTCGAGCTTTGGATGGGGAAACGGCCAGCCTTACCTAAGCTCCTTCTCCATGACGCTATAGCTTGGGACTGGCACATACAGATCTCTGAGCGTGAACTTTCCAGCTCTCTGTCCTGGTTCCTGCTCTTGGACGTTTCCAGCGTTGCAGCCGGTGCTTCATTCCTTTGGCAGCAAAAGTTTTCATGAGTGGCATCCATGCAGGCAGGATGCTCAACAGCCGCACTGCACCACATGGGGGAAAAATGGTGCTCGGGAACTCAAGCAGAGGAACAAGCTACTGGGCAGCATCCACACAAAAAAAGCAGCAAGGTAGCCCGAGAAGGAGTTTGCCATCATTCTTCATGAACTGTGCCCAAGGCTGACCAAATGGCTGTGTGATTAGACCAGGATTTGTGAGACCTGTGATCTGCTTTTTGCTCGGATGTGATTTCTTTTTCTTGTCAGGAGGCAGAAATAAAGAATGGACCACAGCTGCCCATTCGGTGAGTGATCATCCATCTCCAACTCACTGGAATGAGCNCTCATGAACTGTGCCCAAGGCTGACCAAATGGCTGCGTGATTAGACCAGGATTTGTGAGACCTGCGATCTGCTTTTTGCTCGGATGTGATTTCTTTTTCTTGTCAGGAGGCAGAAATAAAGAATGGACCACAGCTGCCCATTCGGTGAGTGATCATCCATCTCCAACTCACTGGAATGAGCGTTTCAAAGGAAGGCCCCACGGTGAGACTGACATCATCTCTTCCCCATGTTACGTCTCCTCATGACCATCATTAATTAGGTATGGGCTTAATCTCCAAAGCTCAATAGTTTATGTCCCTTTTAACATTTGCAGTTAGGAGAACTCTAAATAATTTCTTTCAGCATTACTTTACCACAACATCTGCCTTTGTCTGTAGACTCTGTGGCTTAATTAACCTGCCATGAGAACAAATTTCGTTTTACCCTTTTTTAATTTCCCACTCTAATTTCATCAGTCATTCGTGTCTCAGTTGCCACATGGGGACTGTAAAACAGGGATAATGGCACAGTCCTTCCTATATGGGGATAATACCAGAGTGAATAACCTCAGAGCCTGGCAAGCACCCAGATACTAACTATGGCAAGTAGTGTGGCTGTGCTCAGCTCTCTGCCACTGACTTCAGACTCTGATCTTCCCCAGACTCAGGATGTGTAAGCCACGCTGCTGTTATGTTACCACTGAATTTACTGAGAGAAGGCTGCTCAGTTAAGCTCCTAGTCAGTCTGAAATGCTGCTTCTCCTCTATCAACCTCTCCATCCTTTCTTCTTCCCACATCTATTTTCCCAGGCATCTGGAAAGCTCAAAAAACAGGTTTATTTAAGGGATCTTTCTAGAGAATGGAGGAACCGTCAGAGCTGCTTCCCAGAGAGCTCTGTGCTGGTCTGTAATGTAAAATTGCTCAGGAGGGCTGAGAAGGAAGTCAGCTCTGGGCACCAAAACTTCGCCTCTGCCCTGCGGGAACACTCTGAATTCAGCTTAAGAGATTGCATATGTTAATTATCATCCAGGAGAGAGAAGCCATGGGAGGTTATTAAGCTATTCAAAACATATTTTAGAACCCCCAGACAGGAAGATAAGCCCTCTGATTTATTCAGTGCAAAGAAAAGCCAATATGATCCTCAGTTAGACGTGGGGTGCATGATCTTGCATCCCTTACCCGTTGGCACAGTCTCACTGATGTCAATGGGATGATCACTTGCATAAGCAAGGAAGGCGCAGCTGAGCCATTGCAGTTGTTGCCTGTAGCCTATTGCCTGAATGCAAACAGGGTCACACCAGCCATACTGATTTTGTGCAGTGGCATGAAAGAAGTGGATCATCGATATAGACAGGATAACCTAGCACTGAATGGGTTTTTGTTGCAAAACTCTCAAGCTGTCCAGTATCAAAGGCCAGATAATATAAAGTGTTCCCCAGCAACAGATCCAGACTTGAGCAAGAACAGTTCTGACTCCCCTACAGGCGATAAGCAATAATGTTCCCTATGTATGTCCAACATTTTCTCACTCTTTACGAAATGCTCAGTGGGGTGGAAATCTTCTAGGAAGGCATCTCGAGCATGTGTCAGAAAGCAACACAGTCTGGAAGATTTAGTGCTCATGGTACTGTCAGTACAGTGTGAGGGGAAGTATTTGGCCCTGTGACACTGAAGAGATATTTTGTGGCTTCCTGGTACCAGGAGTTTGAGCTGCTTCCTTCTGGCTTTCGGAGGAATCTAATGCAAAATGGCCCAGAAAGGGAAAGACAATTCTCTGTGGTGCCCTGACATCACAAGCCAGGCACCTGAATGCTTGGCATTGAGTTCCACATCATGAGGTACTCAAACCTGTCGGAGCTGGGGTTGCTTGGATTGTTCTTTTCTTCTTTGCTGCTTTTTTAGGTTTTGCCTCCGGAGGTCAGAAATTGATGGGGGCATCCTAGAGGTAAGTGAGATTCCTATATAATCACATGACTCCAGATCCAGAGGCTTTAAGAAAAATACCAAATATCCTGACATTTATGATGAAGCTTGGAACTCAGACCCTTTGATTAGATGCCCTCCCTCACCTATGCTCCTGTCCGCAGTGCAGCGAGCTATGGGAGCCCATGGTCACACACGCGATATGGGTTATTCCTGGCAAGCACCACATTGTAAGCACCAGCAGCCAGTGTGGCATCTCAGCGTCAGTATTTGGAGATAAACAAGACTTGTCTCCAAGGATTTTGGTGCTGTAACACACGATTTCTGCTCTGGTAACAGAGAGGAAAAACAAACCGTTGGTCTCGTGTCCATGAGGCAGTTGTCATCCAATGGGATCCCAAAAGTCAGCATTTCACTGAGATGGGAATATTGTTAGGAAGGCATGTAGACAGCCTGCGTGGGATCATAAAATTCTTTCCCTCTTTAACTGCCCGTGCTCCAGCCTCTGGTAAAACCCAGCAGCCAAATACTGGATTGACTTAAAGGGATGGTCCCTGAGGAAGCTGGCCTTGCAGGTGCCACTTCTCACGGCTCCCGCCAAAGCATCCTCTGTCTCGTAACAAAACTCGGCATCCTCGGCACTGTTTGTGTTACTGAGGGCCCTGTGTGAGCCCTGAGCACACACTCGCTTGTCCCCCACTGCCCTGGGAGGGGGGAAGGGATGTGTTGAGATCTGCATGTCACACTTGGGAAACAAAGACGCAGCGCGAGGCAGGTCCGCTGAGATCAATAGATTTATGAAAGGGATTCATGTGATTTGACAACTCTAACACCACAAATCAGGATGACAGTTTGCCTACAGAGGAAATTACATTGCAAGAAAAAGAAGTATAAGAAGGTAGTTCTTTTTGTGTAGACATTCCTGTTTCAAAGCCAGACTTAACACTGGTGATAACCATACAAACTCCTGTACACGTTCTCAAAGTAAGGTTGAAAAGGTAAAGCACCCAGAGCTTTAAGCTTGATCCTTTCAAGGAGTGTGTTTGAGCTCTTTCATACAGAAGAACCACCTAGCCCTGTTAAAAAAAGAAAATCCACTAAACCCCACTTTGTATAGTATTAATTTAGCGGTTTGCATCCACAAACAAAAAAAAAATTAGGCTAAACTTCAAACAGCCATTTGTTACTGTCACTTTCTTGGCTTGTTTTGATGCTTGCATGCCTGTGAATGTCTGTGTATGGTTCTGTAGACTACTTCATGATATCTTACAGATCCCCGGCTGGTCTCTAGGCTGCAGGCTATGGAGCAGCACTTTGGTATTTAGACAGGGCTGGCTTTCTTTAGAAGTGAAAGTGGCCCCAGCCAGAGGAAACACTAACAAGAAGCCAATTCTTTCTTGCTCAGCCCCTATAAATAAATACGATGTAAACAAAAGAGTATTTTCAGAGGAACTGAAGAACTTGGAAGAAAAATTCCTCCCAGGATGATGGCATGCAGGAAATCCCTGAGCCACAAATCTCAGGAGGCTGGGAAATATTCGGGAGAGCAAGTACTGCTTGCTTGGCCTTTCTTATGTCAGTTCCTGGCAGACGGTCACGGGGAGAGGCAGGATCCGAGTTAAACAGGCCATCGACCTCACTCGGGGCAACTCTTGCAAGTCAGCCCTTATTTGTGTATAATTTGCTTTTCTCTTGGAAACCCTTGGATGGAGCAGGGTGGCAGGAGGTTTGTTGCAATGGGTGAATGCAACTCCACACTTCACTGCTAGACACCTTCCAGCTGGGCAAAGGCTCCGGCAGCCGTGCCAGGCAGCGTGGGGAGGAACCACCTCCGCTCCTGGTCAGGCCATGGAGGTGAGCTCTCTGGGGTCTTTCACTTTTCTCCAGTGTGAGACTAAATGTGCTGATCTGCCCCTGGACTGCCGGTGTCTGCTTCAAGAACTTCTGTGAGAAGAAATCAGAAGTAGCCAAGACTGCTGTTATCGAGCATCTGCACCTGTGTATGCAGCACCATCTAGTGCTTTACAGAGATTTTTTTTTCCCTCCTCCCCCAAATCTGTAACAGTGATGTATTCAGGGTCTACATCCTCTCATACCCGGCACGCTGCGAGGCTGTTAAAGGGCTCACCGCAAAGGCAAACGCTGTGTATGTTCGTGGGAAGCACGGGACAGCCTGGGAGATGGAAAGTACGGGTGCGTTAACATCTGGGGCCGTACAAGCTCTGCTGAGGTGCCAGTGAGCAACTCTGACTGATACCTGCGAGGTGTCTGAAGCCCACCCGGGACTGAACATCCTGCTTTCGTTGAACCCCAGTTCCAGAATCACTACAAAACTAAGGGCAAATGCTTAGCAAGGGTTTGGA
>VZSC01002520.1:725098-735421 GCA_013398225.1 Steatornis caripensis
TGTCGCTGGGCACCACTGAAAAGAGTCTGACCCCATCCTTTTACATCCATTACAGAAGTCATTGTCCTCCTGGCAGGGCTCAGCAGATGCTCTGGTCTTGCCCCTTGCATGGGCTGCAGCTGGGGAGGAGAGGGGACTTACTTGGCCCAGGGACTTTTGAAGGCATGACTTTGTTTTCCATATCCAGTCCTGCCATGCTGGTTCGTGTTTGCCTGATTTAGAAAACAATACGGAGTTTTTCTCAAGAAATGCAAGCAATTGCTGGTAGCACTGTGCAGCGGTTGTCCCCACTGAGGCCGTGTGCCTTACAGCATTGCCCCAGCACGACTGAGGGGACCTTGCAGGTAGACAGCTGAAAGATGGCTCTTCTGCAAAACCAGCTTCTTAAAGACTTGCTAAGTGCTTTTAAACCTGACTTGGTCAGAGGTGCTAATGCGCAAGTGGTGGCCAGTGCAAATAAAATGAGAATGTGGCCCAGTTTTAGGGCGGGGAGCTAGAGCTTGCAGGTCTCTCATGTGTGAGTCTTTGGGAGAAAAGTACCTTTTGACATCCTCCTGCAGCTTTATAGCTAATAAGCTGTCATCCAGGGTTAGTCTTAATGGTAGCTAGTAAGTAGTAAGTACTAGAAAGTGAAGTGTTTAAAACTGTAGGTAGGAGAGCAATTGAGAATGTCAGCTTTATGGCTTAACCATTAGCCACAGCTTATAACGTCAAGACAGATGCTTGCTTAAAAAGAAACCTGGCTGATGTTTTGAAACGACAGCAGCTCTGTCAAAATGAAGTGTGATATCCAAGCTGTGTTCATGCTCTGCCTCAAGTTGCAGGCCCATCCTGCCTCAAGTGGGGCAAAATTTCCCTTTATTTCCTCACGTGGAGAACACACACTGATTTGGTTTATTGCTATTGATGTATTTTGAAGCTAGGCAGACCAAGGGGATGACGGGATTCTGGAAACATAAATGATCTTCCGCTGAGGTCTCTTGTCATTCTGAAGTCTGCCAAAATCCCCTGGTTTTCATTCAGCTTCCTCTTCTTTCCAGTCTTTCTTGAGCAGTGTTTTCTGTAACTTCTCCCTGCACAGCTCTAAGGCCCCAGCTGATAACAATAAATTTCCTCACACACAACTGCATGCTAGTATATCACGAAACCACTATCAGCCTGGGAGCGGTTTGCAAGTAGAAACTTACTCCTGCCTGATTTCAGAGACCCAACTTAATTCCGATCTGAAGAGAAACTAGCTGGAAAATACCTAGTTTCCCAGTGTGTTGGCTTATTGAAGTTACCACGTTTGCTGTCCTTTATGTCATACAGACTGTCTTAGCTGAAAAATCAAGCTGTTAATTCAGCTGAAAGACGCTATGGTCTTTTGACCTGCATTGCTACACTTCCTCAGGTTTGGAGTGGTATGCGTATATTCAGTGATTCTTAGGTATACCTTTGGTGTAACTAATACAGGTGTAGATGAATATGCCTGAAAATGTCGCAGCATTTAATGTGCTCACCTGCCAGACCATACAGTTACCTTGTTGGAAAAGCTGTCAGTGTACCTGACCTGACTGAGGCGGCTCGTGTTGCAGAGCCAAGTACATGTCTACAATCCAGCACTGAGGAATTTGAAAAATGAGTTTGCCTGCCAAAACGGAGGATATTCAAGCCTCTGCAGATATCAGCAGTTAGTAAACCGAGCTCTGGTAACTGCCGGATAGGCATTTAAATAACTTCCTTTCGTGTGTGTGTTTTGTTTTGTTTATTAGAAAGAGAAAAGGAGAAGAGGTAGATGGAAGTGTGACTGCGAAAAAGAAACAGAAAAAAGAAAAAGAGAAAGAGTCAAAGCAGGAAAAGCAGCTGAAGGTGAGTTTTAGCTGATCACATCCTAAGACCTGCTTTGTTAGAAGAGCGCCGTGTCAGGCAGTAACTGAAGAGCAGTAACACCTAGAGAGGGGCTGTGCCTTGTGCCCAGACGAAGCAGAGTTGCAGCACAGCCTTTGTGTCCTGGTACAGGAGATGCCCTGTCACTAAGGCTTTGCTGAAGGCAATTCCCCCTGCTGCTTTGTCTGCAAGGAAGTTCTCTAGGACTTGTGTTTATTGGATTTAAATAGATTAGGTTAAATGCCTTTTCTTTCAGGGAGACTGGTTCTGTGGTCCTTCCTGTACCATCTGATGGTGGTGGCTGAAACTCTGAGCCCGAGTGCTCTTGCAGAAGAGCTTGGAAACCAATAAATAGCTCATTGTAAAAATTAAACAGAGGTAAAATGCAGAACTGGATTCGTGAGAAATCACATCTTTTTCACCCTGTGGGAAGCTGTTTCCAGTTCTTGCGTACAAAGCGTGATAGATCACAGCTTTCTACCTTTCACTTTGTAGAATATCATGGAAAGAATCTCCGATAGAGCATCTGGAATTTTGTATTTATTGAAAGTTTGGCATAGGTACTTTCCAAGAAAAAAATTAACAAGCTGCTTTTGCTGCAATTGAAGTCTTAATGGGTCTGTAGAAAAATGGTGTGTCCGCCTTTGAGCAGAAGTTTTCTTTTTTGTTGTGTGGCAGTACCTTAATTTTCAACAAAGCTTAGCTGAGACATTATCAAGGTTTTGCTGCTGCAGTGCAGATGTTTAGGACAGATCAATGCAATTTGTGGGTTAAGGTTAACTTTGGGCTCACTAATTTTTTTAAACAGCATTTCATCAAGCATGATCATTAACACTGAAAATTAAACCATTTAGCACAGTTAAACAGTTCTTCCAGGGTAGACTGCATTTTTGACTGTAGCCAGTGAATAACATTCAGGAACTATCCGAGATATTTTAGGATGCTTCTTTGCTGTCCAACCCTTTCACTTTTTGTAGAAAGGCCCAAAAGAATGCACAGGCTCCTCCGCACTGCTGCAGGTGACGCATCTGGTAGAAATTCCGTTTATGCTTAGATGGCATAACAGAAGAACAGTGCTGATCAGCGTTTCTGATTTTTGTTTTAATGCAAGGCTCAAATGCAGCCGCATCCCCACTGTTGTCGGTGTCAACTAGTTAGGTGGTATTTGCAAAGATTGTTGAGAGCTCGGTAAGGGGTAGAAGTGTGATAGAAACATGGATTCCACTCTACATCAAGGCTGGGTGTCTTGTCAGTATCATTTTTACCTTCTTGTGTGGGGTAGTGCAGTAAAGATTACTCCGTGGCCTTTCTTCACGTGTACGTGATGAAGAAGCCTTGGTTTATACGGAATCCCATAGGGATGTCCTTCCACATGTGATCTTGAGAAGAGAGAGTATTTGCTGAAGCCACGATGTGCTCATGTATTCATACTGAAATCTGAAGCGTGTGGCTTTTAAAGACCTGTTCTAGGTTTTTGGCTAAAATGTGTGACTCTCCATGTTGGTAAGGCTACTGGTTCTTGGTGCTCTTCATTTCACAGTCTGTGTTGTAAGATACCATAGGCTTGCTAAAACCTTGTCTGTATACTGCATCTGCAGGAGTATTCTGAGAAAGCAATCAATTGCAAGTAGCTAAGCTGCTGGTTTTTGTCAACAGGAGCAGACAGAGCTGATCTGGGGCATCAAGGATGAGCTGAGGAAGGTCTGCTCCACTAATGACTTGAAAGAGCTGCTGATTGCCAACAATCAGGAAGTTCCTTCAGGGGAGAATGCCGTGAGTTGGTCTGTAGTTGCTTTGCATGTGTGCTGGGTCTTTTGAGTCGGCGAAGCCAACCTGAACCAATATTGCTGCAAGGTCCACAAGTCTGAAGCATGTTCCTAACGTAAAACTTCAGAAAGAATTTCAGTGCAAAGCCCAGTCCTTTTGTCCCAAGACTCTGATGATATTGCTGTTACGCTTGCTTGTGAAGGGCTGTCTCGTGGTGTGTGATGTTGAATTCAGCACCTTGGTCTCAGTGATGTGACTTTATTCTGCTATGTCCAAACTGGTCCATGGTTTTTTTTTTTGTTGTTGCTGACTCTTCAAGAGCAGGTTAGTTATGGCACTTCACGTTGCCTCCCTCAACTGTTAAATTATACAAAAATAAGCAAAAACTACACAAATTATTTCCTGGTATCTTTTCTAAAAACAGTCACTTCTCAGTCTGCATAACTTGTGAAAGTTTTCTCTCGTTCGAAGCCACGCATCACGTTAAGTATTTCTTTCTAAGTAGTGTGGCTGGGATGTAGGAAGTGTCTAGGCTCAAAATCGTCAAGAAATACTCTCTAGGCAGGAAAAACGGGACTCGTCTGAGCCTGCAGTCCCACCTACCTTCTCATGTGGCTCAGACGAAGTAGCTCGTTTCCTCCTTGGCTGTTCTGGCACAGCTGGATGGTCAGGTGCCGTGTGGTAGGCATGCTCTCCTGAACGCTGAATCCAGGTAGGAAAGACTGCGAGCCATTGGTGTGAGCAAATACGGTGTGACAGGGGAAACTTCGTGTTGTGTCTTTAAGGCGTCGTGAATTAATCAGTGCTGGTAACAGTCTTGGTCTGCATGTCCTGTATGCATGACAAGCGCTGGAAGCGCCTGCGTGCCAGCAGCCTGACGGTTATTTTCTTGCGCAGCCCAGTGTAATGTAGTGCGTGGGCTTCCAGCCTCCTTCTGCCATGACCTGTTTTGTATTCTTTGTTGCTTTAGATTCTGGACCGAGTAGCAGATGGGATGGCATTTGGAGCTCTGCTTCCCTGTGAGCAGTGTAAGGGGCAGTTTGTGTTCAAGAGTGATGCGTATTACTGTTCAGGGGATATTACTGCCTGGACTAAGTGTGTTGCTAAAATGGAGATTCCCAACAGGAAAGACTGGGTAATCCCAAAGGTGGGTATTCACTGCAAATTTGATGATCTGAAGCGCATTTCTTAACTGATGTTACCTCTGGTAAGGAGATTGAATAAGCAGTAGTCAGTGTTGGACGTCAGCGAGCAGTGTGCGCTGCAGTGCTGAGCAGCTGTGACAGTGGAGCAGTCCTGTCACAGCTACATCCCTCCAGAGGCAGGCAGCTAATGCATAACTAAGTCGTATTTTTTCCAGTAAGTCTAAATTGAAAGGGATGTTGCTGATTTGATTTGAAACCCATCATTTACCCTCTTCTAGCTTTCTTTTCCCAGTCAGGAAAGTGGTATTTACCTACCTTAGTATGAAAGTCTTGGAAATCCTTTCCAAGACTTGCAGTAAACACCAACATCTGGCCAGTGTTCAATTTAGCCTTTAAATCTTATAATAGTGTTTGTTGGTTTTAAACTCTACTTATGCTTCCATCCCACAGGAGTTTCGGGAAATTCCTTACCTGAAGAAATTCAAGTTCAAGAAGCGGGACAGAGTATTCCCTCCAGATGCTGCGGCTGTGAACTCTGTGCCTCCTCCCACTGCGTCTGCTCCTTTGTCAGAGACTGTGTCCACACCCAGAGGTAAGTGACTGGCTGGGCGTGGGTCAGCGGAGTTCGGGATGGCGTGAGGTGCCATTCCCGGCCAGACAAACGTGACACCCTGAAGAGACATGCTGTTCTTCTGCCCCCAAGCAGGCAGATCTCTCCTGGTAAAAAAAACCAGCAGTGTCTCATGTGCTTCCTCTTCCTAGCGCAGGTAGACCCTGATATGGTGGGCTGTCTGGGACATGGGCTTGAGGTCCTGGTTGTTTTCTAACAAATCATTTTGGATATTTCTTGATGGTGAGGAAGTTGTGTTTAAAATGAATCAGAAACTTAAAGGCTGATGTTGCCAGATGTTTCCTGAGGGAGACCTGCTGTGAAATGCCTTGTTGCTTGGTTTCTTGGGGAACATTCAGGGACCTCCATAATGCCAGGTATTTCACATCATGTTAGGTTTTAAGGGCAAGAGTTTGTTTTGGTTTGGTTTTTTTTAAGTCCTCCATTGGGATTTGGCTTTACCAGTTACTGACTCCCCTTATGCAAAATAGGTATGCTGTCTCCAGCCCATGAACTGGCAAAAGGCTGGACTCCAGAAATTCCCTGTAGGCTGTTGGAATGAATTGAATGCTTTTGTGATACAGCCTGTCCACTAAGAGCTATGCTGACTTCTTTCTTACTCACCGTTTTTAGTCCTGGCCGTAGTTTTGGGAGCAGGGGATTATTGTTACTTGGTGAAAAGGGTGGGAGTAATTCTGCAGAGCTAGTTTTAGCCAGATTATGTTATTTTAGCCAGATTATGTTATTTTAGCCATGAAGGCAAAGCAACCCAGGTCATGGTTCTGATTGGCAAGTTGCTTGCAGCCCCACTGTGCCCTGAAAGTAAACTCAAAACATTGACCAGAATTAAAGCCAGATTGCTTTGTTTGCTAGCAACCTAACTAATCTGAGTTCGGGGGAGAAGAGGAAACAAAACCCTCAGCTGGTCAACAAGACTTAATAGCATTTATCTTTAGCAGGGCAGATATGCTCCTAGACACTTGCCATGTCCTGGACCCACCTTCATTGCAAAGTGTTAACGTGATGTAATGGGGCCTTGGATGGTTACCAGTTTGCTTCTGACTTGTTACAGGGTTTGCCTGAATACAGTCTTGTACTGTCTATAAGATCAAGACTCAAATGTACTGTAATGTAGGAACACTGTTGCTTGAGAGACAGTCCCTTTCTCCAGCCTCTCAAACATGGATTTCCTTCTGAAGAGGCAGGAGCTTTCATGTTACAGTGAGTTTCTCCCTTGCTGTCCAGGCATCAAAAGAAGAGGGAAGCAGAGCACAGTCTCTAGTAGCACAGTGCTGAAGCAGACTAATTTTTTTTCCTTTAAGGAGAGAAAAAAAAAAGAGGCAAATAATGTGCTTACATCCCCATCTTCCCTGTCTTCCATCCCTTCTGTTTGTTGGAGAGTGCTGAGTTTTGTTGCCTTTCCTAGGTGAAGGAAAACTTCTTCCCACTTGCTTAGTGCAGGTCAGACCTCTTGGACCCTTGTCTGTCAGCTGGGCTGATTGTCCCGAGTGTGCGGGCTGCTGTCCCTTTGTGCTTGTTATTTGTCCAGAGGGGCTCTGTGCCTGTTGCTAACATGCTGTGTTATTTCTGAACCCCTAGGAAAACCACTCGCCAACATGAAGATCCTGGTTCTTGGAAAGTTGTCAAAGAATAAGGAGGAGGTGAAGAGCATTGTGGAGGAGCTGGGAGGAAAGATGACGACAACAGCTAACAAGGCTACCCTGTGCATCAGCACACAGGGTGAGCAGCGGCGCTTTGGTTACTGGTAGCAGAGCTGAGAGATTACGGAGGGCATGTGTCTCGGAGCTGTCTGGGGATCAGTGTTTGGATTAGGAGGAGTGTTTTGTATGCGCACGTTGCCTTAGTGTGCTTGGAAAAGGAAAGACAGATGTGTGCTGTTTGAGTTTTACTTACGTAGCACATTAACCTTGTGGGTTGTGCCGCAGGGCCCTGTCGGGTCTGCAGCAGCTGGAGCTCAGGCCTGTATGCAGACCGTGGTGGTGTGTGAGCCCACCTTGTTGGGATGAAAGGTCCTGGGGGCTGTGTCCATGCTTGCCTTGGAGAAGCTGCAGACCATGGTGGTGTGTGAGCCCACCTTGTTGGGATGAAAGGTCTTGGGGGCTGTGTCCATGCTTGCCTTGGAGAAGCTGCAGACCTGACTGTGGGTGCCTGAGAGTGGTTGTTTACTCTGCTGACAGCTTAGGATCTGTTCTTGCTTCCTGTTGGAGTCAAAGTGCACACTGGCTGCTGAGGTAGGAGACCGGGTCCCACCTGCCAAGGGGTCCAAGGAGGGACTGTACAGCCCCAGCCCAGCTCCTGGGAAGAGGAGACCTGCCAGATAAAAGCCAGATAAAACATGAGTGTTTCTGCTCTAGCCCAGGCTGCAGCTTTGAGTTGGTAGAGGTTTTGCTCTCCAGAGAACGTGATGAATGCAAAATTGGTGGAATTGTTTTTCCACAAAGTGTTACAGAGCCCTGAATCATGGCCAGAGGGAGGGGCTAAATTCTGAATTCTCACTGATGCTTTTTTGTCTGTTTCTCACCCTGCCTCTGCAGAGGATGTGGAGAAAATGAGCAAGAAGATGGATGAAGTGAAGGAGGCCAAAGTCCGTGTGGTCTCAGAGGGGTTTCTTCAGGATGTGAAATCCTCCAGCAAGGACTTTCAGGAGCTTGTGTCTCTCCACGCGCTTTCGACGTGGGGCGCGGAGGTGAAAATGGAGCACGAGGAAATGGCTGTGGATGGGAAGCGCAGCAAGCCCCCAAGTACGAAGAGTGCTGGGAAGGTCAAAGAGGAGCAAGGTGAAGAACAAAGCGGTTGTTTGTCTGCAGGCCTGTTGAAAGCTATGCATGTACAAAGCAAACCCAAGTATAGTCTATCTTTGCCCTTTCCTTCAGTTCTCTGCACTTTTTCTCATGATAAATTTAAATAATGACACCTCGGGGCAAGAGTAGCTTCAAGTAAATGTGAAGCTATCTCCTGAGGTGCCTCTTGTTTCCCCTAGTTCGGTCTTGCTTCAGAGATCTCTGGTGTATGTGCCCAGGCTCCCTGACATCAGTCCAGTCTCTTCCTCATAACACATCAGCTTCTCTGCCAGTTTGGGTCAGTGTTGCAGCTCCAAGGAGGTGCTGGGGCATCAAGATGTGACAGACACTATTGTGACCCCCCAGGGGTGGTAGCAAGTGAGAAAATACTGGGCTCCAGAGCAATGGGTCTTTGTTCTACTTGATTTAGAACACTTTTTTACTGGAGGACGAGAAATATCCAACGCTAGTGGCATTCCTCACCAATTCCATAGAGAGCTTGCATTGTTAATGCTGGACAGTGAACAAAACCATCGGATCTGCTCGCCTATTTTCAGAACCCCTTCTCCATGTCCTCCAAGCGTAGGTTTCTGTCATACAGTTGGATATGTTATTGCGAGACTCTCTCACGGCAGTGGCATCTCCAGGGAATCTGAACGCCCCCCGGTGCCCTGTGAGGTTTCTAAATCTCACTTAAACGCAACCACAGATGTGACTTTTATCTGCTATGCAGGTGAAAACATGATATGGCCCACCGCTTGAGGCTAGAAGGAAGGAGATAGATAGAATCTGGGGAGATCTTATTTTTGATTTAATTGGCAGGGTGGGGGCTGTGAATTTTGCTGCAAAAGCCAGGTAAAAAAAGCCATTGAAGTCATTGTGTTCATATACTGGGAATCTGATTCGAAGTCTCCTTAGGGTGATAATTATGCAAATTGAGAATTTAAATGTTCATTCAAGTCAGACTGTGTTTCCTGCCTAGGAAAAAATTTAACTCTTTCTCACTGCAGGACCTAGCAAGTCTGAAAAGAAAACGAAGCTAACAGTTAAGGGTGCAGCAGTAGTAGATCCTGATTCTGGTGAGTGATAACAATGGCTGTGCCTGCACCACACACAGTTTTCAGGATGTGTGATCATTTGCAAAATGTTTTTCTGTGAAAAGATAAGGGTTCCATAAAAGGAACATGAATTTTTAGACTATTTTTTCTTGCTGTTAAAGGAAGGATATTGATTGACATCCAAAGCTGGATATTCCAGGATTTTCTGGTACAGCTTTCAGAAGGACCACTTAAACTAAGGCATGCACCTTGTTCAGTTTCAGGAGCATCTGTCAGTGGGGTGAGCAAAGGCCCAGCCAGCAGAGCCCACAGGTCTGGTGTGAGCATCTGCCCCTGGCCTCTTTGGGGAGCAGCCAATGCTGCTCTCCAAACCTGTGGTGCACAGATGTTGTTCTGAGAATTCATACTGCGTCCAAGGCCAGCCTTTGGTTTTTCGGTCCATTTGCTAATGTGACACCTGCAGGGGTGTAGCTCTCTTAAGAATTCCTTCAGCCAGTCACGCAGTGTCAAATACTAGGTTTTAGATGGTCCTTCATCAAAAGTTACAATTTTTTTTTCTCTAGTCAGTATTGATGTTCACTCCAGTGTATCTAAAGGTGCATGCTCACAACTTACTAAAACAGAAACATGCTTCAGGTAGTTTTGAGTGAGCACGTAGTCACTGCTTTTGTGGTATTTTTGTTAAGAATCACAGTACTTCATGGAACATTTGGGTGAGTGCAAATGCAGGAGGGAGACCTAAAATGGTAACCTCCTCTGTGTTCTAATTTGTTTCTTCTCTGTAGGTTTGGAGGATTCTGCTCATGTCTTTGAAAAAGGTGGAAAGATTTTCAGTGCAACCCTGGGCCTAGTAGATATTGTGAAAGGAACAAATTCCTTTTATAAACTGCAGCTGCTAGAGGATGACAGAGAGAGCAGGTGAGTTTAGTTTTCCCTAGAAATACTTTTGTTCACTTTTTTCCAGTAAATACTGGATTTTTGGCATCTACAAAAGCCAAGTATGAGTAAAATGTCTCTGTGAGGAGATACAGATACGTATATTTATTTAAAAAAAAAAAAAAAAAAAAAAAACA
>VZSC01002520.1:735572-750073 GCA_013398225.1 Steatornis caripensis
AACACAAAACAGCAAAACCCCACAAGCAAATAAACAATGCCCCTCAAAAACCACCAGAAAACTACAAAACAACCAAACCACAAACCACCCCTGGAGAGATTTGTGCTCAGCATGGAGACATTTCTTTCAGGTGTTGACAAAACCTAAGTTGGGAGGTAAGTTTGTGGAATTGCATCTGGTAGTGTTCGTTCCTGCATCCTAGGATGAGTGAGGCACATACAGTTGGTGTCTTTAGGACTGGGTTAATTGGCTTAGAGGAGTGCCCCAATGCTCTGTGATTAATGGCTGCCCTTGAAAATACAGAAGCAGAATTTGATAAAGATTCCTCGGTTCTAACATCAAGACCCCACGTGTAAAGTCAGTGATGTTGGAATCTTTCCCATGTTCTCCAACTTACTCTTGTCTTCTTATTGCAGAGCTGTAACCTTGGGAAACAAAACCAGATTCTAGTTACTCCACTACAATATAGTCCTGAATTGTGTGCCCTGAGGCCTATCAAAATGCACTGAAACGGTCAGGGGACGATCATGTGTTTTAGCTTTCCAGTGTCATCAGACACATGGCAGAGGTGTCCGGTGGTTGCATTACTCAATAGATAAAGAAATGGAGAGGGTTCTTTAAAATGAAACTGCCCCCCCAAGGATGTAATGGACACACAGAAGTCGAGGGGAGCTAATGGCTGTCAGGGTCACTGCTGGTTCAGCTCTGGATTTATCACACTTTACCGTGCTCATAATAAGCTTTTGTTGCTGGGTCTTGTGGGGGGGGGTTGTGTCTGGATATGTAATTCAGTAAACGGAGGGATCTTGGTGTCTGTTCCACGTGTGACGTATTTAAATGTTGCTTGATTGTATCCCTATAAATACTGTGGGAGCTCACCCAGTGTGGTGTCAGTAATACAAATGAATGCTTGAATTACTTCTGGTTTCTCTGAAAATCTGAACTCTAGGACTTGAGAGTTAAAGATGTGTTGTGTTTCTTTTCTTTCTCAAATATATGACCTCAATAGTCTGAAGATTCATATTTGTGAAATATTAAGACTGAAGAGATACTAGCCTCTCTGTTCCTGCTGTGCACACGTTTATCCTCAGAGCTGGTGTGTTAACAGCAGGCATTTTTTCACACCGCTTCTTGGACATATGCTCTGTGGTGGCTCTTCTGTTGCACTCCTGCAGTAGCTGATAGAGAATTTCATCCATAAAATTAATGGTATGCAAATGGCTGATTCAGATGCAGTCTCATGGTTGTTGCAGGGTCGGTTTCATTTGGACTGAGATCCAGAGCCAGAGTATCTTACGTCTGTTCTCACGTTTCACTTCTCTAGATACTGGGTGTTCAGATCTTGGGGTCGTGTGGGCACTGTAATTGGGAGTAACAAGCTGGAGCAGATGCCATCAAAAGAAGATGCAGTTGAACACTTCCTGAATTTGTACGAAGACAAAACTGGCAATTCGTGGCATTCAAAGAACTTCACTAAATATCCCAAAAAATTTTACCCGCTGGAAATAGATTATGGACAGGTAACTCTAAAATGTTCCTGTACCAGGTAGAGCATTGCTTAGCTGCTTTGTTATACCTGTTCTGTTTCGCGGTCGCTGTTGGATCACTTACATTTCACAAGCCTGAGGAACGAAGTGGAGGTGCAGCTATTGCATCTTCTCTGCGCTACAGAAAGAGGGCTGTAAATCAAGGAGTGTCATGCGTTAAAGTAGATGTGTTGGGAGACTAAGTAGTTTTACATTGTCAAGTCTGAAGTCCCTTTAGTGCACCTTCCTGTTACTCTGTAATTTTAAGGATGTTAATTTTGAACTTAATTTAGCAGTCATTTCACATACTTCCTGTCTGAAAACACCATTTTCTTTTATTTAAAATAGATACTTCTCATCTGTCTTCTGCATCCAAAATCCTCCCAAATGCTGAAGCAACTGCTATGCAGCATTCTGCTTAGTGCACATATTGAGCAAGCTGAGAAAGAGAAATTATTCATTGCCAGTAAGATTTGGCTATTTAGACAGCTAAGCTAAATGAGAATTCTCTACCTTCTGCGGAGCGAGGGTTTGTATGTTTGTTTAAAGGCATGCCGTAACTTAAACTATTTTCAGATTAAATAGTTAAATGCTGTTAATAGCTATAAAGATGCCAGAGAACATGTTTTCAAGCCGCTGCATTTTTCTGTGGCCAAATTACCAGACGTCATCTTTCATTGAAAAGTACTCGATGCTTAGCATTATTTCTGGAAATTTGGATATTGCACCAGCAAACTGCCCGTTACACTGCAATGTACAGTAATATTGTGAAGCATGTGACAGATGCTTTATCGGTGCAGCGCTCTGTCCATGAAAGCATCTAGATGGAATTGTGGCTAATCGATGATTCCTGTACTCATCTGTGACAGTTTTTGTTAGAAAAACTTAGTGAAACTAGTTATTACATCTCTATTTTGTCATAAAAGCAACAGAGTAAACGGTCATTTTTTCACGTCCAGGTCTATGCAGCAGAAGGCTTGCAGAGAAAGTAACACATGCACATGGATTTCCTATTTCCTTAGCTCTACTTATATTTTACAGTGTCACCTAGTGAAATAATGCCTGCCGAATTACTGAATAGGTGGATTTTTAAATGCACTTTGTTCCAAAATGTCAGGGCAGTGTTTGTGCTCCCGTAAACTTCAGGCTAGTCATAATATGCATACAGTAAATCGGTTTTGAGTTGTTACCATGGCAGCCAGCCTGTTACTTTGTGATTTTGCTAATTCTGGTACTATTTTTATCTCCCAGGACGAAGAAGCTGTCAGGAAACTGACAGTGGGTGCCGGGACTAAGTCAAAACTTGCTAAGCCAATCCAAGACCTTATTAAGATGATCTTTGACGTGGAGAGCATGAAGAAAGCGATGGTGGAATTTGAGGTGAACACACATGTTTCTAGTGTCTAACCCTCCTTTCTCTCTTTACATCATACTTATACAGCTAGAAGGAAGTTCTTTGCAATCCAGGGCGCACCACGCTTCCCAGAACTCAGTGTGAGTTTTAGATCAGCCTTAAAATACAGGCAAGAGTATGACCACAATTCGCCAAGCACTGGAAGTAGTAACTTAGTTGTGATGTATGCAGTTTTTAAAACGT
The DNA here is from genome assembly GCA_013398225.1 of Steatornis caripensis. Lineage (NCBI taxonomy): Eukaryota > Metazoa > Chordata > Aves > Caprimulgiformes > Steatornithidae > Steatornis > Steatornis caripensis. The sequence continues at coordinate 738,696 of VZSC01002520.1, forward strand.
GAGTGCATTCTTTGTTCTTCAGTGGGGAGTGTCTGTATCAGCATTTTCAGCTCAACAAGCCTATGAGAAACCCATCTGCCAGTCAGTCCTGGGATTGGTAATCATCCTGTGGGGTTTTTTATTCCAGTGACACATGCATCGTGACCGCTGTTTGCTGAATGCTCTTAAAATATTAACACAGACAATTTGCTGGTGATGTGAGGCAGGAGGCACTCTTTTTTTTTTTTTTGAGTGGTGAACCACGTTTTTGGGGTGGGGGAGGCAGGCCGCACTACCGTGAATTTAGGTAGCAAATGAATCTGCAGCTCAAACTTGAGAAATGCTGCTAGTTGATATGTGTACTAATGAAGTTCCTTGACAAAGTCCAGATCCTCTTCTGAATGGCACCAAACTGGAGATTTTTGTTGTTGTTCTTGTCGTGTTTCTCATTTGTGCTAATGAGACCCTATTTTCATCCACTCTTCTTTCCTGCATACGTCTTGATCCATGCTTCTAACAAGCTTTCAGTGGGTGGTCTGGTAGCGTCATCTGTCTCTTCTTGCCTAGAAACAGTTTTACTGGTGTTCAGAGATCCTGCGGTTTGTTTTAATGCAGCCATTCAAACTGGAGTAGTTCTAAATAACAAGTTTCAATTTTCTTCATCCAGCATAGTTATCCTACTCTAAGACTTCATGTTTAAGCAGCTGTTGTTTGCTCTCTGTATCAGTATTTTGTGTATCTACTTTTCAGAACAGGCTTTGTACCTGCTTACCTAAAAGCTTTCAGAGAGCTTGCCCAACATTTTGTAGTACCTGGATTAATTGTGTTCTCCTGTATCTTCAGTGGTTCTTTCATCAAAGTCTTCTAAAGTGTTAATAATTCTTTGTAACTGAAACTGGCTCAGGACTCTGAACTGATCATCGTCTGATGTCTTCTGGCTTTGTAGAACTCTGTTGAAACGATGTTAATTCACAGCAGCTGCCGATCTGTAGGAGACCTGGGAGTCCAGATGGGCCTGTCTTCCTATTAGATTTATCTTCCTGTACTGTTGCTGCCAAACAGCTGTTTTCCATTAGAGGAAATAACATTTTTCCTGGTTAGAAGTTTCTGTGCATCCTCTGAAAACGGCTGCTTGGTTCCCTTAATCAACCTGATCGGAAGTATTTCATTCCATCCAGGCACTCTTGCTCTGCCAAAACTGTAGCAAATTCTTAGCCTTTCTGTGACACAATAGATTTATCTGATGCATTTCTCTTCCTGCTTCCAATTTAGCTTTCAAGAGATTTACCTCACCAAGCATACAGAGATTTGTTACAATTATCTATGTCATCGCTGTACATTGAAAGGCTAGTTAGAGGGCGGAGTCTGCTCGAGTGCTGTGTCCTGTCTTGCCTGAGTGGAAGGCAAACATTTCCTTTGCCTCTCATGACAATCCTGGTGCACACGTCTGTGATGTGGAGCTGATTCTTCATGTTGCCCTCAGTGCATCTGGCAGTCATTGCAGTGCTGTTGTGTTAGACCCAGCACCTTGGCTGCTGTGCTCTTTTGATGCATCTAATGATAAAGCTTTGGATGCAGTTTAGCTTTATATTAGCTCTGCAGGGCTCTGCTCACCTCTTGTGACTCACAGGAGACAGAAACTCCTGTTAGAGAGATACTACTCAGCCACATTGTTGGGGGATGTGTTAGTTTATAGGTGTTAGTGTTTAAGTGTTAGTGCTTGTATGTCATAATTTATAGGTTTATATAACTTATAGTTAGTATAGGTGTCTGCAGCTATTCTGCACATCCCAGTTAAATGGCCCATTTTACTTTTGCATGTCCTTCATGATTTTTCAGATAATAATTAGATAATACAGATGGATGGTACTCAACAAGAAAGTATTGGCCCTAAAAGTTTGGGAACTAGAAATCTATTGCAAATCATTTTTCATCAGGCTATTAATCTTGACTGTGTGACTCTTGTGTCCCCAAGACGTGATCAGTTTTGAAGTCCGTCTTCTCTCTTGCAGTCCATCTTGCTTTTCTTAGTATCTGGCTTTATGTATGGTTAGCTGCAGCTAAAGGTGAAAGTTCTACTAAGCCCGGTACAGGGTGGAAATCTCCGTACAAAATCACTTCAGGGCTTTCGCACAGTTTGTATCTTGGAAAAGCCTTCTGAGTTCAGCTTGCAGAGAAGATTTACATAAAGCTGGATTTCCTCGCTCCGTAGTGAATAAATAACGTGAAACTTATCCAAACAGTACGTGTTATACATGGTTTCATAGAATCTTCTGTCCTTGTGTTGAATCTTAAACCCATCAAGTTAAGTAAAAGCTGGTTTGACCTGCAGGATGTATGGTGAGTACTGTCAAGAGTCCAGAGGGTGTATGTATGATCTTGCAAAAGACTGCATTGGGCTTTTTTTTTGTTGAATGTTTTTTGCGTTCAGATGGTCCTTAACTACGCCAGGATTTAATGCAAATCCAGAACTCTCCCAAGATCCATCAATCCACAAACAAAAGCAACATATAAATTGTATCGGTGGATAAATGCAGGCGATCAAGACATTGCTTTTAACTTAGTTGCCTTTTTTTTGTTCTGTTTTCATTGATGAGTATGAAGCATCTTACAACCTCTTTGCGTTTAACCCTTAATAATTGTTGGTTAAAGTTGGAGGAAAGTGTCTAGGTTGTACCTAGAGACACGATGATCTTGCGAATGAGAATTATTTCATTCAGTTTGCTGCTTTGCCAGCCTGAAATGTGTGGTTACTGAAGTGATTGAGAAATTCATCTGACACCAGGTCAATATTAAACTTCTAGACAGACACTTAGTACCATATTTTTGTGTTGCCTTGGCATGCATGCTTAGTTCCCTATTGCAGTATTCCTTTGTTTATAGAATGTCTTCTCAGTAGCGTGCACTGTCCTTCTGATGACATTCCTTGATCCACAGAGATTGATACCAAGTCTGAAATGTCTCCGTTCTTCGTGCGGTCAGTCCTACCAGAATGGAGAGATTTGTTCTCTAGAAACTAGAGAGGGAATGCTGCAATGGTTTCAATGTAGTGAAATCCTATTTTAACCATTTGAATCTTCATCAGATTGACCTGCAGAAGATGCCATTGGGAAAACTGAGCAAGCGGCAGATCCAGAGTGCATACTCAATCCTTAACGAGGTTCAGCAGGTGAGCATGACAGATGTTTGAGCAAGAGGGGAATTCAGAAGTTGTCCTGGGCTCAGAGTGGGGTGAATGCTGAGCTGTGTATATGACTATCTGTGTTCTCTCTTGCTGGAGAAGAGGATGCGGCTTCCACGAGTAACTAGTTAGTTATTTTCACTATTGTACCAGTTTGCACACTATTTGTATCTTTTGCACTTTTCTAGCGCAAACTTCAGGCTGAGGCAGACATAAATGGCAGTTGAGCAAATGAAGCTGGTGTCTTGATCTAGTAGCGAGCTGGTGTTTCCACCCCAGAGAAGTCTGTTTGAGGATGGGAATAAAGGTTAAGTTGACACAGAAACATAATCCTCATTAGATCTTTTTCGTACCAGGAATTTTGTGTATTTCTATGCAAGTACTCTGACTTACTACATGCAAAACACGCAAACACCCTTTTTAGTTCTGTGAGAGTTTCAGCATTAACCTATTTGTATTGCTGCTTCTGTGTATTAGTCCTTAAGTGTCTTGCGTGTGACTGTTGCTATGGAGACTTAATCATTCTCAGTAATTTTCTTTGGTGCTTGTTGTCTTGTCTAGGCAGTTTCTGACAGCAGTTCAGAATCACAGATCTTGGACCTCTCCAACCGCTTCTACACTCTGATCCCTCATGACTTTGGGATGAAGAAACCACCTCTCCTAAATAACTTGGAATACATTCAGGTATTGACTGGAAACAGTATGTTGTTTGCAGGCAACAGGTCTGATATCTGGCATTTAACACAGAGAATTTGTTTTAAGACTTGCTTTAACCTCATGCGTTCATGAGGTTAAGCTTTTTCTTCAGAATATCTTTTTGCTTGTTTGTTTATGTGCATACATGAGTGTATACATATACAAACAATTATGTGTATGTGGTATTGGAAGATGTATATTGTGGTCTATTTATATATACGTATGTGTATATTTGAATATATTTAAGTGTGTGTGTGTGTACGTGTGTATATATATATATATTTTAAAAAAGGCAGTGTTATGTTGTTAGATGGCAATGTGCGGCCAGTGATTCACATACACTTTTATAATTTGAGGTATTCCAGAGTTACTCTGAACATGTCAAGGGCACAAGTAAAATAACCTGTTTAAATTTTTCAGGCTAAAGTGCAGATGTTGGACAACTTGCTTGATATTGAGGTTGCTTACAGCCTTCTCAGAGGTGGAAATGAGGATGGAGATAAAGACCCAATTGACATCAACTATGAGAAACTTCGAACTGATATTAAGGTAAAGGAAATAAAAGGAAATGAGTGGCTGTGAATACAAGCTGATGTCCCATTAGTTTGAAGTATTAACAAATCACCTAAACTCTAAGCATACAGATGTATTGGTATGAGTTCAATGAAGGGCCATTGAGATGGTTAAGGGACTGGAGCACGTGTTGTATGAGGAGATGCTGAAAGAGCTGGAGCTTTTTAACCTGGAGAAAAGAAGGCTCAGGGGATATCCTATCAATGTCTATATATGTACCTGATGTGGGAAGGGGATAAAGAAGAGAGACAAACTCTTTTCAGTGTTGTCGAGTGACAAGAGATGATGGGCACAAATTGAAATAGGGGAAATGGTATTTAAACAAAAGAAAAAGCTTGTGTTGTTGATGGTGTTTGGTTTGGGGTTGGTTGGTTGTTTACTGTGAGGGCTGTCAAACCTTGGAAAAGGTTGCCCAGAGAGGCTCAGGAGGCTCCATTCTTGGAGGTGTTGAAAGCCTGACTGGACTTGGCCCTCAGCAGCCTGCTCCAGCTGACCCTGCTTTGAGCATGGGAGTTGGAAATCATCTCAGTTTCCAGAGGTGCCTTCCTGTTTCAGACATTCTGTGACTGAGTACTGTCTGTATACCTGTGCATCTTCTCTAGTTGGGAATAAATTTCCACCTAAATGATAAATGAGGCTTAAACTGGGGAGTTGCACGTATGTGGTGGGTATCATCATGTTACAAGCAGCCTGCTAGTTTGTATGCAGAAGAATCTTCTCTTGTTTGCCTCTTTGCAGGTTGTTGACAAAGATTCAGAAGAAGCCAAGATTATTAAACAATATGTGAAAAATACTCATGCTGCTACTCATAACGCATATGATCTGGAAGTCGTGGATGTAAGCTGGGCAATACTGTGGTTTAAGTTTGTGAAGATGAACTCTTTTAAGTCAACTTACTCGTTCACAGTTTCCTTTTATTTTTGAGTAGCTTATCTGGCTTCTTTTGTTGAAGGGATGGTTTGATAGACCAAGATGAGTCTAAGCTTACTGAGGTGCCTTTGGGGGTGTGGGGGTTTTTTTAGTTTAATTGGACTCAAAAATTAGGTGGAGGAGTAATCATCTTGAATGATTTTTCAGGAAACTGTGGTCTCATGAAAATGCAGAAGGAAGGGTGGAGAAGTAATCAAAAGCAAGTACTGTGTGATCAGTGCTGCCTTTCTTTTGCTAGCGTGAAATAGCAAACTGCAAATACTAAAAACCATCCAGATCAATTATCCTAGCAGATTAGTGTATATTCCAGACTGGATGATTTTTTTGCTTCATCTGATTAGTTGCATGAAGGTAATGGTTTATTTGCTTGGTTGGTCTTTTTCTTCTATCTCTTTTTGAATTGAAGATCTTCAGAATTGAGCGTGAAGGAGAGAATCAGCGTTACGGGCCGTTCAAGCAGCTTCATAATCGCCAGCTTCTGTGGCATGGTTCCCGCACCAGCAACTTCGCTGGTATCCTCTCACAGGGTCTCAGGATAGCTCCCCCTGAAGCTCCTGTGGTACGTTAAACAGATAGCTTCTATGGCTGCCTCCATCCCTGTGTCCAGAGATGGCCACAGTTGGAGACAACCTGAATAGGAGAATGTCTGTGCTGGGAGGGCTCAGTGTTATCTCTCAGCATGCAGGCAACATTGTGTGTCCAGAGTGGGTTGCTGACTGTTGTCCACAAGAGCTTGACTTGCAGCTTCTAATCTCCTGGGAGCTCAGCCGGGTGGATGCTGCCTTTGTGTAACTGTCCCAATCTTTTTTTTTCTTTTTTTTTTTTCTTTTTCTTTTTTTGTTCTTTTGCGGCTTGCAGACCGGCTACATGTTTGGGAAGGGCATCTATTTTGCAGACATGGTATCCAAGAGTGCCAACTACTGTCACACATCTCAGGCTGATCCCATAGGCTTAATACTACTGGGAGAAGTTGCCCTTGGAAATATGTAAGTAACTTATGAAGAGTATTTGCGGAACGTGCTTAATATATCATGGTAGAAGGTGATGCTGGAATTGCAAGCCTTTTCTTCAGTGTGAAGAAAGAGCGCTTTGTATTTATAAACAAGATCTGTGTTTTCTTGAAGTGATAGCTATTTGTTTGGGGGGGGGGGGGGGGCTGGAAATCAGTGTTGCAGGTCTAGAATCTTACACTAAATGCCAGTATCATTAAAATTAGTAACTTGGACAAAGTTCCAGAAGGAGTTCCAGAAGAGTAGAATCTGAGTTACCTTTATATCAGCTCACCATAAAGTGAAGCCTGAAAAACAAATGATTTTCCACCAAGATAGTTTAAGATGAATTTACAATGATATTGTGTGTTCTTTGTGCTGTCCAGGTATGAGCTAAAGAATGCTTCTCACATAACAAAACTGCCCAAGGGAAAACACAGTGTGAAAGGTAAGCGTCGGTAATCTGTGATTGATGGCAATCACCTTGCTCTGCTTAGCAAAGAGAACTGTAGTCATTTCATAGTTGTACTTGCTTTAAGAGTTTGCATAATGTTGCCCTATATATGTGTATGTATGTGTGTATAATGTGCACCTGCATATGTGCATATGGTGTTTTGAGATGGGGGTTAGTACACTTGGAATGTTAAGACTGAAGTTAATGTCTTGCCTGAAGTTCAAGAGAAAACTTCCAGTTTATGTTACACGAGAGAAAATGTAAGGTGCATTCTCCAACTTCTTACTCGCTTTCATCGTAACAATACTGTGTATTGTAGAAGAAAGATGAGAGATTTAATAGATCAGAAGAATAATTGTTTAGCTTTCAAAGTGCCTTAGAAGCTTGGAGAGAAGGGAAAAATCTAAGAATAAAAGTTCAGATGGAAGAACTGTTCTCATTACATTTCTATCTGTGAAAAGTATCAGTGTATTTCAGCACTGAAAAATAAGAGAAAAAAGACTTAGCTCTCCAATTCAAGCAAAAGAAATGGTAATCATGACTGTCTTCTGTACCGAGATGGGAGAGCAGAGAACAGTAAGATTCAGTCATGAGTGGCTTTTCTTAAGCTATTCATTTTGAGAGGCTTAAAAAAATCAGTTGCCTAAGAGAGAATAAAGTGTGATTTAGTATCTTTTTCAATACATACTGTTCACACTGTTCTGGATGTCAAATCAGATTTGTATTGAAGAGTTTAAAGAGAATAAGAATTAGTTTGTTACAGTCCTCTGAAAATGACAGAATATGCGTATTTTCACTAATGGACCTAGGATATGAGAGCTGTGAGTCTGGTCTGGTTTAGCTTTGATCATACAGATTAGACTTTTGGCTGTTAATTGTCTAAAATTTTCACTTTTCATGTAGCAGAGTACAAGTACCATAAGTATGGTGATGCTGAATTGAATAAACAGACTATATCCTTTGTGTTCTTTTTAAGATACTTCTGCACTTGGTCAGCATTTGAAAATATACGTGAATTAGTATTTGGCTGGTTGAGTCATTTTCTTTATGCTCAAAGTGTGTTTGCCTTCTAGATTTGTAACTAATGTTTTTCCCTTTCTAGGCCTGGGCAAAACTGCACCTGATCCCAAAGCCACTACCACCCTTGGTGGTGTAGAGGTTCCCTTAGGGAATGGGATCTCAACAGGAATTAATGATACCTGTCTTCTGTATAATGAGTATCCTTTGTGGTTGTGTTGGCTGCATGCTGTATCTGAGCGTTGCCGAGTTTAGCAGAACCTCGGTAATGTTGCTCAGGAGTTTTGGCATGCTTTGTTTTGTTTCTTTTTAGATCTGCTTTGGAGTACTCACACAATTTAGTCTCCTCTCCAAGGGAGATGATTTTACAGTTGTCACACTTGAATTGTCATTCTGCAAAAAAAAGGAAACAATACACATAGCAAATAGCTGTTGCCCCAACAGGACTCAATATCTGAAGGCATCGGAGTGGCCAGGCAGCACTGTAGTGTCTTGCCCAGAGATGCGCCAGGACAAGGGGAGGGGAATGCAGCCTGTGGTTTCGCATCACTCCAGTCTGGTTTCTTCCTCGTGATGCTGTGGCTGGCCAGCTTGGCCTGGAGGAGGTGGAGGAGTCAGCTCTGTGGCTTGATGGAGTCTCTCATCACACAGCCTGTCTTGTGTTCCCCAGACACTTCGCAAGTATTGAGGTAAACCTCAGATGCCCATCAGAGATGTGGCCATTAAGCCTATGTCTAGGCAGATGTGCCCCCAAGTGAACGTGTGCTCAAGATTCACTAGAGGTCATAAGAATAAGTCACATCTGAGGTCCAAGATCAATCTCTTCACTGCCAGTGAAGCAAGTTACCTGTTAATACAACCTCTGAGTTGTGTAGAAACTGTCTTGGTAAGCCATTTTCCTCTTGCCAAGCAGTCTTGGCAACAGAACTCATGGCAATAGTGTTTTTATCTTGAGTTTTCTTAAATATAGCATCTGTCTTGGTCAGGTGATAAAATATAATACAGTTAATAATAGCTAATTGAGGTAACACCATGTGCATTCATTTCGTTTTACACTGTTTAATGGGGGATGCTTTTAATGTAAAATTTGGATTAGAGGTAAATTTGAAGCCTAAAGCATTGTGAAACAAACAGGCAAGCTGGGACTGTCTTCTGAAAAACTAAAATGGTGCAGTCAGACAATGTGCAAGCACTGCCAACCACTGTAGAGCTCTTCTCTGTGATTCCAGTTTGGGGTTTTTAGTGGGAGATTAAGAGGACGTTAATAACTTTATGCTGGAAGGTAGCAATAGAGCTACAATTATAATTGTAGGTGTGAAATCTGTAACTGCAGATCTCATCTAGGCTACGTTGCTCCACTGTTTAGATAGCAAGAGGGATATTTGTGTGTTACGGCTCTGGCTGATGAAGAATAATCTTCGAGAGCTACAGCCCCTGTCTAAAGTCAGTTCAGCTACCTGTCACTCAGGATTCCTGCTGCACCATCATTAATTCCCCATATGACTGTTAGTTCCTTGTTTCTAGCTATTGCGTAAAACAATTTCAGATTCAAAAGAAAAGTCAAATTTAAAGATTTGTGGTTTGAGCTGTTAAACTGCTTAATCACACGGGTATCTGTGTGGTAACTTAAGTTCAAAGGTGAAGTCTGACTGTTTTGAGGTTTTTCTGTGTTACTAATATCAACAACTGTAATTATTCCTTAACGTTCTTCCCAGATATATTGTGTATGATGTTGCTCAGGTAAATCTGAAGTACCTGCTGAAACTGAAATTCAACTATAAGACGTCACTCTGGTGAACAGTATTTAGGAGCCCTGTTAGAGTTATACTGTAGTTACACTATAGCGTTGACTTCTGACGTGCTTACGCATTGACTTCTCGTACCAAGATACCAAGAGCTAAACTGCAGAAGAGGTTACTAAATCCTATTTAGTGTACAATACGTTAGTAAAAGTTTTACATAAGTGTGTGGCAACATGTGGACCTGAGAACAAGTACCTGGTTTTGTTTTATACCACTTCTAATCAGAAGGCTTTCAAGTGTTTCATTTAATTGACCAAACTGACAAAAAAAAATCAAGCTTGTGTTCTTAGCCAGAGCTGGGCAATAGCAGGAGAAGGAACTTGAGGATGTTTACGGTATTTGCTCTGTTAAGGTTCTCTCTTGTTTAAGATACCCTCTTTCAGTTTTCATTTGAATAAATGATAAATGTGCATTTATTTTGAGGTAAAAAATAAAAGCTAATTTCATACTAACAGCTTTATGTTTCAAAACTTCCAAATTGTTTTGGTTTTGAGTCATGTTTTAAATGTATTTGGTAGAATGTTCTTAGACATGATACCTCTCTCTGAAGATCAAATGGCAAATACTGAAATCTGTAGTCATGTTTCAGGAAGTCACAGTGAAATGAAAATTTGGACTTTCCACTGAGACTTCATCTGTCAACAGTTGGTGTGGTAAACATGGAAACTTGTGGCTGTTTGAATTTAGTATTAGCCCAAATAAACCTCCTTTAAATATCTACATTCAATGTGATGTAAGTTGGTTGTTGTAGACTCAAGTCCTAACAAAGCCGTAAGTTGAATTTGGGCTCAGGCTTCACTGGTCGTGACCTGGAGTGAGGTCTATTGCCACTCCGTGGGTAGTCTTGAATTCTCTGCCTTGAAACATCAATATAAACTAATAATTTCAATGTTTAGTGGTGTTCATTACTTCTCACTCTAAGTCATCAAGCAATATGGGAGTACTTGACTATCGAGCAATATCAATTCTTTCTCTTCAAAAATTACTGAGTTCCCTGAGCTATTAGGGAAAGTTGGCTGTTCCCCAGGAACAGCTCTGCATTGACAGTGCATTCAGTATCTCCTCCACTATGACACTTCCCCTCCCAAGAATGGACAGCTCAAGCTCATTCTGATGGTTGCAGCTTCAGTCTTTGGTAACCTGCCTGGAAACGGCAGATCTGTTTCCTAGAACACTGTCATGTCCCAGTGCCTTTTGAAAAAGGAGTTTGAAGTCAGAGTGATTGCTTACAGTGCAGCTGTTTCCGGGACCCCTGAAGGAGAGGAGGATGAAGAGTGGTAGATGGAAAACAAAGCTGCTGTCGGGGAGAGAAGGAATTGTGGATGGACTGGGTAAGTCATATGGCTTGAGGACAGTTCAACACAAGAGAATAGATTGAGTTTGGTGCTAATNACAGTGGAGCTGTTTCCGGGACCCCTGAAGGAGAGGAGGATGAAGAGTGGTAGATGGAAAACAAAGCTGCTGTCGGGGAGAGAAGGAATTGTGGATGGACTGGGTAAGTCATATGGCTTGAGGACAGTTCAACACAAGAGAATAGATTGAGTTTGGTGCTAATGGATTTTGAGAGGAAGTGAAGAGAGTGGCCCTTGGCTTCTGGTTCTTCAGTAGCTTAACCGGTGGCTAATAATTGTTTTGCTTCCAACAAACTTTTGGACAGTTACTTAAGTATAATCTTGTCAGTCTCTGAAAGAGAACATGAGAACTGCTTCAGTTTAGTTGTGAGGTAGATTCCCTCATGCACCAACCCCACCACCCCC
>VZSC01002520.1:750223-782262 GCA_013398225.1 Steatornis caripensis
AGCTTACAGTTCAGTTTAGGACCAGGAATTAAAGGTAGATGCTTTTGATATTTTCTGTCACCTGTACCATAAGTGCCTCAAAGTTCCATTTTGCTCCAGGCCAGGCAGCATAAAGAGTGCTTTATGGTGTGTATGTAGCTCTCAGTTACAATTGCAGCACAAGCAAGTATATCCCAAGCTGTCTCTTAACCTCGCAAGTACAGCAATAAATGATAGAGTGGGGCAGGGCTTTCTGAAGAGGCCACAGGTGCCCTTTGGAGACCGTACGAGAGCCCTGGTGTGACTGTCCCACAGTGAAATCTAACATAAATTCAGGCACTGCTGCCCAGTTGTCGGATCACAAAGTGGACCTGCTTCTCCTGAAAGCAGGCGCTGGTGCCGCGGTGACCCAGCACACACAAGGCCTCTCCCCGGGGCCCGGCTGGGAAGAGCAGCACAGTGACAACCAGTGAAGGCATTGCTTTTGGAGTACGTGCACGAAGCACAGCTGTATGAATGGGTAGTCCCATTTCTGTCAAAGCTACTTGAACGAGTTGTCAAGACATTAGGTCCCATGACATCCTCTACTTTTTGCAGAGGAGCGATGTTGAGGAATGACTTCTGATCTAAATGTTAAACTACAAAAGGCAGCAATTTATAAATACTTAACCATTTTATTTTTATTTAACATGGCCGGAGGCTGTGTTGTACAGTGGCTCTCAAATGTTAAGATAGACCATGCAGTTTATCTGAATTGGGTAAACTGAAGGAAGCCAGCCTAGGCTTACTGATTCGCACTCAGTGTAAATTGTTTGTGACTTGCCAGAGTTCATGCAGGAGCAAAGTGGGTGAGAAAAAAAAATACAGCACAGGTCACCCAACCTCATACTTTAGCCATAAAACAATCTTTCAATCACTTGGTACAGCCTTTAATGAAATCTGCTGCCTCCTCCCCACCCCCCCTTCTGTTTCTAATCAGAGGAAAAGTTACAAAAAAACCCAAATAATTTATAGATGAAAAAGATCTCAGGGCACATCAGACTTTCTCAATACCATAAAAGTTGTTGTCATGTTCTCAAATGAGTGTTTGTAACTACTCAGATCTTTGTTTCAGCTTGCTTTCTGGAATACCGTTGCAGACCTCCGTCTTGAGTTCTGGGGACATAATTTTGTGCTGAAGTGGTTTTGTGGCCAATTTATATGCCACTTAGTATTTTGCTTAAATTGCTTTTTATATGTGGTGAGGCCCCAAACTTGGTCCATTATACTCTCACTCCTTCTGTTACACCTATACAAAAATAGTTTCCACTGTTGCGGAGTACGTGCATCTGACCAAGAGCTTGTGTGTCCTTTCGCTTTCAAATAAATGCNGTCTTTGTTTCAGCTTGCTTTCTGGAATACTGTTGCAGACCTCCCTCTGAGTTCTGGGGACATAATTTTGTGCTGAAGTGGTTTTGTGGCCAATTTATATGCCACTTAGTATTTTGCTTAAATTGCTTTTTATATGTGGTGAGGCCCCAAACTTGGTCCATTATACTCTCACTCCTTCTGTTACACCTATACAAAAATAGTTTCCACTGTTGCGGAGTACGTGCATCTGACCAAGAGCTTGTGTGTCCTTTCACTTTCAAATAAATGCCAGGCTACTTCTCCAGAAATGATCATTTTGGAGATCCAGTGGTACCTATGAGAAGAAATGCAGATATAGATCCGAGCCAAGACGACTTGCTGGTTTTCATTCATTCCAGTGCGAAGGCAGTGTGTGGGCCAGTGGGCATTGCGGGTGGCTTTCACAGAAAGTGAAACACGCAAGTTCGGTCTGAAGGCGAGAAGGAACAGCATCCAAACAACTGAACAGGGAAATTACTGCTTCCTCCGCCCCCTCGTTACAAATTCTAATTTCATAACATGATTAATGCAGCAGGACTCAGACTTCACAAGAACATGCTTCAGTGACTGAAGAGCATACTCTTCTGCCAGCTGTCTGTGCTTGTCTTCCTACTGCCAGTGCCCGCCTAGGGGAGGTGAGAAAATGACACCCTACCCATCTCCTGTCCCAGGGACGTAGCGCTACCTGCACTGTGCTGGCAAGACTCTGGACACGTTGATTAGTAGGTGGTGTGACCCATGTCTTAATATCATCTGCAGTAATTAAGGAGAAATGGGAGCGTGGAAGTGCTGTCTGCAGCATTTTGGCATGCTCCATTAAGAGCAGTTGCCTAACGTGACCCTCTGGGAAAGCGAATGGCATGAGTGAAACCAGTTTAAAGATCTCCCTCTGTCTGTGCAGGGCAGGTGAGTCAGCAGTACCTAATGGCAGGTTGTTAGCAAGGAGCGCAGATGTTCTCAGTCACCATGCCTGTCTGTCAAAATAGTTGCGTCGTTTCCACGTCACTCCAGTGCAAACCAACAGTTTGCCAGAACGGTAAAAGGATGCGCTGGAAACGTGTGTTTGCGTGCTGTCAAGTGGCACTGGCTATGGCTTTGTCAAACAGGGTGACATTTGTGTGACTTGGAAACAGTGTGCACAGGAGAAATGAAAAACCAGAATATAGAGATACTGTAGGGCTTTTAAAAGGTCTTTTGTAGCAGGAATCCTCATAATACAGTGTTGTCTGTTACCCTTTCAGCACAGTGAATGGGAATAGCTTCTGCTAAATATTTTCAAAATGCAGCTGTTGGAATGAAATGAAGGCATACTCTGCGTCATGCTGTTGGGAGCTGAACTCTACCTTCTGACCTGTTAATTTTTAAGATGATCAGCAGGAGGTGTTGGGGGCAGGGGGAGATCCCTCGGCTTCTTCATCTGATTTCTAGTTTTATCACGATGTACAAAGAAGCCCTGAAAGGCATTGGGGGTTTTAGTTTCTTTTTTCCTCTTTCCCTTCTAGAAATTTAGGCTCTGAGGACTGTTGTAAAATAAGATTGTGTTGTAGGAAACTTTTCTTTCCTCCCCTAAAAATCCCTTACCTCGGTGAAAGCTCTAGCGTCAGGGTGGCGCTGGGCAACCGCTGCTTTCAGCACAGTGAGACCTGATGACAAGGCTTACAAAGCACAGCGGTAAAAATCTCGCTGGTGATCAGTGTCGCGTCAGCTGTGGGGAGTCTCACTGTCGCCACTCTTAGCTGAGCATTAACATACAACCCTTGGAACAAGGGGAGTCTAGCTGAAATACAGCAAAAGCGTTGGTGTCGTTAACACATCCTTGTTTACCCAGCCTGGAAGGTCTGGTCCATGTCAGCCCTTCTGGGTGGTGGTGGTGTCTTCTTACTGAAGGGGAAAATTGTACAGGGTTTAATGTTGTGTAGGTTCTGCCTTTGAAATAGTGCAGATTACTATGTTGTTGCTTTTTCTTACTCGTTTATTTAGCATTATGCCTCTGCTGCTTTGCATCTGTCTACTGTAGTTGGTTTTGTTTTGGGCTGTGCGGTATGGAAAGCTCTCGCTGAAGTGGCTTAGGCCCTTTGAGGGCTAACAGGGAGGAAGGCTGGTTGAACAGCCTTTCAAAATGACTTGAAAAAGGGAGTGGAGATGCATGCTAGGCTTTGTCTTGTCTTTTTACCTTTTTTTTAAAAAAAAACTCTGCCACAGTGTACATAGAAAGCCCTGGGGGGATTTCTAAAGGCTTGTACTGTTTGTTTCTTCTCTTAGAAACTCATTTTTCCTCTTCTGCACAAGGGCAGCACTGATTTTTTTTTTAAATTGTTTAATACCATGACCTATATCCTGCCTCTCTCAACCTGCTAGAGTGCCTAGTCATTCGAGTTCATTAGCAAGTTAAGAACACAAATTAAAAACTCTATTCCGTGTCCCAAGATATAAATTTTCTGTGTTTTGCAGTATCCTTGGTTCCCCTTGGGTGCTTTTAAAGAGGTGCAAACAAACAGGCATGGTGTCCATTTTGCATTACACCACGGAGCTGTTGGCACTACTTTTTAAGTTGTGACGCTGACTTAGCCTTGGCTAAGATCTACTGTTAATTTATTTTGAACTTCAATTTGCATTTTCAGATATTAAAAAAGAAAAAAGGGGGGGATTTTGGTTGGCGTAAGTAGCAGTAGGTACTGTTGTCAAAGTCCACGCACGTAGGGTCAGGTCCATAAGCACTGAAGGTGCTTGTGGTTTACAGCATCTCCATGCTTAGATTTCTTGATGCAGAAGCTTTAAAAATCACTGTGGTGCAGAGACCTAGGGAGGCTACGTGAGGAAACCCCTCTCTGCTGCTTGCAGAAAGCATTCAGCTGTGAGGACTGGGGGCTGCATTCGAGGGCAGAACAAGACAAGGTGTTTGTTAGGCAGCAACCATCCACAGTCAGCGGTTCGTTGGCTCTCTCCCTTGCACTGGGTGAGAACAAGCGAGACCTTGACCTTCAGGCCTCGGATGCGGCGAGCGCTTCGGTCAGCTCTTCAGGAAGAGTGCCATAGACCATAGACCACGACTACACGGCCAGGACTGATTACGCTGGCTTTTTTGTTCTTGCCACTTACCCAACCTCCACTCCCTCCTTTGCAACCGCTTCGGTTAGGTGGGGGGCAGCTAACAGTGAAGGACAGAGACAAGGAAAGTAAGTACAGCTTAGCAAAAGGTTACCATTTAATGAAGGAAGAAGGATAGAACACCGGGGACGTTTAAGGAAGCTACTCGGGCGTGACCCTTTGGACCAAGTGACAGTCTACCACCCCTGTTCCCCGTCGTCCCGCCAGGCTGCGGGCGGCCCGCGGGGGCAGGGAGCGGTTTCTGTCACAGCCGCCGTCCCCCTCCGCGCCGCCCCGCACCGTCCCGCAGCGGGGACTGGGGCGAACCCCCCCCCCTCCTCCTTTCCCCCTCCGCGCCCTCCCCGGNGCCCGGGTGAGGCGGCGGGGGCTGACCGGGCGTTAACTGCCGGCCGGGCGGGGAGCGGGGCGGGGGCGCGGGAACCGGGAGCCGGGCGGGGAGGGAGGGGAGCGGGCGAGCGTGCGGGGCACACCTGACAGCCCGCCCTGCTGTGGGGGCGAGGGCGGCACGGGCACGGAGCGCCCTGCCCCCGGGGAAGGGGTGAGTAGCCTCGGGCTCCTGCCCCTTCTGTCGTCCTCGGGGGGAAGGAGGACTTCGGCGTTCCCGGCGTGGGCACCCGCGAAGGGCTGGGGGGCTAGGGCGTGTACACTGCATCTAGGGGGCACTGATAAATGCAGAGGGAAGAGCTCAAAGACCCTGTGTTGTGTGTCAGTAGATGAAAACTAGCTATATAGGAAGTCACTAAGAAAATACATGCTTGCATATATGCAGACCTATACATCTATATAGGGTTTGTGTGAATGTTGTTTTCACTGCACGTGAGGATTAGGTAAAAACTTAGCTATAGATGAGAAAGGTACACGTGTTGCAGTGTACACGGATTTGTACACGAGGTACTCGAGTATTATAGAGGAGGACATTATTTAATGTAAAATATGTCTACACGCTACCTTGATGTGGCTTCTTGTAAAGAATGCAATAGAATTTAGGAAGACCAAGTTTGTAAAGTGAATAATTGAAGGTGCTGGTATACCAGAAGGAGAAAACGTGAAGGACAATATGGGCACATGAAAAAATCGGTCGTGTTCTTAGGTGCTTTCTTTGTGCGCTTCAGCAGTGTTGGAAGTAATTGGTGGGACAATTTCTGTGCACGGTGAATTGTGGCCGTGTGCCACAAGACATCCAAGCTACTTACTGAAAGAAGAAAAGCAAGGATTTCTTGATAACCACCAGCAGCTGAACAGAGCTCTAAGCTGAACTGGAGGGTATATTAAAAAAAAAAAAAGAAAAATGTTTTAGCCCTTTCTGCACTGCTGTCTTTACCCTGTTACCCTTTTGCTTCTAGGGGTACACTAAGCAGCAGCAGGACAGAGCACAGGACAGAGAACAGCATGAAATCAACGACTAATATCTGTCATATACTCTCATAATAGTTGCTGTATTTTAAGTTCTTACTGCTGAGGACAGCGTCTAAGTAAAGGAGATACTGAGGATGACAGAGGAAAAGACAGATTTTGTGTGAGGCAATTTGGAAGGCTGAGACTGTTTTTGTCACAGAGATGGTGCACAAGGTGCAAATAATGAACACTGTCAGCATGAAGGTATTGCTTAGATACAACATACGTGCACAACTGCGTACAGGCCTAAGTCATGCATATGGATACGTGCAGATCCTGCTTGTATATAACTGTTGATTCTATGAATTCACTGTGGTTATTTAGAAAGTTATTTCAGTAAGGAAAAGGTGATCTGTGAATGCGCATCTGTAAATTCACTAGAGTTTTCTGGAGACAAATATCTCATATTGCAAGTGGCTTATGGAGTAGGGTCAGACCTGGTAGAGAAATGCCCCTCTACTACCTGTAGATGCTACGGGCTCTACTCTTCTGAACGGAAAAATAATTTGATTGTTTTTCCATGGAGATTTTGTTGTATTTATCTGTGCGTGGAATCCATTGTCATTCACTTGATTAGAACATAGAGGGGATTTACTGGGGAAGGGGGTTTCTTCTCAATGGCTTGACCCTGTAGCCTTGTAGTTTATATTGACAATAGTCACGACGTAGTTGAATTTTGATAATGGTTTTAAGTCCTTATAGAAAATTACGATCAGTAATCACTAGATTATTCAGTGATACCCAAAAATATATAGACTAATAGCCATTTCTTTCTCAAAGTTATTCTGACTGTTGCTTTAGAAAAACCCAATTGTTTTGCGGNCCGCGAAGGGCTGGGGGGCTAGGGCGTGTACACTGCATCTAGGGGGCACTGATAAATGCAGAGGGAAGAGCTCAAAGACCCTGTGTTGTGTGTCAGTAGATGAAAACTAGCTATATAGGAAGTCACTAAGAAAATACATGCTTGCATATATGCAGACCTATACATCTATATAGGGTTTGTGTGAATGTTGTTTTCACTGCACGTGAGGATTAGGTAAAAACTTAGCTATAGATGAGAAAGGTACACGTGTTGCAGTGTACACGGATTTGTACACGAGGTACTCGAGTATTATAGAGGAGGACATTATTTAATGTAAAATATGTCTACACGCTACCTTGATGTGGCTTCTTGTAAAGAATGCAATAGAATTTAGGAAGACCAAGTTTGTAAAGTGAATAATTGAAGGTGCTGGTATACCAGAAGGAGAAAACGTGAAGGACAATATGGGCACATGAAAAAATCGGTCGTGTTCTTAGGTGCTTTCTTTGTGCGCTTCAGCAGTGTTGGAAGTAATTGGTGGGACAATTTCTGTGCACGGTGAATTGTGGCCGTGTGCCACAAGACATCCAAGCTACTTACTGAAAGAAGAAAAGCAAGGATTTCTTGATAACCACCAGCAGCTGAACAGAGCTCTAAGCTGAACTGGAGGGTATATTAAAAAAAAAAAAAGAAAAATGTTTTAGCCCTTTCTGCACTGCTGTCTTTACCCTGTTACCCTTTTGCTTCTAGGGGTACACTAAGCAGCAGCAGGACAGAGCACAGGACAGAGAACAGCATGAAATCAACGACTAATATCTGTCATATACTCTCATAATAGTTGCTGTATTTTAAGTTCTTACTGCTGAGGACAGCGTCTAAGTAAAGGAGATACTGAGGATGACAGAGGAAAAGACAGATTTTGTGTGAGGCAATTTGGAAGGCTGAGACTGTTTTTGTCACAGAGATGGTGCACAAGGTGCAAATAATGAACACTGTCAGCATGAAGGTATTGCTTAGATACAACATACGTGCACAACTGCGTACAGGCCTAAGTCATGCATATGGATACGTGCAGATCCTGCTTGTATATAACTGTTGATTCTATGAATTCACTGTGGTTATTTAGAAAGTTATTTCAGTAAGGAAAAGGTGATCTGTGAATGCGCATCTGTAAATTCACTAGAGTTTTCTGGAGACAAATATCTCATATTGCAAGTGGCTTATGGAGTAGGGTCAGACCTGGTAGAGAAATGCCCCTCTACTACCTGTAGATGCTACGGGCTCTACTCTTCTGAACGGAAAAATAATTTGATTGTTTTTCCATGGAGATTTTGTTGTATTTATCTGTGCGTGGAATCCATTGTCATTCACTTGATTAGAACATAGAGGGGATTTACTGGGGAAGGGGGTTTCTTCTCAATGGCTTGACCCTGTAGCCTTGTAGTTTATATTGACAATAGTCACGACGTAGTTGAATTTTGATAATGGTTTTAAGTCCTTATAGAAAATTACGATCAGTAATCACTAGATTATTCAGTGATACCCAAAAATATATAGACTAATAGCCATTTCTTTCTCAAAGTTATTCTGACTGTTGCTTTAGAAAAACCCAATTGTTTTGCGGACATCCAAGAAGCTTTAAATTTCTTTCAGAGTCTGTCACTTCACTATCTGCTGTTGTTTCATATACAGCTCAAGCAGAACTGGGCTTACATAAAACGTTGCAAAACTTTAGATGAAACTGTAAATATGTGCCAAGCTAAAACTGGGACATTTAGTAGTTTCAATAAATGTACGTGCAACAGAGTAGACTTATATTTTTGGTGACAGTCGTGCATCACCATGCAAGTTTGTGAACATACCAACTATTCTGTATCAGAAGATTCTCAGAGAGAAGTGACTCAAAGTTGAAATCTTCCTCCTGACTATGGTGTGTGGATCTTCGTTACAACTCCAACAACTGTCAGGAGAAAAGGTGGTTAATGCTTCTACGTGGCGGCTGTTGTTGTTTTAACCAAACAGATTTATGAAGGGTCACTGTAAATTAAGGATAGAACTGATGCTCTCAATTTGGTACAGCTCAGTCATGTACACTGTACCATATTAGACTCTGATTAATATAAATCATGGACCAATTGAGACAACTGTGATTTAATAATTAGCAGCATTTTATTGCTTATTGGATCTACTGTCCCTCTTCACTAGAATGGACAGTGTCTAAGTTACTGTTCCTGCTTTTGCCTTACCCATCTTCCAGGAAGGCACCATGTGTTTCAAGAAGTTAACGTAAGTATGAAAAATAAATTTTTTATCTCTTTGCCACCTTTATATTGCCTACAGTGGCATCAGGAAGATTTGACAGGTCTATTGCTTCACCTTTAACAGATACTAGAGTAGAGTGTGTGGCTCAGTTTCACTCAGATTTGGGCTATAATGCAGACCCTTGCCAGCAGTGTCATTGTTATGATGTCTGCTGGCAGGTGAAGCAGGCACACAGCGTGTGTATTTGTGGAGGTAATAGGCTTCTGGTGTGCTGACCTTGCCCCTAAGGTTTGTATTTAATTAAGTTTGATGCAGTTATGGGATGTTTTGGTTTTTTCATCAAATACAGAGGGAGTTTTATTTTTTCGCTAGTGTTGGTGAACTGCTAGAAATGTGAAAGTTTCAAAGAGGGTTTGCCTTGTGCTTCCATTCCTATTCTTCCCAGTTTTGGTGAACTGGATGTTTTCAAATTACACTGTAACTGTTGCCACACGTAGTTTTTTTTCATTTCCAGTCCTATACTTAAAATGAGGATATAAACTTAGTGCTGACTGATTTAACACTGACTTCATGTGGCTTTCAGTCTACAACTTAGTTTATAAGCGATAGTATACAGCAAGCATTGCAAAATTGATTTTGGAATTTTCTATAGTTTGTAAAAATAAGTTCCTAAAAAAGTTAAGAGTAGTTTCATGACTACCAGACTTTCAGATATGTGTATAATCCATGTGAATTTTCTCAAGCATGTTTTAAAGTAAAGTAGTACACCATAACTGAACTTTCATGTAAAAAGAATTTTAAGTAAAACCAGCATACTCCGTGACAAGAAAACTGAAATTTTGCAGTGTGGCAAGAACTATACAGTTTCACTTTCAAATTGGAAATCTGATCAGGTGGAATTTGTCCCAGAGTATTCCGATAGCACCTACTTGCCCTCTGGCAAGTTCTGTAGTGCAATTGGGCAGTAAATATTCCTTATCCCAGAAAGGAGATAAATGTAATGCATGTAGTTGTCTCTCATAGCATGTGCTTATTTTATCTTCTGAAGTTACTATTGTTCCATTCTTCTCTAAAGCTGACATTCTGTCCTTTTCAAACAGATAAGAGAGTTCACACCGACAACCTAAAAAATTAAGAAGATGGCAGTGCATAAGTTTGTGTGCATTTCTTGTAGTTGAGGCCTTTTCTTACTAGTGGTGTCAGGGGAGAGCGGTATGGTAACCTGGGATGGAGCAACGTGCTCTGAAGAAAGAACAATTCTGTGGCAAATCCTCTAGCTGAAAAAAAATCCAGAATATTAAAGATCTCAATTGCAGAAGTACTTCCAACACTAATAATTGGATTTATATTTTGGAGACAAAATTTGTTTCTACAGACTGTTGGGTTGGTGCCTGATGAGTGACTGCTTTTAGTCAATGCGTTTCCCACCCTCCCTTAACTCCTGGTAATTTTGCAGTGGAGGTAAGTGGTGGGCAGTTTTACTGCTGCAAACCAGATGGCTCACACTCTGTGTCACTAGAGGAAAACAATTGATTGTATTGGAGTGTACATAATGCTGCCCTGACTCTTCTTACTAGTCATAGCAGTCTTATTTGTGGATTACTTGGTTATAAAGTACACACAGTAAAGCTGAGGTGAGACTTCGCTAAGACAGACAACATGTGCAAATGTGACTAGAAGACTGCCCTAGTCCTGATAGAGGCAGAGCTCTGCAGGCACCAGCACGGGCAGAGCTGCATCTCCGTGCGTTCTTTTGCACAAGGCAGTCTGCATTAGGAGGACACCTGGAATCAGCTCTGTGAAAATGAGAGTGAGATGCCATTTTTGACAGAAGCGAAAGCATGCTTAGCTAACTAAATGATTATCGGCACCAGGCAGCCGCCACGAGTAAACCACTGAGCTGCGTCTGAGCACAGTGTTTCTGTGTTGCATGTAGACAAACACCAACAAGTGGCAGGTGAATCAGCGAAAGAAGCCAGACTGTAGTAGTGACAGATGTCAAAGTGTTAACCTTTCACAGTACCAATACTGAAAACAGTAGTGTATTGCCTAATATAATATATTGGTAGACATTGCTGTTGCTGTATCTACGGGCTTGTGTTTTAGGACAGGCAGAAGAAGGGAAGGGGAGGGGGACGGGGATCTTTCTGCTTGGCCTTCTATCCCATGGACGGAGGCGCAGCATAAGGGTGGCACTTAATGCTATGGGTACCCTGCCCCTGCACAGCCAGTTCTGCTCCATTGCTTTCTTGGATGGCTGGAGGAGGGATGTGGCACACCTCTTGCCACTTTCGTTTTGTAGTCCCAAGGGGCCGTGAGCCTAGCACCACTGTGCTCTGGACTTTTGAGGCAAAAAATCAGCAGAAATATATGAGATGACAGCATTTGGGAGAAGGCTCAAGATCACTTTTGTGTCTGCTAAATAGTACCCAGAACTAATAATTTTGAGATAGTTTGTGCTGCATACCTTTAAAATTGTGTGTTACCATGGTATCAGCATATTGTCCATCATGAGAACGCAGTGTTTCAAAAAGAGGGCTTTGGTATTGTGGTTATCGTCTGCTTAAGTCCTGACTTCCATCCAGTAGTTAAATTAGGATTTGGAAATACACAAATGTCAGTTTATTAGTGGGTTCATAACACAAGGGAAGTACTGATTCATGCTTGAAGTGAAAAGTTATTGTTCATGTACTTATTTATTTATCTCTTCAACAAGCCCAAAGTTTTGGGGGAGCTTAAAAGCTTCCCAGAGCCACTTTTTTCCTCTGACGTGTGCTTTTTCCTTTCTCAGATTTCCTGAATAAGCTGTCCTTTTAGTGGCCAACCATTTGAGAAGCTTCCTCTGCTGAAACAACTTGTGCCGTGCTTGTGTAGATGAATGATCTCTCGGAGGGTTAATCACTCAGTCTGTAATAAAGGCTCATGTTTTTTCCCTTCTCCATGAGTTCCCTCTGTCACACCATTTTTAGTGTTGGCAATGTAGTTTAATTACATAGGGTTTTGAGGCAGTCATGCAACCAATGTTAAAATAACTGCTCACCCATGCAGAGTTTAGATAAAATAGTGCAATGATCTGGAGAGGAAAGGTTTTACATTATGTAATTGCTTATGTGGATCCTAGAATTTTCTGTATTGATTTAGATACGCCCCTTTGTGCCCACACATTAGTAAAATCAGTAGCTATGGAACATCCCTGTGGTTACTTGTAACCTTTATTTTCAAAATTGTAATCAGCTGTTACAAATTAGTTATTAAAAAAAATCTGAAAGCTCTTTCACCAATGTAATGTGCTTGTCTGTGTTCCTGTTTAAATTTTAAAATCAGCTTTTGAGAAGCTGTGTCTAAACTGGTTTGCTTCGTGTTAGTACTTAAAATACACATCAGGGCATCCACAGCTGCCTGTACTGAATTGCAGTCACACTCCACCTCTTTTGTTCACTTACAGTATTTTCAAATGGGGGGAGGGAATCGATGCTTGTTTTTAAACTTAAACTCAACTTTAATTTTTGGAAAGGAGAAAAGCTTTTGCACTTTTTTCCCTGTGCCTCAAAGCCTATCTTCCCATTAGAAATACTTTTTGGAGGGCAAACTATCAGAGTTCCTTTTGAAGTCTTTTCTTACTGCTTGCAAAGCAGTTAGAGCAGGTTTTTTAGGTTCTCTTCATGGTAATCCTCTGTAGTGCTCCCTTGTGCGGGGAGAGGAAAGTTGGGGCCAGAGGAATGATTCCTGGCAGCTGCCTGGCGCGGGAAGAGTGGCGGGTTCAGGACTCGGGGAGCTGTCCATCCGCCAGACCCCGCACCGGCAGCTGCTGGAACTGCTCGGGTTTGTGGCTAGCCTAGCATGAAAACATCAGGGTCCTTATCGTGCTACGCTTGGCGGACTTAAGGTTATTTTAATGTTGATTCTCTTTTAAATTTGGTTTTACGTGGACTTCCTGAAAACCACTTCTTGCAAGTGTTATAAAACACATAAATACACTTATTCCTGACTCTTAGTTACTAATGAGTTTCCTGTTATCACACTACTAAATGCCTCATAAGCTAGAACACAGTTATGTTTACTGCACATCTGTGGTGCACGTATTTTACAGATTATTTTTTTTTTTAGGGCCAGAAAAGGCCGTTATAATCGTCTTACGTTCTTCATTAAGCATGCTGGGATACTTGTATTTGGAGTTTCTGTGCATTGATTCCATGCTTCCTTTTTAGCGATAGTTTTCTCTTTAAAAATAGATGTAAACTTGTTTTGAAGACTTTGAAGGATAGAGCGCCTGACATGCCCTTTCTTCGTATAGTTATATAAAATCTGTTAAACTTTGCATTCATTGCTAACCTGAACTTATCCAATGTCGTTTTCCAACAAATAGATCTAGTTATGCCTTTCCTTGATAAAGGCAGCTGCAGAGCTATTTACTATCTGAATTATCTTCCTTTGTAGATACTTGTGATCAGTGCAGATCTTGACCTTCTTTAGGAAGAACAAGATTGGAGTGTCTTGACTTTCTCACAATAAGGCATGTTTTTAGATCTCCAAATCTTTCTCCTAGCTCTGTTCTGAATCCTTTCCTAATTTTTCAAACTTAGTAAGTGTGAACACTATGTTCAAGTAATTAATTTACTAACAACATATGCAAAGCAATACTCCATAGGATACTAAGACGAGACTAAGCCAATAGTACAGATGGACTGGAATAGTATGTGAGCGTAGGCCACTGAAAGCAGACCTTCCAATGCCTGAGCCGCTGCTGTGGTGAGGTGACTTTCTTCCTCCCTAGGCTGAGGTTTTTTTTACTCTCAGTATTAGGAAGGTCACCTCTGTGATCCTCTGCACTTGGAGGAGCTGGAAGTAGATTTTGGTTTTAATACCCTAAATGTTGTATAGGCCTTATTTCTTTCTTTCCACCCATTTGTGTTTTAAGTGTTTGATGTTTGTGGAAATGAAATCTGTGTCATTGTTATAATAGGTATTTACATTCAAGCATGTGTGTTTATTCTACTTTAATCTCTATTTTTGTGGTTAAAATGCTGGTTAAAAAGACAGACAATGGTTATATATTTTGTTATTCGGAACAGGAGTGTACAAAATCCTGGGATGTAATATGTATAATATCTTGGGATATTATAAATCTAATCATTCATTTTAACTAAAATTTTGTATAGTTTTAATAAACTTAATCTATCCTGAATCACTTTGCAATTTTTACAGTTTCTGAAGTGCTTTTTTCTGTTGGTTGTTTTTTATTGTAACACATTATTGCTTAGAAGATCATCCCAGTTTCTGGTTTTATAGCCCTAGTAGTATGTACGGTACTGCTGTCAAACTAAATGGAAAAAGCAGGGACATGTACCGTATTCCTTGAAGTTTGGTGTTGTTGCAGGTAGACCCTAAAATCAATGCAGAAGAACTTGACAAGAAAACCAATGTATCGTATTGTTGCATTTAAGGTAAAATTAAGCTTATGGACATCTCCATTGTCATTTTTATATCCCACGTGTATTCTAGTGCTTTAAGCTACAGAAGCATTGGTGTTAATAATTTTCTGCAACTTGGTACATTAAAACAGTTTAGTTTAACTTTGAACTTGCCTTGATCTGAAATTTCTTATTTGGACACTTGTATTCCTAAATAAAGATGCCCTTTTCAGGTTACATTACTTTAGTTGCAGGTTAAGTGGGAACAAATGAGCAGCCTTATTCTAGCATGCATCTGTTGAAGATTAACTATGCCATGTGAAAAAGTCCTTGGCAACTAATGTTGTTTTGGAGTGTTAATCTTATAAAGCTAGAAGGTAGTTCAGTAGCATTTAGCTGTACATCACTTCTCTACCTGTTTCTGATGCCAGTCATCTAATGCCTTGCTCCACTGACCCATCATCAGTCTCACAGGTGAAGTGTCTGAGTTTGAGGGTTAGCGAAGGGTCTCAGGCTCTTCAGCTATGAGATTGACACCAACACCCATATAAAGCTTTGCTGCCTCTTGCCGAGTTGTTTTGTTTCCATTGTTGACATACTCATCCTTGACTGAATTGATTGAACTTGATTAATATGAGCAAGATGGTCAGAAAAAGAGGGAAAGGATTGTATGTTCAGTCTTGCAGATGAAGTGTCTGAGATCTTTCAGAATAGTGATCCATTCTGAAAAGCCAGCATCTCCTCCATTTGACAACCCCAATGGCCTGCTTCTGCCTCTCCATCCTCAATGACATGTGCTTTTGCCATGTTCTTAAATTGTGTGTAGTTATTAGTCCCTGCATACATTGCAGACCATCTCTTTTGTTAACTTGGGGGAGAAAGTAGTTCTTGACTGTTCTTACTGTTCAGTACTGCATTTTTGGCTGATAGCAGGGTACCCATGTATTTATGAGAGCACAGTGTACAGTATCTGATTATTAGTATGAAATACATTTTTAGAAAGGCTTTAATCCTGCGATACCTCTAACGTACAGTCTAGTTACAAGAGCCGAATTCACCATGAATCAAATCATCATAGAAGCATGTTCCTGTACCAGTCACTGTTAGGTCTCCAACCCGACAAAGGTGATATGTCAGAAAAGAAATGTGCAAGAAGGGCAACAGTATAGCCCAGGTTTGCCACCTTGTTTTTTGACATGTAAGATATATTAGCTGTTGTAGATTTGAACAGATTGGGAGATACTGGGGTGGAGGCCCTCTAAACCACCAGTTAGTCAAAACTATTTCAATTTAATATCTTAAACATATTTTTTAATTCTTTTTGAAGAATAGAAACTTTATTTCCTTTTTCTTTTTTTATTGAACTATTTTAAACACGTGGCATAATAAGATGACAGCAAACAAAATAATATGATGAAAAAAGGAACACAGGGGTTTTTTTGCCATTGCTGCACCTGTATTCTCTTCAACAGTCTACCCCAAGTCAAAATGCCCTGTTCCCCTGGGAAGGGACAAGAATTCATTTTTTGGCTCTGTGATATTCCCTGGAACGTATCTTCTTAAGAGGCAAGGATCTCTGGCACTGTGAAGTTAGCGGGGGTAGATACAGGGTGCCCTAGATACAAGGTAGCCACAAGAAAATGAATTTCCAGACCTTTGGAATCAGAAATGTTCTTGGAACAGCAGTTCCAAAGAGAAGCTGAAGGAGGGAGTGGGGAAAGTGAGGGGTAGAAGAGGATGCAATGCAAGAAGGAGTGGTTGCACCACTGGAACGTAACTGGAAAGATGAAGTTGATTAAAGCATGACTCTGTGGGAGCATTGCCATGCAGAAATATCCTTCCCCTCTGCTAAGGTAGTTGCTTCTAACAGCTTGTTCTTAGAGAGACACTTGGAAATTCCAGAGTGTGAAGGCAGTAGTTAGGCCCAGTTTTGTCCTTCCTGGCCCAGAAGCACTGCGGAAGTCCTACAGATGCAGTGGAAGGGGAGCAGTGAAATTTTGATGGGTGCGCTACACAGTTCAAGCAAGCTAAGGATCCCGTCTGCATTTATAATTTATAATCTGAATCTGCTGCCTTTCTGAATGAGGAGCTTCCATCGAGGGCAACTAACTTGTGAACCAAGCTTAGAAAGCATAAACTACTGTTTTTGTGGAAGTTTTTGGTATTGAAGAGTTTTGAATTGGTAGAAATAATTTTTTTTTAAAAAAGTGTTCATTACGGTTTCCTTGTCAGTTGTATCACATATTTGCAAGTGCATCAAACAAGTAGCCGCATGGAAGTACTTAGTTTGGACATAAAACTTGTTCAGAATTTGCTGTGTTAAACAAAAGTGCTCGGCATCTGAAGCTGTTTTGTAGATGTGAAACTAAAGGAAGAAACAAAACATGAATACGCTTTCAAGATTTATTGGGTAATAAACATATAATGCTATACTTAGCGCCATGGAGGGCGTGCTGGGTTCACTCATTCACTTGTGAAAGATTTAATATTAAATTCCACTGTCTGCCTAAGAATTAAATTAAGAATGAGTAGACTCTGTGTAGGTTGTGTGGTTTGAGATAACTTATTATTTATGTGGACTTTTTGATATATTACAGGTTCTTCAGCAAAAGCACTTGTGAGCTTGAAAGGTAAGAAATTAATGTGTTATTTACTTGTACCCAGTCTGACTTTCAGGTGTACTTAATTTCTAGCTTCAAAAAGTTCAAGAAAGTAGCACTGAAGAAGGTTTTTTTCTTGAAATATGATTGGTTGTTTTGTGGGTATTTATTAGTTCTATAGACTAATAATCCTTGATGGTCGAAACTATGTATGTTGTGGTGTATTTAGACACTGCTCTTCTGGGTTAAATTTTGAAAATGTGGGGGGTTTTATCTTACAAAGTACTGCGTAGGCATCAAGTTTGATGAGAAGATTGAGGTAATCTTTCCTCTCTTGAGGATTAGGTAGGAGAAGGATTCTTAGCAAGACCTGTACATGTGACAAAATTGACATTAGGAAGGAATTTCACAATCTCATTGTGTTTTCCGTCAGCAAGTTATGACCTAAATAAAAAATCTGTTTCTTGTATCTTTTTTTTGAAATGGTCTTCATGAAGATTCATACAAATTTTGCATACTTATAATCTGCCCAACAATAAAAGTTTATATATTACAAGGCTTCTGTTACACAAGGAAGAAGACATGGTCTGTTGAATATGTTGTAACTAGTATAGGTTTGTTTCAATAAAATTTGATTTACTTGTTGATGTGCACCCACTTAATAATTTTTTAGACCCAGAAGAAGCACAAGTCGTGTGGAGCTGTACCTTCTCCAGGTTTCAGTTACAGCCCTAGTGCAGCTGTCTAGATGTGTGCCAACCTCGCAGTAGAAGTAACTGATTCCAGCAAAGGAGCTTTCAAGAAATTAAAATGTTGTCAGGAGTAAAAAATGTTTTGGTCGTGTTTCTCCTTGTACTGAAAATCTCTTTGATTTTTTTTTTTTTAATTAGTGTTCAGAACAATTTAATAAAATATTGAAACTAAATTACATTTGTAGTTGAATCCAAAGAACATGTTGCAAGTAAAAGAAATTTATTAGTAGTTGATGATGTTATACTAGCTTTTGGATAGTAGGTTATGTTAAAACATACATATATGTATAGTAATGAGATAATTTCTTCACAACAGAGGGAAGTTTATCCAGTTCGTGGAATGAAAAGTATAATTCCCTGCAGAAAACACCCATTTGGAAAAGCAAGAATGCCGCTTCTGCAGCAGAAATGGTAAGAAGCAATAAAAAGACAACTTCAGGATTGGTAAAATACCATAAAGGGAATCAAATTTAAGGATCAAAAAATTTGGCTGAGACTTACAGTTTCGTAATTTCCGAACGTTAAACTGTGTCCTTCGCAAGCAGTCTACACAGTTTGGATATGAGATGAAAACATATTTTATAAATGAGTAATCAAACAAATTAAATTGCTGACCTTGTTCAAGATAGCTCGTAATAATTTTCTTTTTTTTGTAAAGCGATTCCTGTGGAATGTTTCAACTGTATCTACCACCTTGAAATTAGGAATCGCCATTTCTGATCAACCATTTATTTTATCTCATAAAATGTCTCACTTCAAATTACGGCTGAGAACAGATGCGTAAAGAAAAGGAAGGGAAAATGTCATAATGTGCTTCCATCACCCTTCCTTCTGGGGGTCAGATTTTAATAAAAATAAAGGAATGTCCATGAACTGTCATGTAGTATTCTGAGAGGTCTCATAGGAGACCTCACGTTAAAGAACAACCTTGGGGTGGGGGGAATGAAAGGTAATGAGCCTGCAGCCTCCAGGGGCAAGAGTGTAGTGTTTGGGTTGAGCATTTCCTTCTCTCTTTTTGAAATATTCCATTGTTGTTTCTTTCCCAGTTGTATCCCACTCGAGCTTTTCTTGACTATTCACAACCCTCCTCTACCTTACTGAATTATGTGATTTTGGTTCAGTTTTGTCACCAGCTATATTGCACCCAGTGCCTTGTTTGTCTTCATCTGTAATACTGCGTGCTTTTTTTACTACACTTCGGAGAGTATATAAAATACTGTCTTGCCTGCTAGGCAGGTCTTTCTCCCATACTCTTCTGGTGCCACCGCCTTCTACAGTAATTGCAACCAACTTGCCAACTATAACCTGGTTTTTATTCAAGTATTTTTTGTGAACTGTTTATTGGAAGGGAAACATTATGTTCGAAAACCATCACACTTGCATGCTCTGTGCATAATCAAATTATCTGAGCAGCATTCAGTAGTGCATTAAGCAATGTGACAAACATCTGTCTTGCGTAGCTTGTTCTGTAATCTTCTCCCTGTAGAGAGAAACTTACACAGAGATGGTATTTATTTTGGTAGGATTCACACAGATATATATATACACACACCTGTTGCTACGTGTTTATGCTAGAGAACATAAGGTCTGCAAAATGCAGTTCCGGACAGTGACCCAAACTTTGTGATAGCGCTTAGTTCCTGCAGGAGTTCATGTCACGGTTTTCAGCTGTTCCCCAGGAATGCTCATCATCTCAGAGAAACAAGCCTTACCCATAACTTAGAAGATCAGGTGCACTGAAGAAGCAAAGTCACTAGCCGTAACATTTGTACGAGAACTTTGTCAATTTTTAGGTATGCTGGCTGTAGGTATTAAAAGTAAGGAGTCAAACTTTGAAGGTATTCCGGTATTCTGTAAGAAGCTGGGAGAAAGATCAGCAGATAGTCTGATGTGTTAGCAGTGGCCCATGTTGCTGAGATGTGATGTAGTCTTCTGTACTAGTTTGAGTTCCCTGAACACTGCAAGTTTTGCAGATATGTTGTACTGTTGGTTGAAAAATCTTTCCAAAAATGCCTGACCTGTTTAGCTAACGTGGATGATACCTCTTTGCAATGCTTGGTTTTTTATTCTTGGGTGAGGCACCAGCAGTCCAGACTGATGAAACACTCTTACCGTTTTGGATAGTTTCTTGAAATAGAATTTGGCAGCTTCTATTGAGGGTTGTAAAACAGTTCTCTTGATCTGGATCATAGTCTTAGCATAAGGTTGAAGGAACTCTTTAAGTTTTGTCTAGATTGTTTTTAGCATTTTTTTTACTGTGTTGGCACATGCTTTTCATCTGGTATAGTGTCAGAAAAATCAAGAGCTACATAGACATTTGAGAGAAAAATGTTGTTCTGGAACTGGCATCTCAACTGTCAAGACTGAAATAGAATTCAAATATCAATAGAAAACTGGCTCTTCATCCTGTGGGCAGAATGCTATGATTAAGAAGTCCTCGAGTTCTGCGATGTAAGAGTTTTTATTGTTGAAACAGGATTGTGGATTTGTTTTCTTCCTCAAAAGTTAGAATAGTTCTGACCTTTCTTTTTTAGGGTGATGGCTTGTTAAGGATGGCAGCGATGTTATAAAAGAATATAAAGACATTGTAATTGAAATTTAAGATTGTTCTTAAGGTTTAGTGAGTTGGAAAGTCTGAAGAAAAGAACTCGATGTATCTAGGTGAAGAGTGCAAAACATCATGCATAACAATATGATAAACTAATTACTGTGTTAATATGATGTGGGCACCATTTGGTGACCTTGCCAATACATAGTTCCAGGTGTGTCTCTTTCCTAGCTTGTAACATCACCAAGGAATGGATGTTTTCTTCTGTGTGCTGAATGTGCATAGCTGTCTAGTACATACGGGGCACTACTGTTACTTAAATACACTTGTGTGTTTATATCTACAAAATACGTGTAATTTAGGGTAAGAAAGACACATTTCCCTGGGAAAACTCCAGCTGTTCTCATGGCATGGGACAGACAGATTTTTTGCTACCACTAATTAATTTAATAGAGAATATATCTTTTCAAACAGATACTTTAATCAGTCACAAATTTATTAAATGTCTGTCTTAGTTGTAAATGCTTATTAGTGAACTTCTATTTCACTTTATTTATTTTGTTTCTGACTCTTATTAAGGACTTACATTTGTCATCAGTATTCTTGAGATTGTGGGTGTTCTAGATTTCATATCCTTATCAATTTGTAGCTCTTCTACCATCTGTACTGAAAGAAGTGAAATCTGTATTTGTTCTGCCTTTAATCATCACCTTTGTAAATAGTTGGAAGTATAAGGGTCGCTGCAGGGCACAGTCTTGGGCTTCTGCAAAGGAGACACATTTCAGTTGTGGCTGGCTCCTGTGCTGGGCCACGAAGTCTTTGTGGAAGGAAAAGCTGCTGGCTCTCAGCACTAAGAGCCAGTCATAGCTCATTACTTTTTTTTCTCATTGAAAGCACAATTTTTTTGTCATAGGGTAAAATGTTGAGGAATAACTAAATGAAAGTATTTCTTTCATGATTCATACTTACAATATAGTTTCTTGTTTTCAATCAGCCTTCTAATTCTCTTTGGGCTATAAAGCATCTTAGCACACAAGTAAATTTTAGTTAGTTTAAATACTAAATTCTTCTCTTTTCTGATATTTTCACATAACTTACCCAAGCTTGAGTTTCTTCAGACTTCAGTGTCTTCGCTGTAGGCGCTTTCAGTGAGTTAAAAAAACAACAAACCTTACAAGACTTTATTACACTTAGAAGAACTCCTTGCAAAAAAATAATATCCAGCTAATGTTTTTACAGAGAACATACAAAAACAAATACGCTGTTTGAATAAACTTGTTTTTGATCCAAAATTCAGAACATACTGTTTAACAGATATGCTTATAACCAAAGCAAGGACTATTTTAAGCTTAGATACACAAGTGTTTAGATGCCTAACTCCTCTGGAAAGAAGTGGGAGTTAGGTTCTAAATACTTCCGTGGAACTGGGCCAGCAATATAGTAATGGGTTATAGTTAGCATTGGAAAGGCTGGAATCTTAAATTCCTTCTTCTCTTCCCTCAGCGGTTAGATCTCTAACTGCTAAGAGGCACTATTTGTTGTGTCTCATGTGCCTTAAAACCAATAGGTGGCAAGAGAGAAGGCATTCCATTTCTCTCACGGTGAATTCTGTGCATGAACAGAGAAATCAGATTTTTTTTTTCTTGTAATTCATTCTTAATTTTGATACATGCAGCCCTTCAGAAATTCAAAACGGAGTCGACTCTTCTGTGAAGAAGATGACAGACAAATAAACACAAGGTCACCCAAAAGAAATCAGAAGGTTGCGATGGTTCCACAGGTACCTACATGTATGCAGATATTTTTACCAAAAAGGGGAACAAACCTATCTGTGTTAGCTGAAAATTGGAATGCTTTTGCTTTTCAAGTTGCATTATCAGTTTATGAATATTCTTGTGAGGAAAGCTGTTGCTAGGAGTAAGGCACAATTCAAAACAGGTTTATATTTTTCTTCCTCACACCTGGGTTCCTCAGTTTGTTTATGGGAGTACCTGTTCTTTTTGATACTGAACATAAGCATTCAGAACTAGAAAGGATTCCAGACTAATTGCCCATCTTGCTCCTGCAAACAATCATATCCCGTACTCTGCGTAAATTTATTCAGCTTCAGTTAAAAATTGACTAGGTTTCTTGCACTTACTACATCCTTTAGAAGGCTGCTATAGAGCTTAATGTCTTCCAGCAGTTAGGAGGAACTTGCTCTAGATCTCTAACCTAAATGTATTCATGGCCATCTATACCTTCTTCATCCTGTAATGATAATGTCCTCCAATTCAAACAGCTTGTTTTTCTGCTTCTCGACTGGACTGTCTACTCCTTGATATAGCATGAAAGAGCAGCTGTAATTTCTCAGCCTTTTTGCTATGTTAGACAGGGCAACATCTCTTAGTCTCAAAGAACTGGCTCTCTAGTACCTTTTTTTTTTTTTGATTTGTCATCCAAATCACTTCTCTGTACCATCACCTTATAAGCCTGAATTTGCCACATTGAAAAAGTGCTGTTTGAAAACTGGTCTTATTTGCCTTCTGAACTGTACTGTGCAGTGTCAAAGGGGGAATGACTTAGCAGTCGCCGTTTTGCTGGGTCCATTTTGTCAGAGATGAGGACCATAACATTTCTCTCTATTCATTACTGTGATTTCTTAACAGTAGAAGGGCCTAGATAACGTTCTACACCCGGTTGCTTTGTACTTAAATGTCTGGTTCAGGAGGTCCAGTGATAGCTAGATAAACGTCTGTGAGGGACTGCAGCTGCTGTAGCTCACAGATCTTGCTGGCCTGCTTGGCTTTGTTTCCTGGAGTTCCAGTGGGAGAAAGGGGACCTGTACCTAGAATGTAGTAGTTAAGCACAGCAGGAACCAGCAAGATGCCTACCTTATGCTTTATCCTATTATTGCTGCTACTGAAGGTCAAAATACTTTTGGGCGTTTGGGGATGGCTATCAACTGATTATGGCATGGGGACCCAGTTAAACTAATGTTCTCAAAAAGCTGTTATTTTTCGCAACTAAGTTTCTCTTTCTGTAAGTTAAGACAGCCCTCCATCCCTGGAACAAAATTACAGAATTATTTTTCTATGGTCTTGTTTAAATGCAGGTCTATATATTATGCATGCAACCTAAGCCAGTGTCTTTTCTGCA
Source organism: Steatornis caripensis (assembly GCA_013398225.1). Lineage (NCBI taxonomy): Eukaryota > Metazoa > Chordata > Aves > Caprimulgiformes > Steatornithidae > Steatornis > Steatornis caripensis. The sequence continues at coordinate 773,608 of VZSC01002520.1, forward strand.
ATTTATAAAACAACTTTCAAATGCAGTTAAAACTTGGTGGCTTATGTCCATCCTGGTTACTCTTGCAGCTTTCTGAAAAGCAGACACGCTGCTCGAAGCTTTGGCTGTTATCTTCCTGTGCTAGCTTCATCCTCAGTTTAACAACAGTTACCAAGAGCAGAAGCACTTGTGCAAACGAGGCAGTTGGTGTTGCTGGTATCTGAGCCGCAACATCACATACGCTCGCATGTTCACTGGTGCCTCAAACTTTTGAAGTCTTTGTGTACTTTAGTGCCGTGCTATTGTTACCAATAATGTAGTTTATGTTGGAAAATGTTTCTGTTAGAAGAGCTTGTATAGAGATAATTTGTTGTATTGATCCTGCTAAAGTTTGCCATCTGTTATGTTTGATTGCATTGCTGGTATAATGCAGTAAGGATTATTATAGATCTGCAACAAAAAAATTGCCGTGAAACATGACGTGCAATTAAAATGTAACAATTATTAATGTGCAAACTTTTATCAAGATAATCTAGTTTAATTATTTGAATATTGAAGAATGTTAGACTGTGTTTAACTGTTTCCTTTATTTTACTACGTAGAAGTTTAATACAACAATGCCAACACCAGACAAGAAAGCATCACAGAAGATTGGTTTAAGGCTTCGTAACCTGCTCAAGCTTCCCAAAGCTCATAAGTGGTGCATATACGAATGGTTCTATTCAAATATAGATAAGTATGTTTGTTTTATCTCTTGTTATTATAGAAACAAGTCGTTTTCTGAAATTGAGCTGCAAATTTCAATATATTGCTTAGATGATCCAAAGTTTATTCTTAAATTATTAGTTATTGAAAATTATTATTTCATCATTTTGGGGTTTTTCCGTCCTTTTTTATAATAAGCAACCTGTTTGGGTAGCCTTCTGTGGAAAGCCTTCCTTCATGGAAATTATTTTCTTTTTGTCACCTCTGCCTCTACGAGATACAAGATTTTATTAGTAATGTTTTTAGCATCTTAGGCATGAAGTTATCAGAACACTTAGACTTTTTTGAATCCTTGAATCAGTGTTACACCCAGGGGATGGAAAGGAGACTGCTTCTTCATCAGGTGCTGCTTCCCTAAAAGGTGTAAATGTTGATTTTGGGTATTTCTTCCCCATCATCCTATTTTTTTTGTTGTGATCACTGACAGAGCTCCAGGTTGTGACTATTCAGCTATTGTCTAGATATCAGCGTCCTTCTTGGGTCTGCTAATCTGTCTCCTAGACTGTTCCTGCAGTTTGTGCCTCAGTCTTTGGTGCTTGTTCTCTTAACGCCACTAGCAAGGAATAGTGAATTGTTTAAAAAAAACCATTCTAATTTAGTCCCTAATCATGAAAAACTAAAAATTCTAAAATGTAAAAGTCATGATTGATGAATGGAATCTTAAAATCTATACTGATGACTAAAATATGAAACTAGTATTTAATATTCTAAAGAATGACTTCAGAGTTAACAAGCATTATTTTCCAGAATTTATTAATAACAAAATAATTACTGTTTTTCCTTCCTCTTTTAATCATGATTGCTGTGGCTGTTTTCCTTAACTGAGAAGGCAGTCATAGCAACAGAAAAACATTTTAGGATATGTTCGTCACAAGTAGAAAAATTACATGTCTATTTCCATTAGTTTTAAATTCATCATCTGTAGGATTTAATTCCTTTGAAAGAAGTAGTCTTTACATGTTTTTTCCCCGCTTATTTGAAAACAACAAAAAAAAACCACAAAGAAAGAACCCAAACCCTGCTTATTCCTAGTAGTAATTTTAACATGTGAATATATTTATAATTATGATTTTTACAACAGTCTGAGAACTTTTAGTTTATTCTCAAATAATTGTCTGTGGAACTTCAAGTCTATCAGTAGGCTAGAATTTGAGTTTAGCTGGTAATTCTGAAAACCACCTTGACAGTTATCAATGTATGCTCGTAATGCTAGTAAGATATGATCATGTTAAGATATTATAACATAGTTTACTAAGAAACTGTATATCTTTGGAAGAAAAACTTTGATGTATGTTGTTTTGAGTGATATGATCTAGACTTAATGAGAAGCTTAAAAACATTTAAAGCATGGAGCCAACTATCAACTGACAAAATATGGCTCCCTGTACAAGTCTCGAAATATTTTGAGTTGTCTAATCTGAAATTGAAGTCATCAATTTAAATGCCCTGTCTACTATAAGTTCTTGAAATATTTTAATCTCTGCAATTATTATCTGTGGTTATGAGATTATTGAAGCTGTTTCAGCTGGATTCTCTCTACGCTGCTGCAGAGGACTGTTTTCTGTAAAATACCATTGACTTCTGACACACAGAAACTTCTAAAGAGTTACTTACTACTACAGAGATCGTAGGCCCTCGATACCAGATGCAGCTGTACCTTGCTTACATCATTTGCCCAAGCTTGCAATCTTGTGGATGCTGTAGGTTTACGCTCTGCCTGCTTAGGGGTGAGTGATAGTAAAAACAATCAAATAGAGCTTCTCTTTCCCAAAAAAAAAAAAAACCCAGTTGTTCTTTACATAGATATCTTACATTAGTGACAGTAAATCTGGATAAAATAAAACTCTCATGCGCTTCCTTGCCTGTTTCCTGAGCCTCACTGATCATCCTTTGTAGTTTACTTTTCACCTCATGCCACAGCTGTTGATCCTTCTACTGCAAAAATACTCTTCCATTCCTGCCCGAGTCTTCTTTATGCACCTTCCCTCTCTTCCACCACCCCACACGCTTACTTGAAGGCAGTGTCTTCCAAGATCCTCTTTGTTCTGTGCTTGAGGATATTCTCCTCTAAAGTGGCTTTCTCTAGGATGCAGTTATTCTTTTGTTCTCACCAGGTGAGATCTATTCCAGTTGCACGTAGTCTTTAATGGTTAACCTGCTATTAGACAGGCTTATCCATTGCTGCTCCCTTGTCTCTTCAGCCTAAGAAGGATATGGACTATGAAGTAAAAGGCAGTCATAAAACATAGAGATATAGACAGATCATAGCATCAAAGAGAAATATGTAAGTTGTGTACATATGTTCTCTGAAGTGTCACTCCTATAATACTGATCCTCTGCTTCATCACAAAGTCAGTGTGTGATAGAATAAAAATCTCACCTCTATAGCTGTAGAGAATGACAAGTTGGCTCAATTCCCTGTAGTTTGGAACCCTCTGTTGAGAATCCGTCTTATAATTGAATGAATTTATGAAGAAGGTGCTGTCTGTCTATTTCTCAGTATCACATTGACCCTTCCTTTATTGTCAACACCTCACCATATCTTCATGGTTTTCTTCAGTGTGTTGTAGTATCCTCATGACACTGCATTGGCTTTGCTGAAGTTTCATTTACATACATTACAAAGCAGGATGAATACATATATTTTTAAACATCGCTGGTAGTAAGGCTCAAATAGAACAGTAGTCCTGGAAACTTTCTGTCTTTGTTTTCAGTTGAATTTATTTCAGGTTGAATTTGTCCTTCGAATAGGACTGTTTTGTTTACATGACTAATTTATGCTTTTTGTTTTGAATGTATTTCTTATGATGGATGTTTTCTGGAATCTCATGACAAAAAGTTTACTAACTGTAGTTAACAGAGAACCAATTATGTTTCAACAGACCGCTATTTGAAGGAGATAATGACTTCTGTGTATGCCTGAAAGAATCTTTTCCAAATTTGAAAACCAGAAAATTGACAAGAGTAGAGTGGGGGAAAATCAGACGATTAATGGGAAAACCACGGAGGTAACTTTTTTGTTTTCTTTGTTTCTTTTCAACTAATAACTACATGTAGTTTTGATGTTACTGGATTTGTTACTTCTGAAATAAAGGTAGTAAAGCAAAATAATAGCTGGGAGTAGAAACACATTTTATTGAAAAGGTGTTCTCTGAGCACACATCCCACTCCCCCACACACCCTGTTCTTTATACGCGTGTGTCCAGTCTATGTAGTTCTCATGAGCCTATACTTGAAATGTTCGCTTCCCGCTCTAGATAACTGACTGTCCAAGCTAGGATTTGTTGCTATTATTGTATGTTCTGTGCTGCAGTGCTTGCTGGCATGGAAGACAGACCAGCTTTTCACTAAGTTTTCTTCGGGCTGTAACTAAGCTCTTCATGGGAAAAACAAGTGCACATTTTAGTTTCATTTATTTTATTATTTTTTAAACCATTTTATAGATCCTCAACTTTTCCTGGCTTGGCTGCCAAAACAGAGAGAGGAGAAAGTCACTCATAAAATATTAGATAGACACTGCAGAGAAGAATCCAAATTTAATAAAGGGTTGAGTTTTTTCTCTAATTTAGAATTCTTAAATCCACTGACTCAGTTCAGCCTTTTCACAGAACCTATACAATTTAGCCTAGAGAAGAGAAATCTTGGAGGGGATCTCATCTCTGTGTATAAATATCTGAAGGGGAGGTATAAGGAATATGGGCCCAGGGTCTTTTCAGTGTTGTCTGGAGATAGGACAAGAGGCAATGGGCACAAACTTGGACACAGGAGGTTCAATCTTAACATAAGAAAACACTGAGTTTTTTACTGTGAGGGTTACTGAGCACTGGCACAGGTTGCCCAGAGGGGTGGTAGAATCTCCATCCTTAGGGATACTCAGAACTGCCTGGACATGGTACTGGGCAATCCCTCCCGTAGGTGACCCTGCTTGGAGAGATTGGAGCAGATGACCCCCAGACTCAACCATTCTGTGATTCTGTAAGATCAGGAGAACAATATGTAAGTAGTATTGCAGAAATAAAAGACTGGTTTATTTACAGAAACATAAATACTAAAGCACTAAATCCGTTTCATAGATCACTGTACTGAGTCAGATTATAGTTTGTCCAATGGAAGCTATTTTTTAAAATATAATGTTGCTAGTCCAGGGAAGGCAGCAGAGCCTCCTTAAAAATAGTTCCTTTTGGAAAAACGTTCGTATCGTTTGAGCTTAACTGTGTGATAGCTGTTAGTTCCTCTATCATCATGCTTCCCACTGAGAGAGAATTGGTGTGTTTGGATGTTAAATCATCTCTTAATAATTTCACTTTTGCCAAAAGTGGGTACCACCATAGAAGATCAGCTTGCCTCATTCATCAGTCTGTTGGATCGTTGATGTAACTTCCTTCCTTTCTTTGGGTTTTTTTTTCTTTTGGGTGGGAAGGGTGGTGGTGGTGTTTGGTTTGGTTTAGGTTTTTTTGTTAAGCTACCATATAGTTAGATTTTTAAAAAGACAGACTTATGCCTAAGGAACCACAGGGGCAGGACGTTCTTTTATGTGAATTCTGAGGTACAATTATTTGACTGGATATAGAGTCTGATTTTGTTTGTTTAACCAAAAGTTTCTGATATGCTTTTTATCAACCTGAAATAAACATTCCTGTTTGCTTTTCATTTCTTTAATAATTAAAAAAAAACCCCATCAATGGGTAGTCTTTTTCAAGATCTCCAGAGTGGTCTTTGGTCTCAGTTCTAAAAGATTTTTAATTACTTTAAATAATTTGAATGCTTTTTCAAGATAATTTTCATCTACCACTAGAGCAAAGCTTTTTGATATTACTCTTCTGTTAGAAATGTCTTGTCTGTCCTCATCATATGCAAGCAAGCTAAATACCATGTCAATACCAATATCTCCCTATGAGGGAAGATAAATAAGACATTTTGCATCCACAGTGTTGATGGCAGAGGATAATACTGTCTGTGTGATAGCTGTGCACGTGGTTGTCATCTTTTTTTAATTTTGTTTTAAATATATTGTAATATTTTCTTATGTCAGCTGCTACTTGATGGTGTGATAGGACATTTAAACAGTGTGGTTGATTGGCACAACAGTATCCTTCATGGGAACCTGCAAAGCTTGTAAGATTCCAGTAGACTGTGGGGAAAGATATGCTCCAAGAAAAGGAAGAGGTAATAGTTAGTCTTGTGTACTCTGTATAAACTTCGTTGGGGTTGTGAAATAGCAGTGGATATGAATTAAGCTCCAGTATGCTTGTCCTGCAACTATATGATGGTGATGATTCCTCTGTTAGTTCAAATTCTCATGACTGAAGTAGAAACTGAGAAGAGTGTTTAACCTCGTAAAAAGCCTCTATAGAAAAGTAATGAGGTTGCAGTGTGATCTGTACCATGGTTTTCATCTTCATTTTTTCGTAGGAATGGCATGAAGATGGGATTATCTTTATTAAATGGATTTGGGGGGTATGGGGTTGGAGATTTCCTGTAACAGAAGCCAGAAATACATTGCAAATACTTTCTATCTCCATGACCTACAGCATTCTGAACAGAGACTTTTTAAGGATATCTGAGCTAGTAGTAATGCAGTAGTTGCTGCTGTAGGGACCTCCAAGGTCAGTGATTAGTATATTAGCATTTGAATTTGTTTTTCTAAGAGTGCAGATCAAAGAATAACAGGCAATATCCTGATGCAAGACCCTGGACGTGATCAGAAGGACTATTATTAACGTCTATACTGTCTTTTAAAAAAATTTATTATTTCTTTTTTTTTTGTCTTGCTGTGATTAGTCGCTGTTCTCCTCAATGAAATTGAAAAACTTAGACCTGCATTTTGCTGCTTCATATTCACAGCCCATGGCAAGCATTATTTCATACTTGTTCCTTCCCAATAGTAAATATGAAGCAAATAGCATCTTTAAATAAGAATATGCAAATAAGCTTTGCATAAGTCTCCCAACCACCATCTCTCTCTCTCTCTCTCTCTGTGCCCCATCCCTTTCCAGATATTTTGGATTCCTAATGAGGATCATTAGGCAATACACAACTCCACGTAAACAGTTTCTGCTCTTCAGTGGTGAATGGGCCGTGCACCTACAGTCGCTCAATCTATGGGATGGTTTCTAGGCTATACAAAGACTAGCGACAACTTTTGGGGTGATAGTGATTGGGAAGCCTAGTAAAGGAACCTTCAGTGCAGCGCATTACTGCACACGCCTGACAGAAGTACATCACAGCTTCAGTTCATTCCTGTTCATTCTTTTTTTGTTTAATGTCTTGCTTAGGACTAAGATCTCATTGTATTAACACTGTACACACTAGACAAAACAAATGGTCTATGCCCCATGTAAGTTAGAAACCATATATAAGATAAAAGGCAAATGATGTATGCATATAGACAAGCAAGTGTGAAACTGCTGGTAAGTATGAAAGAAAGTGGTCTCAGCACCCTGGCACCTTAGTTGTTCGTGATCTTCTTGTACACTTTGCAAGGAAGAGAAATTTTGGAGAATAGTGAAATGGCTTTGTGGAACTCTCCGAGTGAGCAGTTTACAGAAGAAAACAAAGGAATGTTTATTTCAACATCTAACAGAGTAGCAGAAGCAGACTTGGAAATAGGAGATGACTGCTCAGTACTGAGTGAGAGATAAATAACTGAGGAAGATCTTGAAGGGATTTAAAACAGAAAATAATTTGCAGTATAGAAGGGGGAACCAGCGGAGGAGTTGTCAGTGTCTTCTAAAATAACCTCATAAAATAGGACTTTTTATTGATTGGTAATCAATACAGAACTGTATGGGTTCTACAGAAAATGTTTAAATTGCATTTGACTGCAGTAAAGCAGTTAACAAAGGTAGTAAATTATTTGATAAATAACTGCTTCTGCAATTAAGCAGACCTGCAGTAGCATCTGTACTCCTTTTTTAAATGACTTCTTTCATTGCCACAAGAATGAAAAAACTTTTTTTTTAATAAGGAATGAGAGATTGGATCGAGTCCTTCATGTCTTAATGCTTTCAGTATCTCCCTCATGTATCATGCCTATTCAGTAGGTTAAAAGTGGAAAAATTAATAAAACCAAGAAAAGGCCTTGCGAGTGAGTCTTTCATCTTTTAGATGACATTTTAAGACAGCCCCCCCCCCAAATTTGAAAACCAGAAAATTGACAAGAGTAGANTTAAAAGTGGAAAAATTAATAAAACCAAGAAAAGGCCTTGCGAGTGAGTCTTTCATCTTTTAGATGACATTTTAAGACAGCCCCCCCCCCCCCTAAAATGGGGGAGGGGACTGCCAGACATCATCTTATTTTACACAATAGCCCAAGTTCAAACATATTTGTACTTTTACTATGATCAATCTCGGAACAATTCATTTGCAGAACAGAGATTTTGTGGCTGAGTTTTGCTTGCATCTGTGCAGAGTACAAGACACAGAGAAGTGTCCTTTTATGTTCCGAGTCTGGTGCCCTTTCATACTAAGTTAGTTTAGTTGAGCTAAGGAGCACATGTGAAAGGGATCTGCTGTGTATCGTTAAGTGATGGCAACTGGGGACCTCACAGTATGTCCTCCGTACATGCATTCAACTGGTATTCAGAATAGACTGGATGTAGGACCTGCTTTAGCTTTGTTGTGACACCAGGTGGATCCCTATAAGCAGAAAAGGTCCTAAGAAGTTGTACTCTTCTGATCTACTAATGCAAACAGCTAGCATTCCTGAGTATTTAGGAGTGATAATTCTGGGGAGTAAGACTGTCTAAATCAGTTCAACGAAATCCTTTTCCTTTCAACGCTTCACCCCAAACTTTTTCATTTTCCCTCACTGATTTGTAAACTATACCCATTTATTTGATGCAACTTCACATACGTATGTTTTCAGTGCTGAATTTTAGTTTTACATAATTGTATTATAGGTGTTCCTCT
>VZSC01002520.1:782738-800445 GCA_013398225.1 Steatornis caripensis
GCAGTTCCTCTGCATTCTTTGAGGAAGAGAGATCAGCGTTAAAGCAGAAACGGCAGAAAATAAGACTTTTGCAGCAGCGGAAAGTTGCAGATATTTCACAGTTCAAAGATCTTCCAGAAGAAATTCCATTACCACTTGTAATAGGAACAAAAGTTACAGGTAATTTCTTAAAAACAAACAAGGAAAAAAACAGACCAATGTTTTGTAAAGATTTTCGTAAACTGTAATATACTTAGTGCACATAGTTAAAATAAATTTAAAACATCAGAAATTGTATGTTTTTATTGTTAGGTCATTGTGAGGATTAGCTAGTATTTTTAAAACAGTGGCATGATTTTGAAGTACAAACTTAATATGGTTTATTATTTCTGCTGTTCAAATTGTATTTTTTTTGGATGTCTAGTTTATCTAACAGATCTTGGAGGGAGAGATGCTTAAATGCAAAGAGCTGAGTGCTGTCTGAAAGTTTAAAACCTAACCTAATATAAAACTTGGAATTTATTTTTCCATAAATATATAAATATCTGTTTTGGAACAGATATACAATTGATATTGCAGTGTAATTGGATATGTATACTAACGTGACGTTGCCTTGCTGAAAAAATGTACACGTAACTGAGGAAGGACTATCGTTAAAAACATTCCAGAGGTTTTGTCTAATTTTATAAAAACTTGAGTTCCTCCACCCTGTCTGTTTGTCATCCAGATGCTTTTCACTTAAGCATAGTATCTCTCATTCACACCGCTACTGTTAGTTGCTTTTTTCATTCTTCACCAACACTGCCCTTAATTCTTGCTGGAGAGCAGGCATGCACAATGCTGACTCTCCTCGAGCTGTATCCTTGAGCTGTGTTCCTCAATGTCTTTTGCTAAATATGCAGTCATCAGTGGAAGTGATCAAAGAGCAACGGTTCACAAAATTATCCAGAAATTGACTTTTGCCTGCAAAATATGTCTGTCAGAAGGTATTGTGTATTAAATAGTGTTTTATTTAGATATAAATGTAGTGCTAGGGATTTGGGAAATACTTGACTTGCAAAGATAAATTGGACAAAAATTTGGGTAGTATTTCTATTGCATACAATTCTTTTTCTGGGTTTACTTTTTTTTCATTTAATCTGTGGGTTTTAAATATAAAGGGCTACTTGATGTATTAAGTCTATTTTTCTTAATGGTATCAGAATGTTATAGTGTTTGGTTTGTTCTTTTTTTTTCTGTTTTCCCCAGCACGTTTGCGAGGTGTCCATGATGGACTATTCACTGGACAAATAGATGCTGTAGACACTCTTAATGCTACATACAGAGTGACTTTTGACAGGGCAGGTCTTGGAACGCACACAGTCCCAGATTATGAAGTTCTTGTAAGTACTAATGACACATTCTTAAAATAGCTGTAATAAAAAATAAAAATTAAAAAAATCTACAATTGTATGTTTTAATCAAAATGAAGAAAACTCAAATTAGTACATGCAGATGGTATTGTCATAAAGTAGAAACAAGCATTGCAGATAAATGGGAAACTCCAGGGGAATGAGCTTCTGTTGTTTATGCTTTTATAGAACAGGATAACCCTCTATGATAAAAACATAATGGCTCAGGCTGGAATAATTTACTAGACCTACTATTATAGGTTATTATAATAGCCTGAGTTTAACATGAAGAAATATAATGTGTAAGATCCCAAAGAAAATTCTGCTATGGGATCCTGGCAGGACTTGCAGAAAATGTTCAGGAAAATCTGGCCAGAGGTTTGTAATTTGCCAAAGTCTGGAAAGGCCTCTGGTAGCCACAAGCAAGTATTACAAGTTGATTGAACCTCATTTTGAAACTCCTTATGGTAGTGAAGCTACCTGGTGAGATGCTGCTTTGATCAAACAATTTGGGATGGTTTCCTAGCTCATACGCTTTTGTACTAATTTAAGAGTTCCAGGAATTGTTCCTGCCAAACAGTCTGACCTAGACTGCAAGCTTTTCAGAGGACCTCAGGTTCTTTTGTATCTTCTGTAGTGTTGAATCTACTAAGGGCCCCTAGTTTATCTAAGAACTAGTCTCTGTCATGATCTGAGTTTGGAGCCTTTGCTGAACTCCTGTTCAGTTATGATTTGTCAACTTGCCAATACAATTTTTGGAAATATTCTCGCAGGTTTTATTTGATGTGATGCCATAACACTTTGAACAACTGCAGCAATGGAATATGATTTTGAAACTCCTGCTGGCCCAAAAGCAAAATGTTAATCTTTTAATGTTTTTGAGTTTGTGGCGTGGATGATTCCAGATTCCAAAATTCCAGATTCCAAAAATAAATTATGTATTCCAACAGGTATGTAAAATTAATCTGACAGCTGAAATATATCCTTCCTTTTCCTGTCTCACAGAGTAACGAGCCTCATGAAACTATGCCAATTGCAGCCTTTGGACAGAAACAACGGCCTTCAAGGTTCTTTGTGACCCCTCCCCGATTGCATTATACACCTTCACTCCAGTCTCCAATTACAGTAAGTTACCTTTTTTGTGTAATATTAATCATTTAAATATTTTCTGGTACGTGTTGAAGCTGTTACCTTAAACAGTTTTTGAGATGAATTTTCTGAGATTATTTAGCAATATAAACATTTTAGCAAATCCCTGTAAAAATGAGCTATTAAATTAAATGTTCTTTCTTGTATAGGACAGTGATCCTTTATTAGGGCAATCTTCATGGAAAAACAAAATTTCAGGCACAGACAGTGAAACACTGGGAGGCTTTCCAGTAGAATTCCTCATTCAAGTGGTAAGTGTTAACTGCAACTCTTAATTTTGTGTATTGTCCTTTTGTGTTTATTCTGCCAATTCTTCTGCAGTTAAATGACCTTCTGTTGATTTATGACAGTTATGATGATACGCAATTAACTTTTGAAAAGATGTTAATATTTGTTTTTACACCCCCACCCCGCTCCCAGCCCCACTCTCCACCATATCTTAATTTTCTCGTTGTCTGTAAGCTTTGAAACATGCTGCTCTTCAGACCGCAGGAGGGGCTTATATCTCCAAAAGTCTATCTTATTTTTCCCAGCTCTACCACTTGATCAAAAAAAAAAAAAAAAGGTATTTCTACCTGCAAACTTGGTACTGTGCTAAGACTTATTATTTAAAATATATTTGCATTATGCAAAGAACATTTGCCCATGTGCATTATCATATATTGTATAATATTGTATTTTACGTTATGTCTTACTCTCTTGGAGAAGAAAAGCAGCGCTCTTTTCCCTGAAAGCAAACATACATATTACAGATCAGAAAACTATTTTTCGTCTTCATCTTTATGAAATAATTCCTCAGTGATTCTTGTGCACTAGTTCAGAAAAGCACAGCCAAGTAACGTTAAGAAACTGAGATTCATTGAATATCAAAACTCATGGAAGCAAGTTACCCTTCAGAGTGATGGAAGAATGTAATTGCTCATGTTGGCTTAGCTTAAGATCTGTGATTGAATTCTTTAACAATGAAAGCTGTTTTGAACATGCTAAAGGAGATTTGAATGATCTGTGCTTAAAATATTAAGAACTGAGAAATAATGTTGCTAAACGCTTCTCAAAATCTAAAGTGTATGTAATTGGTCAGAAGAATCGAGTTGTGTCTGTAGCGCTCATGAGACACCAATATTTTGTTCATTCAACATGAGGAATTTTATTTGACAGAACGATCTATTCAGTTTTTTAGGGGAAACTTATTGTATGATGCTAATTCTGAAGAATGTGGCTTGGCATCTAGCTTACCTAAGGAAATTTAAAATAGATGTAGTTGCTGTAAAATTAATTATGTTAAAAATTGAAATACACAAACTATACGTTCTCTGTTTATGCTGCTAAACTGTATTTGCAGCTGTCCTCCTTGAGTCACTGAGTATGATCAATGAAACTGGGTAACTGAGGTGTATTGAGCTTTACAGCTGTTCGGTGCATCAAGTTGATCTGTTTATGATATTGTTTCTGTATTTTATATCTGCAAATGTGATTGCTCAGTCACATTTGCTGGCATATTATTACTTGCTATAAGGAAATTAGAGCTTTAAAAGTGTAGGCCTCTTGTTTGTATTACAAATGGTGGCAATTTACAAAGGTACTGCATTAGTATATATTTTTGCTTCAAGATTGTCAAAAGATTTTGAACAGAATCAAGCCACAGATTTTTGGCATTTGTTTATGTGAGCATCTTGATACTTTATCCAGGTTTTTGATAAAGAATTGTGAGGCTTTAGAAAAACATTTATTGAAGGACCATGCATTATTTTTAAGCCTAGCGTCTTAAGCATTTTAAGCATCAACATTTTTAGTAGAAGTTTAAGGATGATACTGAAACTTGGTGTTGTGAAATACATGAGACTGGTGAATACTGATTATTGATTGCGCTGCTTTCACCAGTCCAGAGGTATTTTTATGTTAATGGTGACTGTTAAAGATGTTCTAGCCTTTCTTACACGCTGGTACCTTTTTGGACAACTATTGCCAGGCAATTACTTGTGATATAAACAATTTCATGGGAAAACTTCTATTTTGGACAAAACAGAAGAAATGCAGCATACCTTGAATAAGGTTTCAACTCAGCCTGAGTTCTCTTCTATGGGTTCTGAAATAAATTTGGAACAGAAGGAAGTATAGCCAAAATCACGTGCAAACACTGATAAATAAATGTTAGGGATGTTCTCTTTACGTATAACTTGCAGTCATAAGCAAACATTGGGACTTGTAACAACTATTTTAATCACAGTTCTACACCAATGAGTCTTGGTTTTCAGAAATCTTTGTGTTAATTTCTACATGTTTATATTTTGGCATCAGAGACTGCTATTTCTGCTTTTTACTGTGGGCAGACACGCGTATTAGGAGAATAATATCTCAACATGATATTAAGAGTAAAGTCAACAAGAAACAAGTAATAAATTAAAAAAACCTCTTTCATACTTACACGCAATATGTATCCTTAAATACTTTATAGGCTATACTGCAGGTCAAAATTGCTAGATTACATTCTAGTCAGTATTAAAATTTGGATAATATTTTTCCAAGTGCTCAGCTACAGCTTTTTTTTTCCCTCCCCTGCCCCCGGCTTCCTTCTTGTTCTGTTTTGGGAAAAAAATTAGATTGGGAAGGAAACAATCTAGGACAAAACAGATTGTTTGCAGGGTTGCTGCATGCCCAGTAGAGGGAGTATGTTAGTTAATGCAGCACGTTCAGAAAAGTCAATTGGTGTCTTCCTGATTGCTGTAGGAAAACGAGTCACCGTCTCAACTTAAATGCATGAGGAAAAATCTAAAAATAGGTACTGGATTTTTGACTATTTTCTGCTGATGAAAATTTTGAACATATTCCATAGTAATCTACTACACACCTTACTTTGAAATGCTTGCGTTCCTTTTGACTGAAAAACGAAATCTAAAGTACAAATCTAAACATACTGGTTGGGTCCTTCCTTCGTCTCTTTCGGTGTGGAAAAGCCTTGTACTAAAAACTCGGTTTCAGTTTAATGAAAACTATAATTTATAACAGTAAATAGGATTAATTATGCTGAAAATAGAGCTGTTGGGCAAGAATTTCTGAAGGAAATAGGGCTGAACTGAGTTAAGGCATTCACTGATGATACTGTTATATGAAAATGGAAGTTATTTAATAAAATGTACCAATGAGAAGAAGTTCTTAGGCATCATAAATGCAGTGAAAGGTCAGTGTTTCTTGTGCAAAGAATCGGATTATCTTGATCACTGAAGTATATCTGGGAATAGGCTGAATATAATATTAAAATCCAAGCTCATGAACTGGAGAATTAGGGCCCTGCATCTTCAAAAATGTCTGGAAATCAAAGTAGAAGTTAAGCACCAAGTACCTTGCGAGTTTTGGGGACAAATAATATATTCTGCATTAAGTCAGGGACTCACTATCTTCATCAAGGAGTAGGACTCAGAATCATAGAATCATAGAATGGTAGGGGTTGGAAGGGACCTCTAGAGATCATCTAGTCCAACCCCCCTGCTAAAGCAGGTTTGCCTAGAGCATGACTTAGATGTGTTAGGCAGTTGCCGAATGGTGATGACGGCAGAGGCTGACAAGTAACTTTTTGGCAGCAATGTCAGATTGCGTATGGTGCTTTCCTTCCTCGTAGGTGTTTTTTGCCAACATAAGCATTTGTGTGGTGTGTTAGAAACTAGATCAGAGAGATAATCCAACTCACAAGTAACAATTTACAAACTTTGTTTTCCCCCTGCCTTTTCTGAATTTATTGTTTCTCATTATCAGTTCCCAGATTGGGTTCTTCATGAGGCTGCAAAAATGCAGGTTCTGGCTCAGGACAGCACAAGGACAGAAATGAGCAGCTAGAATTGGAAGAGTGATAGCCTATGCAGCGTTGCCCCTGTGTGTCTGGCCAGTAGCTGTCATCCATTCATAAGATGCATCTGACAAAGTATTTGTGGTAGAAAGAGAGGAGTATTGATGCCATTTTACAGGTCTGTCATTTGGAATACTGGTACAGGCTTCCTGTGGCTCACATTCAGGAAAGGTGACAGTGAATGGAAAAAGATACACAAAGGGCCACGAAAGCTTAGCAGATCAAGATGATCTCCCTTTTATGGGATATGAGACTGGAAAGGCTTGGGTTGTGATTAGTCTAGTGAAAGAACAGTGGAGAAGAGACGCTTTTACAGTCTCTGAATAAATAGGGATAAATACAAGGAGGGAGAGCCTATATTTAAGCTGAAAAAGAGCTTTGGCAGAATAAATTGTTACGAAGTGAACAACATATATTTAACATGGGAATACCAAGAAGATTCATCATTAGCTAAAAGAGGTCCTGGAACAATTTTCCGTTAGGTTTTGTGAGGGCAAGAAACCCGGCTGATTTAAAACTGAACTTGAAAATTGACAAAGGGGATACACAAGCAGATGTATGTTGTACTAGGAATCCCTATTTCTCCCAGTCCCATGTTCTACTACTAGGATGCAGTTAACCCCTTTGAAATTTATAAAACCTGAAATCTCAGCTCTGTTTATATCAGTAATAAAACTGTTGCTGGTTGTAGTGAAGCTAGAATTTCTCTCAGGGCCCTAGAGAGTATGAATAGTTTTAGGAGCGATACGTGTGTTGAGAGCAATCCCAGTGCTTTCCACTTCAGCCTGCCAGGTCCCAAAGGAAGCAGAAACAGGGTATTCCCATTATGAAAGAGGGAAATGGAAAGCCCAGGGTTGTTCTGTATAAAATAGATCCAATCTCTATACTAGGTTTTACTGCAAGAGTGTACACAAGGGGCTGGTGCTCCGTCGAGGGCACAGCTGAGAACAGGCTGAGAACTGTGTGCAAAAGGTATGGTAAGGTGAGTGATACTAATTGTAGTACATGGTAATAACACCCTTTGCTTTCCTTCAGGCTGCAAAAAAAAAAAAAAAAACTACTCCTGATTCTTCAGCCTCTAGCTGGCCATAAATTACATTAGTCTTCCTATAGGGAATTTCGGCTGATGGATTTTAGCATTCTCTAATCTAGGGCACTTGAAAAGGCTTTAAAAATCTCTGGAAAATCTATCGTTTAATTTTCCTTAATTTTTATTTCTGCATCTTAACTTGATGAACAACTGAGAAATGTATTTTAAAATTATGAAAGGAACACACATTTTATTATCTTGAATTTCTATGGCATTTCAAAACTGCGTAAGGACCTATTAATTCTAAAAAAATGTTCCTTTGTTTTAGACCAGGTTATCGAAAATCCTTATGATCAAGAAGGAACACATCAAACAATTGAGAGAGATGAATACAGAAGCAGAAAAGCTGGTAAGAATGTTCTCTTTTCAGTTCTTAAAACAAATATCTTTACTAATGCAAATAGATACAATTAGACCTGAAGTCTAGATAAAATCTATGCATTATCACTTTCTATAATGTGAAAAAATTTAATTATTTTTTTAAAGACAAGTTGGAGAGGTCAGTTGTTTCAAATATGATTCCCCTTTGAAAGCATTATCCTTTGGAAAGTGATTAGTGTTATCACTGGGATAGCATATGTCAACAGACTCATAAAGGAAGTACTATGTACTTTGAGAATCTTGGGTACAAGCTTACATGATAAGACTTCATCATAATTTTATTTTGTGGATTGTAGGTTCTTATTTAGTTTTCTGGCTAAACAATAATGCAGTTCAGAGATTTTCTATGTAAAGCTCTGATTGCCCTTGACCTGCATTTAAAATTACAATACCAGAGCAGCTCCAGCATAATTAGCAGCAGCAGAACAGTTTTTCTTGCTAGGCTTTATCTAATCATCAGTCAGTAAATCAAAATGATAAGAATGCCTCTTCTGACACCTATGGCTATCAATCAACTTGAAAGTGGAAAGCTATCAGTCTCAACCTTCTGCTAGCGTCCATTCAGACAGTTGTCTCTACTAAAACTTACAGACAGAAGGGTAAAGGTTTGTGCAGAGGGAGAGGAGTCCTGCTTATTTCTTGAAGCCAAAAATGCTGGGTTTTTTTCATGTAAAATATTTAAATGTTGAAGGATATGATTTATGGTGGTAAGATTTCCCTCTTTGTCCCTTCCTTGATCATGTGCACATGTACGTTCTGTTAGTTTGCTTCCTACTGCCCCATCCCTAAGTCTCTGTAATTTTCTTTTGTGCTGTGATGCTGCTTTTCAAAACCTTGTTAGCATCTCAGTTACTACATTATTTTTCCCTGTGCATCAAATGTTTTGTCTTTTAAGTTTGCATATTAGTAATTAAAATAGATGCAAAAAGAAGCAAGATTAAAACATACCATTGCAATCTCCAACTCTGATGCTGAAAAATTACCAACTCTTCTTAAAACAAACAAAAAAACCTTTTGTTTTTACTGAGGCATTCGTACTTTTGCATAGATAAGGAAATCTATAGGAATGACAGCAGCCTTCCTCTGACAAGAATCCAGATGTTAACATGTCAGTCAGCTACTGTATCATAAATTAACTGTATTGTGGAATATCAAGGAAAATAACAAAATTGAGAGAGAGCAAAGAAGCAACAGCGAAGAGGAGGATCTAGAAATAAATGTTAAATTTTGTGTATTTTAGCTCAGTTGTAGCCTAGATAAGGATTTTGAGATAGTTTTGAAATTCTTCCTTTGCACTGTTGACTTTGTAAACCAGCAATCATAAAGCAACCTCCATTACTATTCAAGGCTGTCCTGGTAAAAATAGAGGATGCGATACCTTTCTATTGGGCCATATTCTTAGCCTGTCTTCTAATCCTCTTTGTCCCTTGGCAATCCCATCTATGTTTGTCCTGCTGAGTATATGTTGTTTCTCCTTTAAAATGTATTTTCTTTGAACAAGAATCTTTTTCCAGCACCAGTTCACTTGAACATCAATAACATACTTGAACGTGAATAAAATAGAATCCTTTGAGTTCATTCAGGTATAGTTTAATTGTCAGACTTTGATAATAATTCGTACAGTCGTGATTCAATAATAGTTAGAGTAACACCACTGTTTGGTTTAAAACAATCCTTTTATTGGAACTTTTTTAAAATGTCTGATCCAATATAGAAATAAATGGAACTGACCAAAATCTGAGCTGGTACTGAGTGTAGTCCGTTACTATCTGCCAATTATAATAACTTTACATGAGGCAGGGGATGCCTTCAGAGGAGCTATTAATACATACAACTGCACATTTTCTATTTAATTTTTCTGAAAGGACATCTTTTGAATAGTTGAGCATCTTGACATCACTGCTGGTCTTGCTTGCAGACTATAACCAAGTTAGTGTGTACATAAAACAGTGAACACCTTTCTGATACCCATTTGTATAAACAAATCTAAATAAAAAGGATGGCTAGTTCATTTTTTCGCTTGACCTGAGATAAAGACAAGGTAAAGGTGATGCTGGTCATCCCAGAGAAGCACATAGATGCTCAGTGACAAAGATGTTACCTGCTTCCATCTACTGAAAGCCACTCATCTTTTGTCTGCCAGTGCAGCTGTCTGACGGTGTTTCCAGATCTCAGATTGCTCCTGGATCAGAAATAGTGCTGGTGCTGAGAAATATTTCTTTTGTCATCACTAGCATAGAATGCCCTTAGCCTTTCCTCTCTGATGGGGAATTCACAATTGTCTGTGGCTTTGACAGCTAACCTGGAGTAGTCTGGACTGGTCACTGAAGAATGTCTGAAAGTTACCATTGTTGACTTATATTCCAGAGGCACAGGAAGTATATCAAATTTATGCTTGTTTCTAGTTTGCTTTTAAGTTAATTCTGAAGCTATGGTGTTAGTTAAAAGCCCTATTAATTTGGTATTCAGACTTGTAAGTCCCTAGAAATCATTTCAGTGATTAAGTTTAATCGGGAGCTTAAAACTGAACTGATAACTGAAACCTCGAATTTGAGTTTTTGACCTGGATCCTCCGGATGAAAGCTCTTGACTTTGCAATTTACCTCATCTTTTGGTGTAAAATCTACAGCTACAGGTTTGATTGTATGAGGTACCTGTATCTCACACTTGTGGCTGAGAAGCAGTGGAAATACATCTTGCTTATCTTGCAAGAGGTCATTTGTGGAGGAAATTTTATAATATAGTGTATGTTTTGATTCAGTTTCATAAATATCACCCAAACATTGTCAAGACACATTCTGAAAACAGTGTAAGAAAAAAGTACTGTGTTCTGGTGTTTATTTGTTGTGGAAAACTGTGCTTACCCTACATACTTACATTACCAAATATAAGCTCTAGTAACTTCCTTTTTTGGCAGAACTGTTAGTTGTAACAGAAGGTACGTAGCACTGAGTTGACAACTGTGCCTCCCATCCTGCAGCAGAGGTGGTTGTGGCCATATTGTCCTATAGTGTTCTCCTACTGACAAAATAGTTTTCTGTTGACACAGTAGAGAAGCCATATCCAGCTACTGGAGAAGCGAGCAGGTTGGACCACAGTCATCGTATGTAGCGTTTACCACCATAGATTATTATGGCAGTTTATGAAGAGAATAAAAGCATGGTAGTTACTACACAGTTGTCACTTGGAGTTTTGAATAGCAATACTAGGTTTTAATGTTTTGCACGTTGACATTTTTCTATGAAACACTAGGATTTCAAATATATCAGTATTATTTGCAAGTGAAAATTCCTGCAAAAGATTTATAGGTACAGTATTGCATTAACTTTAATACACTTTGTCTTTTCCACAGAAATCCTATTCTATGCCAATAGGCATCGAGTTTCAGAGGAGATACGCAACTATTGTTCTAGACCTAGAACAACTAAACAAAGACTTAAATAAAGTTTTGCATAAAGTTCAACAGTATTGTTATGAGGTAAGATTTTGCTGGAATCTGTAAGTACTAGTTGGTTTTGCTTAACCTAAGTACAATAAAAAAAAAAAGTAATTCCTGGGAATAGGGCATAGTTGGGGGTTGCTTTGAAATGAAACTAGTAGCAGCTGTATTGGATTCCTTCTCTTGCTCTGTCCTGGCCTCTGTCTGTCTGTCTCTTTTTACCAGAATGCAGACACTTTTGCTGATGCCAGTGGTCACTTTTGAAACAGACATGCATGTACATAAATGAAGAAAAAATAATGTGTACTATACCTGTGACCTCTCTCTGAAATCGTTTGTCATTTCACGCATACACCAAAGGCAAAGGAGATCTTTATTCTCTATTTCTTTTTATTATATGCATGCAGCTTGCTCCTGACCAAGGCCTCCAGCCTGCAGACCAACCGACAGATCTGAGGCGCAGGTGTGAAGAGGAGGCTCAGGAGATCGTCAGGCAAGCAAATTCCTCAACTACAGGACAGCTTTGTGTTGAAAGTGAAAATTTAACTGATCTTATCTCTAGACTCACAGCAATATTACTGCAGATTAAGGTAAAATGATGCAAAGCCCACAGTTTCTCTCATAAAATACATAGTATTAAGGCTCTGTCAGTTTCTTCATGCCCAACTGTGAGAACATCTTTTGTTTTCTTCTCCTACAGTGTCTAGCAGAAGGAGGTGACCTGAATTCCTTTGAATTTAAATCACTAACAGATTCATTAAATGATATTAAGAATTCAATAGACTCCTCAAATATCAGGTATTACTTTTTGAATACTTAGTTCTTAATTACACATTTTGTGCCAGCAAGCAATTCTTAGTTATTTTAGAGGTGAACATTGATTATAATTAAGGGTTTTAATCTGGTAACTTTTACTTATAGGAATGGTCCCACTTAAAAAGGGGCTTCTTAAAGGGAGTGTGAAATTAGCAGTTTTCTGTTTGAACCTATCAGTGAAGTAACCTGATTTAAAAGAAAAAAAGATGCTAAATTGATGCAGCAACAACTAGACTTGCTTGCTCTTCAGTCATTTACAACAACTAATAAGTTATTTTAGAACATTTTCAGACTTTGACATCCCACTAGTAAATGTAAGTTCTTTAAACCACAGAACAGTACTGTTTCAGTATTCTTTTTGCATAGTTACTCAACCTCTTGTCTGTATATATCAAAAGCTGGCATATGAGACAATTATAGCTTCTGACCAGCTTCGGTTAGCAATATTTTAAACCAAGAAACAGAAGAGGAGCCACGTTGTGCCAGATCAAAGGCCCATCTCGTCTAGATGGGCCATTTTTCAACAGTTGTCACAAGCAGGTGCCTGAGGAAGCATAAAAATAGCAAGAATGTGTTGATACTTGCCTGGAGTACGCTGCAGCCTCCAGCAACTTGTGACCAGGAGTTTTTTTATAATTATAATGCTACTAAATTACATAATTTAGAAAATATACTGAAATGCTAAGTATTTCCTTATACCCTCCATACTTGTATTGCTACATAACAATGAGAGGCTACACACATGACCTTTTTTATTTCCCCAAAGATAGTAGGATGGCCTTTGATTTAAAAATAATTGTTGAGAAATGCTGTTTTACAGCATTTTCATTAGTAAAAACAAAAACAAACCCCAAACATTAATGAAATTTCTCTATAATCAACACTGCAAACTGCACATTGAAATGGATTCAGCTAAAGGTTGATGCACACTGCAAAGGAGGTGATGATCTTTCCATTTTGCTGTACTTATTTTGGGCATTCTAGCATCTCTTCATAGTATTTTTATTTCGTTAAGTCTGGTCATGTTGAAGTCTTTAAAGTGCCCAAGTCAGTAACTCTTGATTTTGTGCAGCTGTTTGTGCAAATGCTGTTTTCACGTATGTCTCTACCAAGTTGCATTAGTATGAACTACTCTCTGATTCGTCTGAATTTTTGTATCAGTCGTGTTCGTACCTTGACTTTCACTGTAGAAATATTCAGACACAACTCTTAAATGTGTGATTTAACGCTTTTTTTTTTTTCCTTCTTTTCTTCCCGTAGTTGTTTTCAGGACAACGTTGAGATCCACGTCGCACATATTCAGAGCGGTCTGAGCCAGATGGGAAATTTACATGCTTTTGCAGCCAATAACACCAACAGAGACTGAAAACTTTCCTTCAAGTGTACAGCAAGTAGTTCTGGAAAATCCTCTTCCTTTATATAGGCTTCACCAAATATCCTAACTGCCAGAAGATAAGGGAGAAGAAAACCTCTCAGAAAGGACCCTTATAAATATATTATATCTGCTTCTTAAGAAAACCAGCATTACTGGCCAGCGTTACGTTAGATTTCTCCATTTGTTATTCACATACAGTAGTTTTGCTAACTGGTAATCTCTTAGTAATTGCATTTATTATAATAGACTTGAAAAACACGCTTTCATATAATTTGAACTTAGTTTTTAAAAGTTCAGGTGAATTCTGCACACCTCTTGCTGTTGGCTCTCCTGGTATGTCAGAAGTGAGGAAGAGGAAATGGCTCAGATCAGTAGCCATAGGGCAGGTCTTTGTTAGGTAAAGCTAGGCTTCTGCGTGACAGCGGCCATTGCAGCCTTCAGGTAGCGTGGTGACAACGCAGGCTTGAGCAAGTGTCCCTGAGCTAAAGAAGCGGCAGCAGGATATGGACAGCGAACGGAAGCTGTAAATGTTGGGCAGGTCTATCAATCGGTCAATGTCTCATTGGAACTTTTAACTTATCATAACTTATAGAAGGAGTCTGATGAAGGAATATAAAAATGTAACTGGTAGCTTCCCAGAAAGAGATTGGTTATGGCTTTTTCCCTTCACACGGGGCAAAGGAAGTGCTTTAGTTGGTATTTTATGTAAACGACTGGTTAAACTTGCTGTTTTTCCAAATTTTTGTTTGTTTTGCACAACTTTTAAATTAGATTGCAGGTTATCCAACAATACCCGTCACATATAAATATGAAGATTTTGGTAATTAAAGATAACCAGTGAGGTAAACTGCAAAAATAAAGAGCGACAACCTGCCTATGAGTACCTTTTGGAATGTTAATCTTGTAAAAAGTGTGTATTGGTTTGTTTAAATAGTCTTGTAAAGCTTCTGTGTAATGAATTGTTTCCAGATATGAATTTTCAGAGATAGCTGTAGAGATGTTTTTGATTCTTTTAGATGCCTCATTAAATGAGGCCTTTTATATGTTAATGTATAAAGAATATGTAAACAGGATTATTTTCAATTTTAAAATTTTGTATAGTTTAAAGATGCTTCTGTATTCTGTGTTGGTATTGTGCCACTGCAAAACTTTAGTGCAGAGTTTATATTTAGCTAAACTTGTTCTGTTAATTAAGAGAAATGCATAAATCTTTTATTCTCAACGACATTTGTAACTCTGAATAAATTGACCTATGAGAGTTGATATATTTCACAAAAACGCAAACTTTTTTGCAGATGGTCTCAGGTCATTTTTTTAAGAGAAGTAAATTTAATTGCGGAAAGTGAAATACTACAAGGATAAGGTGAGTAGCTGTTTTAAAAGGTGTTTAGAAAATTTACAAGGGATATTACAAAACAATGCTAAACACCAATTTTGCTGAGTTACCCATGGAAAAATACCTCTCGTAATGCAGTCGAACATTGTAATGGTCCCTGCAATTGCTTTTGTAGTTACGTCACCCAATATTTTGTGGTGTTACCATCTGTTTGGTAAAGACGACAGAAATGTCCCCTCCCGCCACCCTTTTCATTTAAGCGGAGAAAAGTGCCAAAGCCTAACTGAAGGCACGTGGATTTAGTCTGACAGTAACCAACATGAGTGATCCACAGCTAACTTGGGAAAAAGGAACCGCCCCCTCGCACCCCTATCCTTGACATCTGCTGCTCAGAAAACCCGCTCCATGCCGGTTCGGGGAGCTATGCTGCTCAGGAACAGTTCACCCTTTTTGTTGAGTTTTCCGCCTGTGTGGCACACGGAACTGGCTCACTGCCGGCCGGGCTGGGCACCAGTGCCAGTGCAAGGAAAAGGTGAGGTCTGCCTTCTCCAGCAGCAGCTCCCTCCTCGTGCTGCATTACCGTAGGAACCTCTGTAATCCCTTACTGCCCTGTCAGGACTCTGCTTGCATACTTAGAAGTTAGGTGTATGCATGAATGCTTTTGTGGAATAGGAACTCCTGATAGGAAACAGCAGGAGGGAGGCTAACCTTGCCCTGTTGGTAGTGAGCACCCCAAATAGAGAGAGAGGCGTTGAGGCACTCGTAGATGCCCCTACCAAGAATGGTATTCAGCAAAGAGGATTTAGGAACCTGCTTTTCACGACAAACTGATTTCTTTCTGGAGATGGAATAAATTATCATCACCACCGCACTGCAATCTTAACTCCTGATTCCGTAGGTATGATGGTTTTTACACGTGGATTCTCAAATGTGCCCCTTCTGACGTGTTTTATGTTGATGGCGGGGGGGGGTGTTAATCAATATGATAGGAAGATACATAATTTGTGATAAACATATCCATGTCTTTTCACACGGCGTTTGGCCGGCTGGGGTAGGCAATGTGAACGCACACGCCTCACCTCTCCCAGAGGCTGCATTTCTCCTTGGCTACTGATCTGTTGGGTCAGAGTTAACATTGTTGAGTTTTAGTGAAATACAGTAACGAATACAACTGTTTCCGCTGAATGTGGCCTAAGCGTAGAAGGACTCTCAAGAACTCGCTACACTTACTGTAACTTAAGTCTACAGGAGCAAACAAGTTAGTTTGGTGTCTTAAAATCACCCTGCCACCCCCAAGAACTGCCTGCCTCATCTCCTCTCTCCTCCTGTAGGTAGTTCTCCTTCCAAACCCTAATGTAACAGCTCCTTTAGGCACCGGGGTCCACTCGGGGCAGATGGCGTCTGATGTTGGCTGTTTTTTGTTTCATGTTTTTTTCAAGGACTGCTCTGGTTTTTTGGAGGGAGAATATTAACCTGGTATGCTGTCTAGCCTCACAAGCTTGCAGTTCAGCCATGGTCCAGCCGTCCCAGAGCTTGCAAGCACAGGTATGTTATGGGGCGACACTGAAAGATGTTGCATGTTGGTAACCTTATTCTATGGGGCACGATTCCTGATATAGGGTATTTCTGCCACCAGTACGCAGGCAACTGTCCCTGTGTTTCCAAAGTAGCAGAGCCTCGTGACGTTCAGGTGCTTGTTGGTAACTGGAGTCTTCCAACTTGCTCTACAGGGCACTCAAGTGTAGCTTTGTAGGCAGGAAGAACTGGCCTTATCCTCAAAGTACATGTGCAGTGTTATCATCATCTTTAATAAACTGAATTACAGGAAAGGCTTCTACGACTAATTTCAGTGTTCTCGGTGCAAAGCCATTCAGACCACTACTGATAACATGAACAGCCTCTGCATAGTCCATAGTATTCAAATCCAAAGCTGAACACGCTTTACAGTATTCACAAAATACTCTCCTACTTTTCCGTAGTTTAACCTTGGTTTAAGTGGCAGAGTTGAGGGTTGAGGCTTTTGTCTGAGCAAGATAATTATTTGAGAGTTTGGATTTTGTATTCCTTAGGCCATAAATTTGCATTTTTGTTCAGGGGGCAGTGGTTTAGAGCAGATCTAAATCAAGTACTGACAGAGAGGTTTAATACAGTTTTTGTAACCTGTCCTTCAGGGCCCCGAGGTCGCTTATCCGCACTCAAACCGCGGCCATGGCTCTCCAGGACCCAGAAGAGCACCTGCAGCAGGGATACCGACCACCTCTGTTCCCTACCCGACCTGGGCCAAGGTAAGAAACCCTGTCCCTACTGCGGGTACACACACAAGTACAGCAAAAATGTAAACCTTTATTTTTTTCTTCCCTCTGTCAAAAAAATCCCGACAGACCAGTCCCCTTCCCCAAAACACAGTGGATTTGGTTAGCTTTTTGGCTAAAGAAGGTTAAATAGAAATGCAAAGTGTGCTACTGGAAATCTTTAAATACAGCATAAAAAGATGCCCTCAGCCGATGGAGCTGACCCGTATATTTCTTAAATAAATAGGTTAAATCAGTTACTACCGGATAAAGTGCAACAGTCGCAGAGCACGGGGGAGGTAGCACGGTTGGTGACTGCTCCCCGCCGGGGCCCCGCGCCCCGGGCCGGGCGTGGCAGAAGGCCGGGGCTGCCGCTTTAGACCCCTCGGCGCCGCGTCCCGCCCGCGGCGGCGCTCAGAGGGCTCGGAAGGCGCCGAGGGCGTTCTCCTCCCACTCCGAGCCCGACTCCGAGTAGCCGCTGGTGTCCTCGGCGTCCGACACGGGCGAGTACTGCCCGCAGAAGGCGCGGCCCGGCGGGTAGGGGCCGGCCGCGCTCCCCACAGCCGCCGGCGGCCCCGCGAAGGAGGCGCCCTCGGCCCCGCCGGCCTGGCTGGGAGGG
>VZSC01002520.1:800491-825689 GCA_013398225.1 Steatornis caripensis
AAGGGAGGCGGCACGGCCCCGTGGGGAAGGTGGGCGCGGAGGTCCGGGCACCCCGCCGAGCCGCCCGGGCTTGCCGGTGGGGTGCCCGCTCGGGGCGTCCCCTGCCTCCTTCAGCCCGTAGGCCTCGACCCCTGAGCGGCACACGGGCAGCAAACGGGAGCGCCGAGCGGGGTTCGCATCCACCAGCAAAACAGCTCGGTGTTGGGAGGCCGGCACCCCGGGTAGGGCCCGGTCCCGCAGCTGGGTTATGTCTGAAACAACGTCTGGGCTGCTAAGAGTTACTGCGTTTGCTCCCTCCGGCTACTGGTGTGGAGGTGGGTGTTTTCCAGCAGCTGCCCGCTTTGGCAAGCCAGGGGTCTCGCATGGTGTGAGACTCAAAGTAAACAAAAGTTATCTCTTCCCAAGGCTGCTCTCTGCGGTGCTTCGCTGTGAGCGTACAGCCTCCTGCTGTGCCTGCTGCCGCAAAAACATACCTTTCTTTTTAAGATGTAAGTTAAATGTACCTGGAGAGCCACAGCAGCTCAGACAGGCAGACAGACGCTGGTGTCATCATCTTTCCCACCCACGTGCTCCCGCTCANGGCGGCGGCCGGCGGCCACTCGTAGGGGGCCGAGCCCTCCTTCTTGATCGGAACGATGTGGGCCAGGCCCGAGAGGGTGTAGCGGGGCCGCTCCGGGGCGCGCGGCAGCCGCGGGTAGCCCGGCGGCGGTTCGGCAGCGGGTGGTGGCGGCGCGGCGGGGCCGGGGCGGGGCGGTCCCCGCTGGCGGCGGGACTNTGGGAGGCCGGCACCCCGGGTAGGGCCCGGTCCCGCAGCTGGGTTATGTCTGAAACAACGTCTGGGCTGCTAAGAGTTACTGCGTTTGCTCCCTCCGGCTACTGGTGTGGAGGTGGGTGTTTTCCAGCAGCTGCCCGCTTTGGCAAGCCAGGGGTCTCGCATGGTGTGAGACTCAAAGTAAACAAAAGTTATCTCTTCCCAAGGCTGCTCTCTGCGGTGCTTCGCTGTGAGCGTACAGCCTCCTGCTGTGCCTGCTGCCGCAAAAACATACCTTTCTTTTTAAGATGTAAGTTAAATGTACCTGGAGAGCCACAGCAGCTCAGACAGGCAGACAGACGCTGGTGTCATCATCTTTCCCACCCACGTGCTCCCGCTCACACTCACACAGCCCCGCCACCCCTGCGTTAACTTTCCCAGCTGGAGAGGTCTCCTGCTGAAACCTTGCCCACGCATCCCAACAAGCTACGCCTGACCGTCACCAAGGTGCTTGAAAAATGGTTTGCCCTTACAGGGCTGTCTGCTATGGAAAGTTATTTTGTATGAGAGAATGGTGTTTTGATTGTTAAAAGCCATTTTTGAAAGTTTTATTCCTAAAGCGTTTGTACCTTTGTGCTTTTACGCGTGCGGCAATCCGGGTGTTTTTATTAATGAAGTTTTTAGGTTGTCTGTTCCCAAAATCATGGCTTGTAAGTCTGCAGACAGCGGTCAGAAACACGAGGCTTGTACAGCGCTCTCAATTAGCACTGTAATGAGAGGTCATGGTGGTGAGGAAGGGCACAGGTGAGTGGTGATCCAGAAAGCAGGGACAGCGGTATTTTAGGTTTTTGATAAAAGACTCGGGGAAGGTTGAATTACTCTGCAGATTCTGTGCAGATTATCCCTTATAGGGATATTGACTTTAGTTTCTAGGATTTCGTTAGGATGGATTAAGTATGCCAGATGGAGAGCAGCTTTTTCAGGGAAATGCATTTTTTCATGCATGTACACGTGTTTTTCTTTCAGCAGCAGCAGCCCAGGCTCAAGTGGCTGCTGGCACTGCAGGCTGCCCACTGTTCACCCCTATCCTGCTGCTTTCGCTTTAGCTGGGTGGGTTGCTAAGCTGTATGTGGGTCCACACAGTGTCATGGGGGAAGTAATCCAAGTTAAATTAACTGTACAGTAACAGCAGTGTTGGTTTTATTTATTTTATTCAGATTCAGGATTCCCCACCCCTGGGTCACCAGCATCCCCTGGGACGGCCATACCGGCGAGACGGCGCTGCCACGTGGAGCAGGATCCCGTCTGGGGGTGCCTCCGGGACTGCTGCCACCTGGATCTGATGCTGAGTTAGAAAAGGACAAAACTGAGACAGACTGCCCAGAAGCGTGGTGGTTTTCAGTGTGAGACTTCCCATCAAGACGACTACTTATCAATGTATATTGAATACATACTCAGGAAGGAGTGAGTACTGGGAGCTAATAGACCTATTCCCAACTCATAAATCTGGAAACGGGCTGACTCTTCGATCTCTGACTGCTGCAACATCCTTTGGGCCAAAGGCCTTCTGAGTTCCCTTACACTTTATGGTACCAGAGATGTTCCAGCTTCCCCTAATGAGCAAAAGAAAGGAGATGTTTTCATTAAGAGATACGGATATAACATTTATAGACCATAAAAAAAAGTCTACTCTGTTACAGTGGAAGAAAAATAACTTCTACGTGCTAGCCTTTGTTTCAGTAGATCTTGTATATGAGTGCAGTTTGACCGTTGGTTCTGCGGTATGGCATAGGAAGCCTGTGTTCTGCAGTTCTGTAACAGGCTAGGTATGCCTGCGCTACTCTGAATTGTGTGGGCAAAATGGTCCATGCCCTTAACACAGCCCAGACTTATGTACCACAGGCTCCAAGTTATGGGGTTCACGCTCAGTCGCTGAATTGCGTCTGCAGACGACTGCATTTCCTAGCAGGCATTCCTGCAGTTTACCCGTGAGAGGCCGAGGCAGCTGTAGGCGGGCCTGGCTGCACTGCCTGCCTGCATACCTCTGCTGCCGACGACTGTCTGCTTCCATGCGCTCTACCTCAGCTTCTTTTTCTGGGCTGTCTGGCTATTACTGGCATGTTGGTGTACCTTGGTGATGAGTCCTCTTGTGCACGCCAGAGGTATGTGCTGGACGCAAAAGCAGAGCAGTTCTGGGGCAAGACCCAGAGTTCAGGAATCATATTTTCCCTTTCCTGCTGCTCAAAGCGTTACGTATTGATTTCTTCTGTGAGATCCTGGTGGCCACCCTTCTGTAGTGGCTTGGTTTGAAAGGGATCGAAGATTGAAGAAAGGCAAGGGCGACAGTGCTGTAATTGTAAAGGAGTGTGCTGTTAGGTGGGGATCAGAGCAGGAGGCTTTTGCCTCCTCCTAGGCAAGCAGGACGCCATGAAAGATGGCTCTTTGCTTTCTTCTGCCACTTCTCTCCCCTCCCAACACTGGGACACCTCTCTGCAGCTCCCACAGAGTGTCATCCCACCAATGTGTTAAAAGTGATGCCTGTGAGGTACTGCGGTGTGCCTCCTGCAGCAAGAAAAAAAGCACTGTGTCTGGATTTGGCCAAGTTTCATTTTCCCGACAAGAAGTTTTGCATCCTGCTGTGCCCCTTGTAGTCTGACAAGGAGGTTTCCAAGGCCTTGTAGGTGCCAGCATCTGCATGGAGTTTTAGCTAGGTTAGGAAGACACTCAGACTTTTGTGCCTTCCTGTTCTGCATACTTTGATTTGTGTCCTGTCTAGGCACAAGGGGGGATTTTACTTCTTCCCTCAAGAAGCAGAAGCTATGACGTAAGTCTGGAAGTGGCTTGCTTTTTGAAATTAAGATGGCTAAAATTGAGATAGCTATCTCTAAGGGAAGAGCAGGCTACCTTGTATAGGTAACAGAGGTTAAAGCCTGCTGCAGAGGGTGATTACATGGATCTTCACCATATTTGTCAAGAGAAACTCCTTATGCTTTGTCCATTCTGGGAGTGCCTCTGCACTGAGGCACCTGTGCCAAGGGGACTCTCAGTCACAATACGAAACGCGCCTGTACCTGCAGTGAAAACACGATTTTAAGCTCCAGGTGGAGAACACACTATCATGTCACCATTGCTAGCTCTGAACATCCAGCAAGGATAGGACAGGCTCTGAAGCACTGAGATTTTGGAGAAGGGGGAGATGGGCCCTGTGCAGGGTTTGCTGGCCTGCTGGCTTTTCAGCATATCAAGCCGGGGAGCTTCTCTCAGGCTGTTGAGAACCACAAAGTCATCTTTTAAATGTGCGGATTGAGGTCTTGCCTTACGTGACTTGAGGAGCTGGGGCTTGGGAAGTGTCCCAGAACGCACGGCGAGAGTAGGTGGCAGGTGTGACACTCAGTCGTGTCTTTGCCGCCAAAACAAACGCACCCCTTTAGATAACTAACACACACGAGCGGTTCTGCTGCTCAGTCCTGGAGGGGATGAGACACAATGGGCTTTGCCATGTGGTGGTTTGTAACCACTAGTACAGCCTTTGCTGTGCTCAAACTCCTCTGGCTTTTCACATCGCTTTGTTCCTTCTAGGACTCTGCAGGGAGATGGCTCTTGCACAGTTTTTCTTCATTGCAGCAAAGCTGATTATTTTTCTGGTGGCTGTCTTTAACATGAGTTCTCTGGTGTCTAAACCTGAGATTCATGCTTTTAATGGTGCAGATACAGCGCTCTCTTGTCTCCCTGACTAAACTTGCAAAGACTGGGTATCTTGGAGGTCTCAGTTTCTACATCAGTTTTAACTGAAACTGGCCAACAGGTTCAAAAGCTTATATTGGGAGACTGACCAAAAAAGGAACAGTGGTCACACAACCCTGATTTCATTAACTTGGATAAAGTTTAAGAAAAAAACCATATTTTTGCTGTTAAGTCTTAGCTTAAGTTTCAGCTATACTGAAGAAGCAATGCCTGTACAACTGTCTCACAAATAAAATTAATTGTAGACCAGACACACTTTTGTGGTTGCATACATAACTACATTTTCTCCAGAGCTGCTGCTGGCATGAAAATGCCATATAATTTCCAGCTTCTGTGGCAGGGCCCTAATAGCAAAAATCATTAATGCACACTAGGCTTAGGTTTTGAGGTTTTTTTAATTCTGCCTAGGAGGAAATCTTTAGATGAATGCTTAATTTCCCTCTGATTGCTTCTAGTCACTGTGACAAAGCTCTTTACAGCCTCCAAATGCTTTTAGAGGTTTATCAGGGCTTCCCAATGTACATACACTGAGATCTATATATTGAGGCACATCTGGGTTTTAGGTAGAGTTCTGAGGTCTTGCAGCGATGATTTTAATTTAAAGTTGTCATTTTGTAGTGTTTGTGCTTTTAGTCCTCATGGCTATAACGAGGAAGAGCTTTAGAAGGTGGACTGCCCGTGGTCCTTACTTCAGCATAGTTTGCATATGTCTTGAAGCGTATTCTTGAGAGACCTGAGCTGCTCGTCCATCTTGGATGTTCAGCTGCGTCCCCAAGATCTCCTCCTTGCCAAAGCCCCAGCAGGGTGCTGAGGAGGTCCTCGCTGCACATCATTCCCTGCTCATAGGGAAGTCCCAGAACAGATCCCAGCCTCCCTGAAGCCAGGGACCAGCACTCTACAAAGAAGAGGGGATTTGCCTTCCTGGTCAGCCCAGGAAGCAGATTTGATGTAGAAGGCTCCTCGTGCATCTCGGACGGATGGACGATGGCACGGTTATGCTTAGGGCTGTGCCATTCCCATTGCACGTGGGGCAGGTGCGATCAGTACGGTGACTTGTTTGAAAAGCGGTGCAGGCTGAGGATGCTGCTATTGCATTCCTGCTGTGGTCTCTTGCGTGGTCCTAGGCAAAATGCTGACTTCTGTGCCTTGGCTTCACCATCTGTAAAACTGCAATGGCTGTATTTGTCTCTGACCCTTAGGCTCTCCTCCGCCTGTGAGACAGTGAGGTGGATCCCATGTTTTACTACAAGGTCAGCAGTGTGACTTGGCCGCACTACAGGCCGTCCCCAGGCTGTCCCGTTTGGCAGCAGGTGGCTGGGCACTGGGGCTGGGGAGTGAAAGGGAGAGCGGTGCTGTCCCTGTTGCATGGCTGGCAGTGCGACCTGTGGCAGTGCGGCCACCATGTCCTGAACCTTGAACGAGGGGCTGGGCTGAACCCCTTTGAGGCCTTTTGTACCGACAGGTAAGAAATATGTGATGGAGCCCATTGCACTGGAGAACCAAAACGCTGTCAGAGCCTGGTGACATCAGTCACCAACACAGGATGCTGCTCGGGCAGCCTAGCCCAGCTGCAGTGCCACCAGTTATTTCAGATCACACAGTAAAGGGCCAGTCTTGCCTGACAGCTCTATGCACAGATCTTCCACAGGGTTAAAATAAATGTGATGTGACAAGCGGTTGTGTTCTCTCTGAAAGATGACTGTCTTGCTTGGCTAGGGTCTGATTACATCTATATATGCATGATGTTTGCCTTTGAAAATTAAACTGCTGTCTCTCTTTGGTTTTGGCAACAAGGAACTAATAGTATCTTGTGACTTTAGCCCTGTGCTTAGGAGGGGGATGTGACTTTGTGGGGTAAGCCATTTCCTGAGAGGTGTGAGACGTGACTTCAAGACCTGGTGGTGCCATTCGTGTATTCTGTTCCGAGGAGTTGATAAGAGCTTCAGTCACACAGAAAGCCTTGAAGAAAGCGGCCATGGGGGAGGCGTAAGAACCTGGAAAATGCATATGAAAAGATCAAGGGGCTGCACTTGCTAAATCTCAACAGGAACAGATTTGGGGCGAGATGCCCAGGTTCAGAGGGGACCCAGACGTAGCAAAGGGGCAAGAGCAGAGTATGTCTGATGGCTGGCAGCTGGCTCCCTACCTTCAGAGAGAGAGGAAGATCAAGGATTTGGGAGTGGGAGGGAGATAAGAGCAAATGGTGGGGGCGGGAAGACGGAAAGGAAAGGGCAAGAGGGAGGAAGCTACCTGGAGATAGGAGAGGCTGGCTGAAAGGGCAGGGGATATTTAGGGTTGAATTTAGACACTGTTAAACCTCAGCCTGCCCTTGAGTTTTGAGATAACGGCAAGGTGCGGGTACCTGACTCTCGCTGTTGCTTCTGCAGTGAGTGGGCAGTCCCACAAAGATTGCTGTGGCAGCAAGCCCTAGGTTTAAACGTTTCCTTGTAGCAATTTACCTCCGTGCCCTCTCTGATTTTATAGCATGTGGTACTGTGAGAGAACCTGAAGCCTCTATTTAGTAGAGCTCATCGCGTTCCTTTGTNCCCTGAGAATGGCAAGGTGCGGGTACCTGACTCTCGCTGTTGTTTCTGCAGTGAGTGGGCAGTCCCACAAAGATTGCTGTGGCAGCAAGCCCTAGGTTTAAACGTTTCCTTGTAGCAATTTACCTCCGTGCCCTCTCTGATTTTATAGCATGTGGTACTGTGAGAGAACCTGAAGCCTCTATTTAGTAGAGCTCATCGCGTTCCTTTGTTTACACGTGTGCTCTGAACAAGGTCATACACCATTCT
This sequence comes from Steatornis caripensis, assembly GCA_013398225.1. NCBI lineage: Eukaryota > Metazoa > Chordata > Aves > Caprimulgiformes > Steatornithidae > Steatornis > Steatornis caripensis. The sequence goes on from VZSC01002520.1 coordinate 807,779, forward strand.
TGGAGATATTTTCCTTAATGAAGAATTTTATAACACATGTTGATGCAGGTGGTTGCATATATAAAATTGAATTAATTCACTGTGCAAGCAAAGGAAAAAACTCTCTCTCTGCAGATGACCAAAAAAACCCAAAGAAAGAACAAGATAAGAACAGAAGAGCTGAGGAAAAAGACAGGACCCTGTTTACCTCCTTTTCCCACAGCACCTCCCTAGAAGAGGCAGCCTTCCAGGACACTGCCAGAATACGCACACACAGCAGGCAGGGCTGGCAGGGCGGTATATAGCAGAGAGGCCACATCCTCTTTTAATAGCACTGAGTGTCAGAAAGAAAAGCTCCAAACAGACCCCTCTCTTCCTGTTTCAGACTCCTTGGCCTTAGCAAGCAGTGTTAAGGCATTGTTTTTTACCTTTTCTTGGCAGTCTCCTAAGCCCGTATCATCATCCCCTGCATGTAGTGAGGTCTTCCTTCTACCCCGACTTAGCAAATGGCAGTCGCAAGACTCTCTGTTTCTGTCTGGCAGCGTTTGATATCTGTCTGAGTACAAGAGTTGCTGAAATCAACAGATTTTTATGAGAATTTCTTTTTTTTTTTTTTTTGTTAAAGCTTATGTTGCATGGTTATTGAGAAAAGTATCCAAATATGAAGCAAATTTTGGTCCAGTGGTTCAAAACCAGAAGGCAACACATAGAACCAGAACATTCCCGGTAAGGTCAGATGCCTGTTACAGTACAAACACAGATCTGCTATCTTTCTCTGCCCCTGGCTGCTCTGGTGCTATTAAACCCCACAAGTCTTCCCTCTCTGAGCGGTATTCACTGGAGATTTCTTCAGCTGCCTTCCCTGCACTTCCCTGATGCTGCGCAGGCACGTGCCAAGGCCACTGCTCTGGGTTCAGTCTTATCTTTCATTCTAAATGTTTCCCATCTTCTTTTCTGGTTAGTTTTGGAGACAAGGGACTGTTTGTCTCTCATGTATGGTGGCATTAGCAAGAAAACCATTTTAGCTTGCTCTAGCATTTTTTTCTGGGGTGTTTCATTTCAAAGATATTCAGACTTCTGTACTGTTTGGAAGATTTTCAGCTTTAACATGTAGATGGGAGGTGGGAAGTTCCACCTAAGCTGGGGGTTTGCAGTTGATCATTAAATCAGCAGTTTTGGGTGATTGTAGCTGGGGACTGCAGCAGTTACAATGCCGTTTGATGAAATAATTCTCTTCCATGCATGAATTGACTCATATTTCTTTGCTATTTAGAATCACACTGAAGAAAAGAAAAAAGAAATTAAATACCATGCAACAAACCCAGTAGGCATTATTCCTGTGGGTTATCCTGATTTTTGTAAGCCCACGGCAGTTTTCTCATGTCTGACTCACACAAAAGCTCCACACATTTGCGTAGAAAAGTATCTGGGTCTTCCTCCCCCACTATCCCATCCTCCTGCCTCAGCCATCCCAGATAAGTCGTCCAATACCATCCCACAACGTTGCCTCACTCCTCTTTGAAAACACACTCTCTAGGGCACGTCCTTGCCCTCCACCCAGGCCGGTGCCCTCCCCGGGCTGCCTATGTCAGGCAGCTCTTGCATCAGACCTCCAAAATGCCTCTTGTTCTCTCATCCCCATTTTATATGACAGCTGTTTTTCTTCCCCCATTATTCAAGCTCAGCTCCTCCACTTTTATTTCTGGCAGGGTTATTTTTCTATTTGACTTTGGCCCCATTTGTCAAGGGCGCACCCTTGCCACCTCCTTAGTCTAATCCTCTCCTTTGTTGTCAAAAGGTCTTCCTCTCTTCCCTTTTATTGGTACTTATTATCTCTTTGTCTGTTATCTTTTAGTCCCCTCAATTCTTTCCCCTCTCTTTTGCATTTGACCAAGCTTGTCTTATACGTATTACTTGGGGGGAGGGGTTTAAGAATTTTCTCCTTGACAGCTTTTCTTCCCCACCCCCTGGAAGTTTCTCTGTGCCACTGGATGCATGCCAAAGAGCAAATACATTTATTACTCTGAATGAGACAACTGCAATCTCAGATCAAGAGTGACTCCAGGCGGCAGTGATGATAGCAGCTCTCTGCTGCGATCTTAGCCATCCCCCATATCCTTATGAGACCACATTTTTCCTCTTTTGCTGTCCTATGTTCATATCTGGGAGGCTATCTTAAGGTCTTTGAGGTAAGAGAAGGTATAAAGGAGTGACGAGAGTTTGCTGCAAGGCTGAGGGATCCGAAAAGGGTGCAGCAGCGTCGTAGTGTAGGTTTCTGTTTGGAGTTCCACCGCTGCTGTCATCTTTTTTTACTACCCTCAGGCTCACTGTCAATGCCTGACACATGACTGTAGACAAAGTCTTTATGACGGTGGCTGGAAAGTGCAAAAATGGGTGCAATATCATGTCAATCACAGTATCACCTGGCTGTTTTATTTCATGTATGTTTTCATCAATGCCAGCACAGCAGCATTCATGGTTTCCTAGCATTTCAAAAAGGCTGTATTTCTCTCAAATCTTGCCAGGATAAAAATAGTTGGGGTCTTCAAAGGGCAGAAGTGAGAAGATAAGGAGTTTCCTTTGATTAATCTCTCTTGGTTGAACTGTCCTTCCTCCGTGTTTTGTATTTCTTACCAGATAAGACAGCAGGAGTCCTGGCACGTATAGAGCAGTCCAGGAGAAACTGGCAACCTGCTGACGCTGAAAATCCTGACAGACCGAAGACTGATCCTCCTTGCCCACAGAGCTTGATTTTGCCTCACTTCAGACAAACGGTGATCTTTCCACTGGCTGCAGGGAGCAGGCTCCTGCCTGAGGGACCAGGATAACTCCTAGCTGTGAGATGAGCAGAGCCACACAGGTGCCCACACAAGCAAACTGCTGTATATTGTGCTCTTTCCTCATCTTACCAAAGTATCCAGAATGCATGCGAGCACTGACATCCTTCATCTCAAACAGGTCTTTGCATTTCAGCTTTCCACAGCAGCAGGTTACTATCAACAGCGATAGCCAGGTCGGGACTGTGCAAATGTATACATCAAATACCACTGTAACTTGCCCGTCGCCCTGTTGCTGAAGGGAAGGTTTGTGGCACGCTGGCAGAGATGGACAGGATTGTTCCTAGAAGATCCCTGTTCAAGAGCAGGATCGGTGTCTGCTTCCTGCTCTCCAGGCCTTTATCTAATCTTGCAGCAGTGCAGCTTCAGCAGATTCCTTTGGCTAACCAAAGTGGAAGAGCTGGTTTCAGACGGGGAATTTTACTTAGGACCATGTAAAATCCGTATGCACATGGAGCTGCAGAAGACTGGGTCACTGCAGGTCTGCCTGACCTCTTTTCTCTGTCCACATCTCCCAGGGTCACTTCTCAAACTTTTGCTGGTGTTTTGAGCAGATGCAGAAACTGTGGACCACGTCACACAGTAGGAAAGACTTCCTAATTTTTAATTCACAATAAAAGGAGAGCGACTCCTGTGAAATCTTCTCTGTATCTGTGGGTCCAGGTTGTTGGTTTTCTCCATGTAGGCTTGCAGAATTCATGAAAAAAAAGAGTCATGAAGTGCTCTTTGGAGCACTGGCAGAATAGCCACAGTTTAGATATCTGCAATTATTTTTGTTGGATAAAGTTTGAGCCATTTGGGAATTGACCATTAAGCATGGTATAAATAGGAAGGGGCAACTAAGTGGAAAATACTTTTGCCAGCAGTGCCTCCAGTAGGCGCAGCAGAAATAAGCAAGGGATGTACCTGCTTCGGGTGGCACTTTTTTTTGGTGAGGAAATGCCTCCATTGGATCTATTTGTTGATGGACTACATTACCAAAATACTCCCAGTGTGGTTTTTGTTATATAGCAAAATGTTATTTTCCACCTCCTTCCTGAAGAAAACAAGCAGTGCTTGTAAAAACAGATTTTGCTGTTAGATTTTGTTGTGTTCTTCTTACAGCGCAGAAGAGCAGAGGGCAACACTGGTAACATTACGGGGATGCTGTAGGGCACTGCTCTCAGTTGCCCTGCATGAAGTACATGGACTATGTGTGCCTTGGTGAAGGGATGGTGTGACAGTGCCAGGTGGGTGCACAGCATAAAGAGGGCAGCAACAACCTTGGGGTGAGGCTGGAGAGACCTTCTGTGGTTGCCGGTGTCATGTGTTTATGCAGAAATTCATTTGACATTTTGGACAGGGGAAGGCAGCACTGATTATTCCTGGCTGCTGCGCTGGGTACATGCCGATGCACTTGGCTATGAGAGTGATGCATTTTCCAGCATAGAGGAGGCTCGTGTCCATGCAGTTTTAAGGTCAAATTGTGCCATCACACCCTTCAGACAGTAAACAGTGGCAGCCTGTGAAAGCGGCTGTACCAGTAACCCGTACCCATGACATTTTTGGCACGCCATCTAACCAACGCCTGGGGAAGGCTCTCAGACTGTGGTGATGCACCGTCTCCTCACATTTTGTAGCCTTTCCTGGTGAAGGTGGGCTAGACATCACTGGCTTGGCCTTTTAAATGGACTTCTCACCAGGATGGTGAGTCCCTATAAGGTGAAGCAGAGCAGGGCAGGGAAAGAGTTAAGACGTTGACATTTCCCCACGAGGCTTTTTAGGATCTCAAAAGAAACCATAGCTGAAAACCAAACGGTCTTCAGTCACAGACAGGAGATGCAGTGCATATAAAGCTGTGAAAGTTGCCTCAGGAAACCCAGGCCATTCACTTGGAGTATGTCCAGCGATATAGTAGTATAGATAGTCAGACACACGCAAACACAGGGTGGATTTAGAATTTTGGGGGCTGGACCTCACATAAGCAGCACTGGTGAAACCTCTGCTTTAAACCTTTATTCTTTTATTTGCATGTCTTGTATCACACGGGCAGTCCCCCAAGCAGCACCCTTGAAAGAAATTGAACCAAAAACGTCTTCCTAATATCCCACGTGGAAGAGAACCAGCTACGTACAGCAGTCACAGCGGCTGCTCCGATTCTTGTATCATCACATCTGTTGTCAACGGACAGATGCGACAACAGAAAGAGAAAAAAGAGCCTGGAAGAAACCAGGGCAACAATTTGGATACTTTGGGGAAAAAAGACTTGATTAGTATGTGTGATTTCAGCTCCACGTGCTGGTGCCATTGCTAGCTGGACAGAAATGCCAGGCAGGAATAGGGAAGAAGCACACCATGGATCTCATCCCATATCTCTCTAGCAGGCAGGGCAAGTATGTGACTTTTTACGTGCTATAGTAGCTGAGGTGAGTTCATGGAGCATTGCAGTGTGGAGGGCCATCCTAGCCCAAACTCTTTCCTTAGTCCCTAATCCCTTTGTGTTAGCTACAGAGATTGCGGAGTACAGGCAGGAGTTGCTCTGAATCAGTGTGACAAGTCCCCATTTCAGGTTTATGGGACTTGTTCCCAAACTCTTCTCCCTTGCGCAACTGCAGAAAGTCCTCAGGGCCGTGGTGCACTGTGCTGCAAGGATTTAAAGCAATGCAGAGGTTTCGTTCAGGTCTGTGCTGTAGCAGATGTCAACCTCAGGGACCATTATCCTCAACACCCTTGACTTCTGGATAAGCATCCCCCAAACTCAGCTTCATTATTTTCTTAATAGTGAGTATGGTGCAAAGCACTCTCCCAAAGCTCTGGAAGCTGCTGGTCCAGTCCAGAAAGGGGCTTGGGTGTGTGATGCTCCTCAACAATGGCTTTTACTGCGCAGCTGCTTTTACCCAGGTTCCATCAGCATCACGGTGACAGCAGTGGTAACAGTATAAAAACACTTAAGCCTCTTTTGGTCTGGACAGTCATCTGTGAGGTGCTGAGAGCGCTACCTACTCACTAGGTCACTACAGCTGTTGGTCACCGCTGACCTGGGCCACATTTGAGTGCTGGGTCCTGAGATGAAAGGTTTCACCGTGTTATTCTGCTCCAGAGATGGCTGCTCTTCATGAAGCAGTCTTTCAAGAGCATTTCTAATGGATGCAGGAAAAAGAATAAAATGCATCCCCGTGCTTTTACTTCCGTGCTGGCATTACATTGCTTCCTGTGACCCTCTCTCCTCCCAGCAATGCATGGCTTTAAGATTGCATAGTCTGAGTGGGATATATTTTAGAGTGAGACTCTATTTAGCTGTGATGTCAACTGCAGCCAACTATAAAAAGCTCAGTAATGCTCTTTGAAAGTGTAACAGCTGCTGCTTTACACAGTCTCTGGTGTATTACCAGTCCGCCCTATTTCATGTGTGCGCAACCAAAATAAAATATTATAGCAATCATCGTATTATATAGTTCAAAGAATTGGGGACATAAATTCCCCAGAAACCAAAAGGAATTCAAGGTTAGCCAAACTGGGTAATTTTACACAGTTTGTTAACAGAAAGGTACTTTTATCCAGCTTTCCAGTGTAGCCTGGCTTTTACCTAGCGCTTGACTATGTGCTATGAGCAATCCCTGCATAGAGACAACGGAGCAGCAAACCTTTCCTTTGGGCACTTTTGCTGGGTGTTGTTCATGTACAGTTACAAACTGAGCTCTTGCATGGGGCAAGTCCAGCAATTTATTATCCAATGTATGAAACCTATTTTTTGTCCTTAACTGGATGTGGCCATGTATATTTGAAAAAACACTAGCCAGGCCAAAATTTCCCATAAAAGCAGGACTGTTTCAGAAAACGTGATTTATCAGTCTGGAGCAAACAGAGAGAAGTGAATGGCTGTGGAATTGTACTAGCAGTACATACTATCACAGTGCTGGAGACGGCATCTTGGCTGGGTCTCAGTTAAGGACAGCACTGGAACTAGATGCTGTAATAAAGCTGATTCTTTTCTAAAATCTGAACAATGAACATTTAGGAGTAATCCCCGCATTTCACTCTGTGGACTTCCTTCTGTTGAGGACCTTGATACATTTTCCAGGGCTGTGTCTGTTTTACTAAAGCATGGGAAGGTTGAGCGATCTGCCTGCAGTTATGCAAAGGCTAGCGAGTAGCAGAGCAAGAAGGGGAGCTTGGTGCTGCTTCCACCTTCCCCCTTCCCTTCTGTCACTACCACCATCCAATTCAATTTTCTCCAACCACATGAGACAGCTCGAACAATATGAGTCGAGGAAGCACCAGCTACATAAAAAGGACAAGGAGAAGTTTCAGAAAAAATTGCATGAGTGCCCAGTTTGCTGTCGTGGTTGTTTGAAGTCCTGCTGGGCTGAGCCCTGACTCAGGAGCATCTGTCATGGGGACCCACTAGGCCCAGAGACCGTACCCTCCTGCCTCGCACAGCCAAGCGGATCAGCCTGATCTCCGGGTCCCTTCTGTGTCCTCAGCAAGACTAAACCATGCAAACTGGCCACACTGTTGTAGGCAGGTTGATTTTGTTTTGTAGTGCACGTAGGGCCTTTGTAGTGTGAGTGAAGAACAGCTTGTTCCTAAGTAATGTGTAAACTTCTCTGACACAGGTCTGAAGCAGCAGTGAGCTCACCAGTCTGCGAGGAAGTGGTCGGCTGCCAAACACAGCTGTTACCAAAGGTGACAGGACAGTTAGGCAACGCATGGAACGATTTGGCATCAGACAAAGCTGCTGAGATGGGAACGTGCATGCCGTGGGATGGGCTCGGCCGTGTCTCTGAGCGCTGGCTGCACCCAGTTCCCAAGCAGGGATGTTTCATCCATGAGGACATTGGAGGCACCCAGGAAGGAAAGCAAGTGGCCTTCAGTCATGTGGGAGTCTTGGGAGGGAGCCAGGGAGCAGCCTTGGTGCCCAGGCATGGTGCTGCAGGTGCAGGCCTATCCGTCCCCACCGGCTCTCTGGAAACCCCTTGGGCTCCCCTGCTTCTGCACGGCGCTCGGCTGTTCGCTGTGCTGCGAGTACGAGCAGCCTTAGCAGGATGAGGAGCTGACTGGGGGAGCTCATTTCTTCTGTGTACAAACACACATGCAAACACACGCCGTATGGTTGTTTAAATAAAGTGATGCTGAAGAAGGGTGACTTGTGTCAACAGACAGAGATTAATTTACATGCTACAGCATGCAGCAATATGCTGTCAGGTAAGAGCTGGCACGTTTTTGTGTTCAGCCATGTATACGTAATGGCATCACAGAGGGAGCCGAGTTGCTGCGGAATTTAAGGCTGTGTCTTTTTAATGGCACCTAGGAAACAGGATACTGGAAATCCTTGAACATTCAAATAACTTCCCAGCCAGAGCTTTTATTTGTCCTCTAATAGTCTGCAGATTATTTAAGATTTTACTATATCCATTGATAACTAAGAGCTCTGTTCTTCAGATGCTGAGCAGCCTCCATTCTAAATAGGGAAGGCTGAGGCTTTTTGCAAAGGTTTTGCCTACCGTTGTCTGAGGCTTTGTGACAACTAAGTGGCTTCCACACTTCTAGAAGTGAGACCTGTAAATGATTGGCCATGAGCCCAATTGTTCAAGGAAGAAAAGAAAATAGTACTGCAATCCCACCCGGGTGACAAGATGGAGCTGCGTGTCTCGTACAATAGCCATAGAAACCTCAGGCTCCGGGTGCTCTGGCTCCCTGGCTATGATTTTCCACAGTGGCCGAGTGATGTATTTAATCCTTTCACTACCTCTTTGTAGAGTCTTGGAGCTTTAGGGTGTCAGAAGGAATCATGAAACTAACTCCTGCAAGGCATTAGAAGGCAAAATCTTGCCACATGTCACTGAGGGGAAAAAAAAGAACTTTTCTTTCCAAACAGATGTTTTCCCTCTCATATATTTTACAAGTTTAGGAAAACAAGCTCTTTCAAAAAAGAAAAATAACTGAAACTTGGATCCTTCTGCAATGAACTTGATGCTAAAGCTGATATCTCATTTCTTTCACTTGCAGTGAGAGAAATTTTCTTCTTCAGATCTTCAGGACTTTCCAGTCCTCCTGAAGGATTTTTCTACTGACTCCTAGGTGACTGTTAAAAAGATCAAAATGATTAGATATTTTTTAGTGCATTAAATTACTTGCCTCTAGATAAGTAGTATTTTCATCAAACCATATGGATACTCTTACTTATTTTTGTGGGATTTGGGAGTCCTAATTAAGACTCTCCCCTTCCTTACGTGACCACTGAAACCTGGGGACTGGATTATTCTGTTAAAGTGATCAACAGTGAGATAACGACATTTTGCACACAAAACGTAGTCAGGGGGTAGGAACGAATACCCACTGGCCTGAGTGCAGCATTTTCCCACCACAGCAATAAGGTTCAGCCAGCAAAGAATGCTGCTGCCCTCTTTTTGAATAGAGAGGATCAGCAGGAACCGGCTGTTTGCAGTGGCTAGGAGGTTACTGGGGGTGCTGGGCACGCCACTAGCAAAGTTTGGTACTCCGTCTGGCAAGGAATTTCCTTCCCAAGCTTTTGATCTGGAAAGAAATGTCAGTTGCTGTTGCGAGTATCAGAGCCTGTTCTCTAGCTGGAAAATAGTGGTGTTTTGCTGTTACGTAAAGGCTACTCAACAATTACAATGACGGGCACTCTGTGGAGGCCTGTACTAAAAGCAACACGCAAAAGGAGATATTACAGTCACATATTTTGAGTCTTAAGGGCTTGTCTATATGACAGGGGTTTGGGGTTTTTTTGCTGTGAGTTATCTCGGTGAGGTTAAAGACGCGCTCTTCCTGCCTGTGTCTGTACAGCTACATCGAAACGAGGGCTTTTATCAGCATAACTATGTCAGCAAAAGACCCAGCTCTTAACTCGCAACACTGCACTGGTAAGGCTCCTTAAGTGGAGGCCGGCTTACACAGATTCTGCAGATGGAAGGAAGCAAGAGAATTGCTCCTTTCATCATGCTAGTGTTTTATCTCGGGGGCCTGGTGCTGACATTTGGAGTGTTGTTAACCTCTGCTATTTTAGGACTGGTGTGTAGGAGCGCATCACCACTGAATCAGGCATTCTGATACTTCTCTCCTGGGAATACAGTTCAGAAATCTGGCTGGTAAGATGTAATCACCCCAGTTAAGCTTTTCCTTTGAGAACTCTTGCCCCGTTTTGCCCTGATGAAATTCCCCCACATGCCAGCCATCCCAGACCCTACATGATGAGGTCCCCGGTGGATGACTCCATGACTATTATAAATTATGTGTTAATATGTTGTCTCCCCTCCTCCTTCAAAGATTTCATTGTCTTTCAGCAAAGCACGTGGAAGGAAGAGGATTCATGTCTCCCTATATTCAGGAGAAAAAACGTATGACCTGTGCAGCAGCAATTCCTCTCGGGCATCAGCAAGATACGGACCAGAAGGTGTGTAAAGAAACTGTAGACATTTTAAGCCAAAGGGGCTGGGTCAGATGATGGATGTACTAAACATGCCAGTCTTGAACTCCGGCTTGATGACAAATGAGGGTTTGGCAGCCTAAGGAGATCTTGCCTGCCACTCCCTTTGCCATCTCCCTCATTCACGCTCCCCTCCTTGCAGCCCTTCACCCTGACAATTGTACTGACTCAGTTGTTTATGGGGCTGGGCTGTGAAGTGGATCTGGGAATAAGGCCAATTTAAAGAGAGAGAGAGGGGGTGGGATAAAAGGAAGGAGGCTGCATTTCATTACGAACATTGTGACCAAAACTCCATCGTACCAAAACACAGAGTTCTACAGCGACGGGGAGAGGAGCCACAGTCTCTCCAGGAGGAAGATCTGCAAGCCAAGAAAAGGCACCATTAGTAGTGCAGCCCATAAACAAGCCTAGATCCATGATTCTGCCTTGCAGTGAAGGATCTTGCGTTACTTTTCTAAGAAAGGATGTTACTGTTTATCTCCTTTGAGGATGGCCTACTCACAGATAAAGAGAATGGGAAGTCCTGTCTTAGTAATTTGTCCTGTGCTGTCTGTTAGGAAACCAGAGTGAGGGGGTTTTAGCTCAAAGTTTCCATCTTTGTTCACCAGCCTCACACACCATAATCTGCTCTGATTTTATTATCCTTAATGAGAAAGAAATAAAAAAGCGAGAGAAGAAAATGATGTCAAAACACTATCGCCAGTCTGATGGGACCTGTGTGATTCTGAGCAGTTCTGCTGCGCAGTAGATTTCAGTCTACGGTGGTTGCCACTGTGAACAACTTGCAAGGTCCGCAAAAGCCACAAAGGAATGGAAGTCAATAGATTGAGTCCCACTGTGCAGGATCTGCCTCTCCACTAGCAGTCCACAAATGAGAAGAGTTTGAAATTGCCTGCTGGAGTGCAATTCTACTTGCACAGAATAAGGGAGATAAAAATACGCTTCCTGCGCTGAATATATGTTCATTAGAGCAGAAGAGCACAGGTAGGGAAGCAAACTATCTAGTGATCTGAGTATTCCAGTATCAGCGGGATGGCTGGATTGGTGTAGCTACTTCTTAGGATGCAGTCTGGTATTACAGCTGAGCTGATCTACGAGCTAGTTGCTGTCCATGTTTCCTGTTCATGTTTCTTTCCTTATATTGCATCTAGTGGCTGTGTGGCCACGGAGCGAATCTGTTCCTCTGGCTGATAACAGCGGCAAACTAACCATGCCATAAAAATGAGTGGTTTTCAGCCAGATCAGCCAGCTGAATCAACTTGCCCTGAAGCCACTCTGTCGCTAGATTCAGCGCAAAGGAAAGGCCAGGAGAATGCAGCTGGGAGCAGCGGTGGAGTGCGACCACTGCTATTTGGCATTAGCTCGTGGCTCTAACTGCAAGCTGCCCCGAAAGGATTGTGGACCTGCTCCCATCCTCCCTTCCCTGCTCCCAGCAGCACGTTCCTGCCGCTGCTGCCAGTGCTTTTCTGACCCTTCGGTGAACCAGGCCAGCTCTCCAAGCCAACCGGGAACTAACCCAGCACCTAGGAAGTGAATAGTTTTGTGCCTGCTTGATAAAGTGAAGGGGATTGATGAGAGGTCCGACAAGTTTTAGGAGCTGGCAACAAGGATACTGGTGGGAGTCTGTGGCGCGTGGCTGGGAGCAGAGCAGGGCGGCTCCTTCTGACAGCAGCCATTTCATGAAACATCATTCTCATTTTAACCCAGAGCAGGAAAAAAAAAACCAAATAACAACATAAAAAAGTGCACCACAGCTGAGCAGATGGGAGCCAGCTGCACGCTCTCCATTAAAAAGAGGGCATCTGATAATTAGATGAAGAGGGACAGGTTTAACATGTGGTTTTGAAAGGTACGTTATGCTTCTGTTTGCTGAATGGAAGGAGCAACACAAATAGAGCTACGTATCGCACACACAGCCTTGCTCTTCCCAAGAGACAGGCAGCAAACAGTTTTGCGGAGACCTGTCATTTCCCATGCCATTGGGCAGCTTGGAGGCCCAAAGGCAGGTACGGTTCATTTGAAAGTAAAACCAAGAGGAAAGGCCCCAGGAGGGGAGAAGCCGGTGTGTAGCACAGCACAGAGGAGGATGTGTCTGGAACATCAGAGCTCAAGGGCAGGGGTTGCTATCTCTGTCCCCTCTGCGGACATGTGCTATCTGGGGTCAAACCCTGACCCAGAGGTACCACTCCTTTCTGGAGGAGTTTTAAAAGCTCATCCAGGGGTGCTCTGTATTTATGTGGATGGAAATCATTCATGTGGCTGTTAATTCACAGTTTTTTCTGGGCAGATAGCCAAAATGCAACTGCTAATTGCTTCAATTTCCATGCTCTCTCTTCTGTAAAATCACTTTATTAGAGGAGCTGGTTAAATTCAGGAAGTGTTCAAATTCCTGGCCATATCTTGCTTAGCAAAGACTTCTTGATAACAGTGCTGTACTACCGCTCTCGGCTCATGTGCCTGTAAAAGGCGTGCTTGTTTACACAGTTACGCTGCTGCAGATGCAATCGTATCAGCGTAAGATACATTAAACCAGTATCACTTATTTTATTAGACTGAACTGTTCTTTTACAATCACCTGTAGGTGGTATAGCTGTGTCCACGCTACAGAATGTTTGGTGTCTGTCAAAATGGGAATATTTAGTGAAGATGGACTCCAGCACGTGTACGTATCCTCAGGAGTCACTCTAGCGCTCTGTCAATAAACCTGCTTTCAGCAGAGTTTGGTGACACTGCTAAAAAGGCATTGCCAAACGCTACGTCCGATTAACTGTTATTCTGCGCCTTGTGTAATAATTTAGACAAGTCAGTGTGAACGTCACCATAAATTACCACATAAATGCAAGGCAGCAGCGCAGTGAGCGGCGTTAGCTTCGAAGCAGAGACAGCTCTTACCTACCCCGCTGCAGAGCGGTCCCAGAAGGGACCGCAGCTCGTTTGCAAAACTGCAACTGTACTGCCGTCTTTCAGAGTTGTCCAGCAGGATGGGAAGCACGCGGCACTGTCTGCTCCTGAATGCAAGGCAAGATCAGACCATGCTTTTAAGGAGACCTCTTGAAGGAAAAAGAAAATGGAATCGTGGTTATTTTCAGGCATCGACCCAAATTGCATACAGGTTTCTACTTGGAATTGCATACAAGTTTCTATTTGAAAAATTACTTTCTCTCTCTTTTTTTTTTCAATCTCTCTCTGGTCTTGGAACTTTCATTAGTTCTTAGAAAAACTAAAACTATTCAATCCAGAGGAGATCACGGTGGAGGTCTTGCAGAAGTGGATTCAAAGTGCTCTCTTGCTGAACTGAAAAGTAGAAACATAAAATTTTGAGTTGGATTATTTGTCTCCACATACATATGACATTTGAATAAACAAGTAGTAATGAAAGAGGACAGATTTAAATGACTTAAGAGAATTTTCTCTCAATGAATCCTGTGGTACCATTATACACTCGGTTGTCCCAGATCTGCCAGTCCCAGTAGGTCCAAACCCAATTTACTGTGCATGCACAAATGGTTGGCGTGTCATCCTTGAGTTTAATGTGTCCTGAACATCCAAAGACTTACTGAGAACATCTGCTGTCTGTCACACGGACATTAGGGTCACCCTGGGCTCCTAAACTTCAAGAAAACCAATGAACAGCCACAAAAAGCAGCTTGGTGGTACATGAGGTAGAGTGGTCACCAAAATGGGCAACATTGGCAGATTAACTGTAGCTCCTGGGACAAAGATATTTTCCGACAGGCTTCCAAAACAAATAAAAATCAATTTCTATAAAATGACTGTGCTCAAGAGAACCGTAAGGGGGAAACAAAAATATTTACATATGCTCTTTAGTCTAGATTGTATGTAGAGACATAAGCACAAATCAGATTTGTTTTCCTTCATGTTGCTAGCAGGGTTGGGAGTCCATTATACTGTGACAGTGCCTCCATGTGTGGTTTTACAGTGTAAGATCAGCTCCTAACCAAACAGCTTGTATTCATCCTCTAAGGAAAGGCAGACAGACAAAGACAAAGCCTGTAATTTAAAGAACTTAAACACTTTCTTCCTTCTGGTCCTCATCTGTTCCAGCCGGTACAACTCTCGTGAAAGTGAAAATGAAGACAGTAAAAAGGAGAACAGAACTGTCATGTTCTGGAAAAAGGTAAATCCTGTTACTACACACAAATGCAATTCAGTTGCCAAAACATGGGGAATTTGATTCTTCCATGAATCTGTCACCCTCCCAGGGATACACGTAGCCTTTCCTTCCAGGCGTTCCACTTTCCCCTCTCCCAGCTACAGGAGCTCTGGGCTGGTACGATAACACTAGGGCTGGGAGTGATGTTCCCACCTGTTTTAGTTAATGTAGCCATTCCTGAGAAGCTGATAGTATATTCTTAGTGAATGATTTGCATTTCTGAGCCCACAGCACAGTGCCAGACCCAGCTGCTTGGAGATGTTAATTTGAGATAATCAAATATTTAGCAGCCGTTGCTCTGGCAAACACTACATTAGGCCACATCCTACAAAGCGGGGCTCCTTCACCTGTCAGCCACCACCGCGCAAGTGGAACTCCTCCTAAAGATAGCCCCCAGTGCAGGAAGCACACAGGTTTCACCCATGGGTGCCTGGGAGGAAGGGTTGACGGTCTGGTACCTGCGAACACTGGCAAGAGTAGCAGAGCTGTTTGTTTAAGTGAGGCTAGCGCTCTATGAACGTCTTAACGGGTCACTCGACGTTTGCAATTAGTAGGTTGGTATTTTTCACTGTTAAAACATTCACCAGCTTGAATTAAATTATTGATTTATTCTATATAAAGTTTCTAGGACTACATTTCTTAGTGGAGGGCACTGTTGCTGGACTAGACTACTTCTCTGGGACTTGTATTTCTTCTGTGCTTCTTTTCCCATGCAGAACCAGCTGCTACAAGAAATAAATGAATAATTCACTGACTGAATTTAGCATCTCCATCTTGTCTGTGAATTAAGCTAAGGCTTTTCTCAAATACATAAACTATTGGGAACTCTTTGTCATAATCCTTTGGGAAATACTTCCTCATATACAGGATTCATGAGCAATTCACTGAAGGTGTTGGAAGTCATAGTGGCTGTGTGCCAGGGAACAGCCAGGGCCGGCTGCTCCCTGAGGGCCGGGGAGCCAAGGGGGCTGGGAGTGCAAGCCCACAGGTCTGGGCACAAGTGAGGATCTAGGGGCCCGTGGCTGTAGCTCAGGCAAGGGCCAAGGACAAGAGCCTCAGCTGAAGCAGCTCCTGAGGGCCAGGGCTCGGTGCGGTGGTGGCCTCCTTGCTGCGCTGCTGGGAGTGCTCCCCACGGCCACGAGCAGGCCCTGAGCCCGGCAGCCAGACCTCCAGCAGTGGGGAGGATGTGTGCAGGGCCCCGTGGCTGCCTGGACGTGTAGCTCCAGGTAAATCTCTATTTCATACCAGGTGAGCCAGGATTCCACACGGTAGCTCAAATAGCCATCTCCACAAATTCAAAGTTTTCTTCCAGAACAGCATTTTGTTGTTTGTTATTACATCACCCCAGACCAGGACTTCCTGACTCCTCTCAAAATCTGAGCCTCTATTTTTTTCTAATATATCACCTCACAGCTGTTCCTCTTCGTTTACCGGATCACACACTCAGCTTGCCCACCAGTTGCACATCACAGCATTTACTGACACCGCATCGTAACAGCAGGTTTCCGTATTTATAGACACAACTCGGAAGCAGCATGAAACAGAGGAGAGTCAATGTAACATGCCTGTTCTGCGCTCACCAGACAGCCATGCTGCCGGGAGGGCACGTGGAGAAGCCACCAAGGGCGTCTCTGCGCTGCCCAGTGGCTCTCTGAACAGGGGCAAACCAGGCTGCAGCGCTGTGCCTTAGACATGCCTTGGTCGGACACGGCGCTACCACAGACCTCTTCCTTCAACTCTCCAGCTGGGACCTCTCCAAGAGACCGTGCAGCGCTTCGTGGAGAAACCCGCTCCGCTGGCACCAGCTTGCACGCGTGTTGCATGGCACAGCAAAGCTGGCACGAGAAGGGAGGAATCGTCTCACGTTTGCTAAACGTACCAAACGTTTGCTACAGGAGAGAGCCTGTCAGGAGATGAACCAGTTTTCTGTAATTATTCCCCAAGTCGGGTTGTCAAGCTGCTTGTGGAGCATCTTGGATTTAACTCCGCCTCCAAACGCATAGGGAAACTAAGGGCTGCCTGGCTTTGAGCCAGTCTCCTACCATGAAGGTGAAACACCTCTGGTTTTGCTAGTATATAAAATGAAGTAGATATTTCCTTCTATTTGGGTGAAACATAGCAAATACAGTAGGGATTCATCAGAACTTTAGTTTCTTCTACTCTAAGGATGCATTTTAAGACAAAGAATTTAGAGTTTCTTGAAGCAGGAACTTTAAGATCAATCTCACTGCAGGTTAAAACTATAGAACTGATGCCATAAGAAAATATTTATGATGCGCAAACTCCGCAAGCCAAGCAGGAAACATGTCAGATCAAAACTTTGAAAAAAGACGTTTTAATACAAGTGATGTCATAAATGAACTAACAAATCTTAAAGTGAAGTTGGATCCTGTGCTGAAGTGACACACTTGTAAAGCTGGATGCAGGCTTGTGTGAGGAGATAAAATAATCTGATCTGCTGTTAGTCTGGTCCACGGGATAGCACCAAAGAGTCAGTATGGAGAACTGTGTGCCCTGGAGAGCTCCAGTCATCCAAACAGGACAGTACACCCTTGTTCTGCAGTCTTTGGAAGGAAAAAGCAAACACAGTGTTAAGTTTGATCCTCAATCAAAAAAAAACCAAAACCAAAATGCTAGTGGAGAAGCTACAAAGGATTTCCAATTGGTTGTAAAATTTATTTTGAAGGTTACACGACTTACCATCTCAATCAAATTCTGCCCCATTTGTAGTAAACAGTGCCCTGCATGGCATTCACTCTCTCAAGAAATACCAACCGGAAATTAAGTACTTCAAATTAAAGCTTTACTTTTCCCTTTCGCCCAAAGGCTTTGAAGCACTTTATAAGTGTGACAATAAAATCTCTTCAGAACTCCTGAGAGATCAGCAGATGGATCTAAAACTACTTTGAACAGTAAACTCATAGGTGGTGTGACCAACTTCAGGGGATAACCCCAGAAACGGGCAGCAGGCCTCAGCGAAGCACTGGGGATGGGGGGGACTCCCACGCGCACCCCCGAGTTTCAGGAGGTTGCAGCACTCTGTGGTTCTCCTCCTTCGCACCAGACAGGGCTACCCCGCTTCCCAGGAGCACAGTCTGCATCTNACAGTAAACTCATAGGTGGTGTGACCAACTCCAGGGGATAACCCCAGAAACGGGCAGCAGGCCTCAGCGAAGCACTGGGGATGGGGGGGACTCCCACGCGCACCCCCGAGTTTCAGGAGGTTGCAGCGCTCTGTGGTTCTCCTCCTTCGCACCAGACAGGGCTACCCCGCTTCCCAGGAGCACAGTCTGCATCTGGGTTCGGGTAAGAAACGTGGCCAAAAGCATTCCACCCTAACACAGTCTTTCCTGAAATCCCATGAAGGGGATTGCTTGCGCTGGCAATAAATCCCTTTAGCTGTGCACGGGAGCAACTCTCTCCCCTTGTGTAGCACATGATGATAGCATTATCATCTTCTGGCTGACTCACCGGAAGGCTGTGCTGCCATTC
>VZSC01002521.1:0-28676 GCA_013398225.1 Steatornis caripensis
CAGCCACTGTGTCTCTCTGAGCAAGTAATCCCAGGCCACTGTGAATGCAAATGTCTGGTGGCACCTGCACGGACGTGACTGCCATGGACAAAGGACCCGTGGCCTGGAGGAGAGAGATCTGAGCTTCTGGCTCAGGTGTGGGAGCAGGACTCTGAAAGGACAGGGAAACTGAGGCAGGGAAGAGCACCGAGGAGACTGACACTGCAGTTCAGGCTGGATGTCTCTTATCTCGGTAAACCCTGAGAGGCTGTGTTGGGAACCACAAGCCGTGTCTGTGCCTGTTCCCTTAGGTATCGTAGTGTTGATAAAGAAGCGAACTGAAACCAAAGTGCCTGGAAAAGCAAGGACGCAGGGGCGAAGGTCGGGTATCAATAGGAGCAAGGGATGGGGTTTTTTGCCTAGTTAGAACATGCACAGAAATTTGCCCACAGGACAGAGAAGGGGCCATGCACCAGCAAGTCCCATTCTGTTTCCACCTCTCTGAGCAGAGGAGCCAATGATTTTGCTAGAAATTTTTTATTTTGCCTTTGCAAAGCTTATACTCAATAAGCCATTGCCTCTAGTTATGAAAAGCCCTTTTGCACAGCAGGCATGGCTTGCCCTGGTGTCTTACTGCAGCTGCCACCCCACTCAGACCTACCGCGGCTCCCCTGTGCTCCTCAGCTCATCCCAGTTCCTCCTCCTGCCTCAGCTCTCCTCAAGTCTCTCAGCCGCATCCTGGTTCACCCAAATCTGTCCTAGCTGTCCTCCTTTCCCCACCACCCATCTCTCTGTTCTCTCCTGAAGAGCCCCCTCACTTGCACAAGACGCTCCTGTACGATGTTAATGCCTCGCAGCAGGGCTCAGTGATGGAAGAGCGGCAATGAAGCCGGGGGGACTCATCTCTCCTCTGGAGCATCTGGAGTCAAGGAGGCTGTTGCTCTTCTGCTGAGACCCCGCAGAGCCCAGAGATTTCCAGCTCCCCAGGTTCACTGCTCCCCGCACCCCAGCAGAGAGTCGCATCAAAGAGTACGGCCTTTTGTTTAGGCCCTGTTTGAACTTTGTTGCTGATTTTTGGTATGCATGCAGCGGTGTTTGGCTCGTGCTCGTTCCCGGAGTAAATACTCGTTGCATTGTCTTAAATGATTGGAGACCTGCAATTTTAATCCTTTATTCATAATCTTCTTCCAGCTCAGACACAGAAAAAAACATGTAAATTCAAAACCTGTGAGAATTGAAAATTTCATAAGTGCTGCTGACCCTTCACTGGCAGCTCTGAATGTGATAGGAATAAAGGAATTGTAATGAGGAGCCTCATCTTTTGATAGCAGGTTTAGAGGAGCCCAGCATTAAATGGGATTTCATCCCTCCCTGCTGTGCATCCACGTGGGATGGCGTCAGCCCCAGTGGGCAGGGAGGTGTAAGCCTGCCGCTCCTGCCTCTCCACCATCTACCTCCTGCTCCATCTCCTCTCCTCCGCATCGCGAGCTGTGGGCTCACCCAGTGCCTTTGGAGCACGTCCTGCCTGCGTTGCAGCACACGTTGGTCCCCAAGCTCATGCCCCGTCAGAGCACCAAAGCCCATCCATCCAAAATGCCTCTGTCCCCTCACGCTCCCTCAGCTCCCATCCGGGCACGAAGACCGCGGCTCACCGCTGTCTGCACCGCGTACCTTGGCCTCTCCTCCCTGATCCACCCGCTTAATTTGCACCCTTCTCTGTGTTTGGGAAGGACACGTTATCTGCTGTTGTCTGCTGAATGCCACCCCACCCGTGCTCTCTGCCCCACCGCCCGCTCCCTGCAAGGACCACTTTTCAGGGCAGCTTTGTGAGGGGGAGATGGGAAGGCAGGGAGGAAAAGAAACATGCGATGAATAATAAGAAATCTATGTGAGTGAAAGCTTCTGGGGTCAGGAAGACCTCAGTGAGGGCCTGGAACAATTTCACCTTCTTTCAGCATCAGTAAAATGAAAATCTCTAATGTGCTGCTGATGGGAGTCTAGACCAACAGGTTCCAATGCCTTTACCCTTTTCACAAGTTTCCTTCGTGGTGTGCAACCCCACAGACTTTTTAAACTCAGTAAAATAATTCTTGTGTTTTTCTTACTTTCAAGAGCAAGCAGCACGGTGTGCAGGGGAAGTGTCGCCAGCTTTGCATGCAGAAATCTTTCTGGCATAGACAGGTGGTCTGCAATTCCCTTCTGGAAGGACCAGCGTAAGCAGGACATGCAGCAACTGTGCACTGGGATTTCCCAGGACACAACTGCCAGGAGATTTCATCCAGGAAATTTGAAAGGCTCTGTTGTTCGTCCAGACACTGTGGATATAAAACAGCCTGCTCAGAAGAGCAGGTGTAATCGTGCCTGGGTTGCTGGATGAGGGATCCATCAAAGAGTGCAGAGAGCTGAGGATCCTACTCGCATGCAAAATCACGCGCCCCAGGCCACATCGGTGGTGGTGGGATGGGTCACGGGTCCCTGGGGAGCTGGGCTATGTGTGTCTCGGGATGCCCTGGCTCTCCGCTCTGAGTGAGATGCTTTGGGTCGCGTCCCGTGTACTGTACTGGTGGGACTGCCCTGGATGCAGTGGTGTGATACATGTCGTGTAACTGGAGGTAAGTCAAGCTGGTTGTTCCAGGTTCCCTTTTACACCCGGTGGAGAGAGGAAGGCACCTTCACAAGGCAGGTGACCAAGTGCCATCCCTTTCCTTCTTTTCCCACTCAGGCCAACAGGCGACTGCTCAGAGGGAGACCTCATAATCCAAGAGACCTGCGTTTCTTCTCCGAAGCCCGGTCCGTGTTCTCAGCCCCTGCAACAGAAGTCAGAGTTGCTGTGGTCCTGGATCTTCCCTCCCCAAGCCCAGCTCACTCAAGGTGAGGAGATCCCGCCCTGGTCGCAGAGTAGACGCTTCAGTCAGCCTCTCTTCACCCCGGGATGAACCGTGCTGCTATCTCGCTCCTTCATGGTGGTTTCCAAGATGTGACCTATGGGATACTTCAAAATCCGTGCAGAACTTAACCCATAACCCTTCCAAGGGTTAAAACAGCAGCTGTGTGTGATATTTCTATCTTACATTGGATTATCCTGAGTAATTTGTTTGGACATGATGCTAAAAGCAGAGAGAGAAGCTGGTGTGGGAATACAGCCTTCCCTGGCAGACTAAGTTGGTGTGTGATCAGACAGGAATCATATCAGCAAACACGAAGCAGAGTTCACCATCTGTTAACACCATCCATGGAGCGCGTCTGACCCCTGCAAACCTGCATAAAGTTGGCACAAACTGAGCGTGGGCACAGAGCTGAGACGGGCGGCTCCACGCAGGGCTCTGCAGGTGCTCTGCAAGTCCAGACTGCCACCTCCAGGCACACAAAGCTCGCAGAGCCTCAGTTGCTAATGACACAGCTAATGACAGCGTTTGTTAATGATGGAGTTTGCCTCTTGACCAGCTCCTTGCCCTGGGTGAGTTCCCGAAGTCGTCTCCGCAAGGTGTTTTCTGCCGAGCCGGTTTCTCTCTCAGCCATCAGAATCTCTGGACAATGACCCAGTTCCCAGCCTGGCCAGACTGGACACCCACTGCCTGTGGTGGGGCTCAGCTCTGGGAACAATGAGCAGTGCATGAGGTCTAGAAACACGAACCTGTGTCCTCAAGAGGAGCTCCCGATGACTGGCCCTTGCCAGGAATGCAGTTTCATGGCAATTTCTCCCAGAAGGGGAAGAAATGATGTGCTAAAAATGACACGACCCTGCCTCACCTTCCTGGGAATTGTGAGCAAGGTGATGCCCTGGGCGTGATCCTCATGTTCTTTCACAAAGCGATGCTGTAGTAGCTGTGGAGCAGCTCTGAATACGAGCCCCTAGCCAAGCAGAGCAATGCACACCAGCCTACCTGAGCGCTTCTGCCCCTGCCAGTACGTGGGGGAAGGAGCCAGGCACCAGCACTGTCCAGCCTCCCATGGATCAAGTGTTTGCTTTGGAACTGAGAAACGTAAGAAAACGTTGTACTTTTTGTACAATGTGGATACTGACTTTATTCATAACTGAAATAAATCAGTGAAACGTGGGCTCTCAGTGAACACTGACTTGTCCCAGCATTCCCAAGCTGTCCCACTGTGCCCAGTGCCAGCAGTGTACCGTGAGGGAGGTGTGACGTGGTTGCTGTCCCTGTCTGCGTGATGGGGTGATGGTCTGAGCAGAACCTGCACAGCTGTGTGTGCTGGACACGCATGCAGAAGGAGCAGGAGGGATGAGGTCACCTTCAGAAGTCCCTCCCAACCATATTTCTTGAAGTCTGTGGCAGATAAAGGCTCCAGCAAGCTAGAAAGGTGGAACATGATGCCTAAGGATGTCTTTGGGAGGTGGTGGAGAAAGGAGGTGGGTCTGGGACAGGACAGGTCAGGGGCATGAATGCAGGAGGGGCAACAGGCACCCAGCAGCCACGACGTAGGTGGTAGTGACAGAAAACACAAATACCGAAATCGGGTACGTTGGGGGAATGCAGAGCACAGGGCTTGTGGGCTCAACCCTCCGCACAGGGGAGACCGCCCTGGAGCTTGCCCAGCCTGGGGCCAGTGCTTCAGGAAAGCAGGCACTGGAGAGAAGGATGAGAGGGGAAGCTGAGGCTGGGGAGGCATTGGATGGGGCCATCAGGATAGCCCGATAGTGTGTAGACAGCTGGTGCAAGGAGGGCTGGGACACTGGGGAGGACAGGGCTGCACGGCGCTGTGGGGAGCCAGGCTGGCCTTGCCCCACAGCGGGGGTGCAGAGCAGGGCTGCGTTGCCTGGGGACGGTCTCCCGCATCCCTGAAGGGCTGCAAAGGCTGGGGGCACGTGAGCAGGCAGTAACATGGAGAGAGCCAATCCCACTCTGTGCTGTGGTGCCCTTTTGGTTTTACATGGCAAGAAAAATAAGCTTCTTTCCTGCAAATGCTGATGTTGTCTCTGTCCCTGCAACTCACATGCTGGCAAATCCTTCACTGGAGAGCAGCTGGAACCACAGCTAAATGCCTGCAAGGTGGGCTTTGCCAGCACACACACGAGATGATACTTCAGCTCAGACTTTGGAGGACGAGGGCTGAGGTTTTACTGGCTTTTTTTTTTTTTCTTTTTTTAACAATTACTGAATTTCCATGAGACGGTAAGCCTGGGTCTGGGAAAACCTGCAAGAGACCCCTGAGATTCAGAGGAACCTCTGCATGCAAGATCTCCCGTGCCTGCGTGATGTCCTGCCCTACGTAGCAATGCCTTTGTGGTTTTGGAGAGGCTTCTCCCAGCCCACAGCACAGCGACCCCCTGCAGGGACCCTGCGAACAATCAACCTCTTGGCCCTTCGCTGCACTCGTGGGCCGATCCCACAGACAATCTTGCTCCCCAGGGAAGCACCCTTCAGGTGTGGGCGGCTTTCTGGAGCGGAGGAAGGTGGTAGCTGTCTGGGCATCCCTGCGCTCGCCCTGCGATGCCTGTGGAGCAGCCATGGAGGCCTCCATGCTCTCTGCAAGTGGTGAAGCAGGTCGCTGCAGCACGGGGACAATAACAGGCAAGGAGATGGAAGAAGTTTTATTGTCCAGGAAGAGGTGCACACACTGAACATAAAAGGAAAACCCTGTCCCGCCATCCCCACAGCTGGGAGCAGCCCAGCAACCGCACGCTGCAGGATCTGAGCCATGGATCACCTGGAAAGGAGCCATCTGGCAGCCCCCAACCTCAGATCCTGCAGCCCGCGTCACCAGGGCTGCCCAGCAAACCCCAAGGGCACAGGTCTGTGGCACTGACCTGATCCCTGCTCTCCCCAGTTTGTCCAGGACAGACTCACCCTCCAGGGAGTCCCAGATGTTGGGAAGAGAGGACATGGCCAGCACCTACCATCCTGTGCTGTAGGGCTTGGACTGACGTCCGTCGTGACGCTGACTGCAGGGCGGGTGTGTGACAGGTCTGAGCGCAGGAGGCAGGGTGCAACACAAATTAAACAACACATTGCATCTTTCCCCCGTTACAAAGAGCTTCCATAGGAAGAAGTAAAGTGCCCGCCACAGTCAGAGAATCTATCAGGGCATAGGTGCCCTGGATGGAAAGCTAAACAAACCCCAGAAAGGCAAATTTAGCCAGAATTATTGCAGCTGAGAAATGGCTTTAACCCTCCCCCCACCCGCCTTGTGCCCAAACAGCACTGGGAGGAACAGGCCTCAGGCCAGATCCTGCCAGTACGTGCATTTGAGTGATGCTGGATTCACTGTGCCAGTGCAAAGGACAGGACGCTGTGGGCCAGGCTGGTCCCTGGCAGTCAGCGTGGCTGCCCTCCAGCACTTCTCCTTCTCCAGCAGCCCCCCTCCCCAGCCATGCTCCAGCAGATTTTTTTGCAGTGAGTTCAGCCCCACCACGGAGGCTTCTGTGCTTTGAGACCATTTTTGTGTACGTAACATCGTGTTTCAGTAAAACAGTTCCCAAACCCATAGAAAATTGTATTTACACCCGAGGGAAACCTTCTCAGCCTGCAGCCTGCCCCCAGCCAGCACATCTGCGTCTCTGCAGCCAGCTCAGCCTCTCAGACCAGCTCCACACGTCTTTGGAGACCACTGCTCCGCATCAGGCAAGCTCATCGAAAGAGGTGCTCCTGAGGAGGAGAGGAGAGCTGTGGAGGAAAGGCCAGCTGCCCAGTCATTGGGCTCACCAGCCGAGTAGAGCCTCTGTCCCCAGCCGTAGGACTGTGTGGTTGCAACCGGAAACGTTGCTCAGGATCCCTCTTCTGCAGATGACATGGCAGTCCTGGGCATAGGCAGGCAGTGTGGTACTGGGGCAGCTCTTGGGTTTCTCTAGGGCAATGTAAGAACAAAGAGGAGTTTGGCAGAAGTGTCTCCGTCACTCCATCATGTGAGATGGGAGCGATCTCTCCCGCTCCTCTCTGCTCTGGTATGACTTTGGAGGAGGCCAGGGGACACGAGATGCGTGTTCTGCTGGGGGAGAAACCTGAGTTTGTGGCCCCAGAGAACATGCCTGGGCTGCCCTGGGCTGCCTGGGCTGGATCCAGAGAGGATCAGTGCTGGTGGGTTCAAGAGGTGGAGAGTCTCCGGCATCACCCTGGAGCTTCTTGAGGCTCCGCGTGGCAGACCCTAGACACCTCTCCTCCATGCTGGGGAAGTCTCCTCTGCATGCAGAATCAGCCATTCCTGGCACTGACAGCTTGCGCTCTGTCCACTGCCCTCCTGGGCTTCGTAGAAGTGGACCATGAAGTCACCTGCGGGCTGGTGCAGTTCAGGAGGTCCAGGCTGGAGTACACCGGAACTGGGAGGTACTGGGAGAAGGGTTGTCTCTGCTGTGTGGCAGCCTGTCAGGCCCTCCTCAGTTCAGAGATCCAACAAACTCCCCAGCTGTGAGATCCAATGGAGCTGTGTGCCGTGGCAAGCCCTGTCCCACTGCTCCTGGTATTGCTGTTGCATCTGATACCCCTCCATCTGCAGGTGCAGCTGGGGCCATCCCGCTGTGTGAAGGGGTTACCACCTGTCCTGCATAGTTGTGTGGGGTTCCCCAGTCCCACAGGGGCACAGTAGAGAATAGAGAGAGGCATAACATGTCCCTAGCCCGCTTGGAAGACTGCTCCCCGCTTCAGATGGCGGAAGGAAGCAGCAGAACCATCGAGGTATCTGGAAAGCCACGTTTCCACTGACGCTGAAATCAAAGAGATANCCTGCATAGTCGTGTGGGGTTCCCCAGTCCCACAGGGGCACAGTAGAGAATAGAGAGAGGCATAACATGTCCCTAGCCCGCTTGGAAGACTGCTCCCCGCTTCAGATGGCGGAAGGAAGCAGCAGAACCATCGAGGTATCTGGAAAGCCACGTTTCCACTGACGCTGAAATCAAAGAGATACCAGTGGGACTCCAGGCCCTGGTCTGGTGCCCCTTTTCCTGTTCACCACCCTGCTGCCCCTTTGCCAGGGTAAGTGTTAAGGAATGCCCAACGCGGGTCTGCAAAGATGTTGATCAGAGATGCCTCCTGGGGCCATTTGTGTTCAGGAGCTGGGACCGCATGGCCTGGATGCTGCTCAAGATCTTCTTCTGGTGGCCCATCATGGTGATGCCCAGACTCCGAATGTCCCTGGAGAACAAGGACACTGTCAGACGCCGCATGGGCTGGACCTGTGCCGGGCCCCAGAGAGACAGTGCTCCTCCCACGTGCACACCCCAAGGACCAGCCCAGGACTCCACACCTGGCTCCACTCCGCTTGCCCATCAGCACAAGGCTGTTGATCGGAGGGTCCATGGGCATCCTTCCAGGGACAGGAAGGCTTCCTTTCACTTGCGCAGATCCTACTGACCGGGCTGCTGTGACAGCCCTGGGGGGAGCAGGAGGGGGATCACTCCTGACAGGCTACTGGGTGACAAGATCGATGCTCTGAAATTAGATTCAGTTTTAGTAAGATGCCCTCAGATAACCTAGTCAGAAAGACAGATGGATGATGAGCTTTCCCCACTCAAAAGCTTCCCTGACGTGCATGAGAAACATGGATCAGTATCAGCTCAATCCCACAGCAAAGGCCCCAAGTACAGCCTCCGATTAATGCGTATGACAGCCCTCTGCCTGCATCTCTCCATCTTCCCTTTCGCTGGCTCCTGCCTTACCTGCCCCACCTTGACCAAGGCATGCACTGTCACATCCTTGCCAGGTCATGGGAACTACCGTCTCGCAGCCTCATGCCTTTGACAGGGAACAAGTCTCGTCAGAGGCAGGAGAGGTTGTTGCCAGCCCTAGTACTACAAGGGACGAGGAATGTAAGCCCAGGAAAGGAGCAGGTATACTTGTCATACTTTCTGGTACTGCTTGGATCATCAGCCACCTCGGAGAGCCCCTAGACAGGTGGCAGAGCAAGCTCCTTACAGCAGGAGGAAGAGGATGTGTGGTGGGACACGTCTTCCCCAGCTCTCCTTACTTAACACAGCCTTGGTCACTTGGCTGTGATCTTCCACTCACACCAAGGTCCTGGTCCTCAGCTACACTGAGCAGGGAGCCAGGCCAGTGCACTGAGGTCTGAAGAAGCTCTGAGGTGTCCCCCACCTCCACTTGTATCCCAGTGATCCCAGAGATGTTGTGCAGTATGGCCCAGCCACACTCTGGTCTAGACACACCTTTTGCAAGGGAAACAAAAGTGGCAAGTACAAGGAGACAGCAACCTCATATCTGACCCTGCTTTGAGCAGGAGATTGGTGACCTCCCCAAGCACCTTACAACTCAAATTATCCGTGACCCTATCATGACATTGGAGAGCCACCGCAGGGTACCAGAGGTGACTTGGTACTCACACTCTCTCGGTTTGACCCCCACGCCTCCTCTCAAAGGTCAGCACAGCCTTGGGCATCATCCCAGGTCTCAACATGAACCTGGTGTGGGCCAAACACCGTTTCCTTAGGGGTGTGTCTATGGCTAAGGAACCACTAGGCTGAGCAAGCCAAGGCAGGACGGCCACTGCCTGGGGCTAGTGGGGTGGTGCAGGGCAACTCCACAAGTGCCGTTTGTTCTCTGGTACTCACTCTATGTTCATGCGCATCACCATGCCCAGGGAGGAGTACCCGGCCATGGCAAAGTTGTCCCGGTAGTGCCCCAGTCGGATGGCGTCCAGCCAGTCCTCCACTGTCAGACAGCTGGCCAGGTCGAGGAGACCCCTGTCGAAGGGTGTTTGGGTGAACCTGGGAACAGGACAGAACGGGTGAGACCAGGGGGTGTTGGTCCTAGGTGGTCAGGTCCACCTCAAAGACCCCGTGACCCTGCAGGTGGGGGCAGGACAGAGAGAGCCCTCACAGACTGGTAAAGGCAGGCACACAGCTGTGTGGGCACTGCTGCACGTAGTCGATCAGACCCTGGCGTGGGGTTGCCGTGGCCAGAGAAAGGCAGTGAAGTGGAGTCTCCTTCTCCGGAGATATTCACACCCTGCCTGGACAGGTTCCTGTGCCCCCTGCTCTGGGGGCACCTGCTTTAGCGGGGGGGTTGGGATTAGATGATCTCCAGAGGGACCTTCCAACCCCTGCCATCCTGTGATTCTGTGATTCTGTGAAGTGTAGGATGCTTCCCACCGCTCACCAGAACCTTTGCCCACGGGCCCCACGCATGTCCATAGTTGCAGGGAAGGTGCTGCTGCTAGAGCTGGACAGAAATATTCCTTGTTGGATGCAAGCCACACGTTCTGCCCAGCATCAGCTGTCAACCCCTGCTCGTCGCAGTGGCTGAGAGAGACCTTACCGGTTCACTGTGGCTGTGGATTTCAAGTTGTCAGGGTTGCGGATGAGCTTGTCCAGGATGCTGACAATCTGGGTGAAACGTGGCCTCTCGCTGCGGTCCTTCTGCCAGCAATCCAGCATGAGCTGGTGCAGGGCTGTGGGGCAGCCCATGGGGGCGGGCAGGCGGTAGCCTTCCTCCACTGAGTTAATGACCTGGAAGGAAGCCAAACTGGAGCTCCACTCCTGCCTGACTCTGAGCACCCTAGGCAGCAGCGCACAGGGAAGACCCCTGGTGCATGAGCTGCTGGGGCCATCAGATGGGGAAACAGGGCAACTGTACACAAGATTCATGCTAAACGAGAAGCACGTTGGCAGCGAGCTCTGTGCAGTGTCTGTGGAGAGCTGGGTGCAGGCTGGATACCATACGCATACAAGAAATCACTGCCATGACAGCGGATTTATCAAGTGGTCCAACAGGCCTGAAATATTGCAGCTTCCCTCCAGCAGACAAGCTGCGAGAGCTGCACTCATGTTCATTCGTTCTACAACCAGGGCTTGCCACTGCTCAGCAAGACTGGAGGAAACCCTGCTCGAAGGATCTGTGCGGAGGAGGTAGTTCAAGCCACTGCAGCCATGCTCTGTCATCACTAAAGCCACTTTCTAAAATAATAAAAACACTAGGGAGAGAGGAGACTCTCCGGACTCGCAGAGCGGGGAGAAGGCAGACAGCTTTATAGTCCCCTCAGGTAAAAAAAAAAAGGAGTCCTGTGGTTCTGCAGAGGCAAATTATTCATTTTATTGCCTCCTTTTGGAAATTTTGCTCCTGGGTTGTAGTCAGGAACATAATGTACATTTTCCTACAGTTTTTATGCTACTCTTGAGGTAAGAGTGGCTCCCCATAACTCTGTCTCATAAGCCCAAATCCTGCTGCTGGGTGGTGCAGGCCTGAGGCTCTCAGCAGCCTCACATGGGCAGTGGGAGGAAAGGGTCCCAACACTGGGTGCAGGACGGACTGGCAGGCTAACTCAGTGGGGCTGCCGTGACCCTAGGGAAGCCCCGACCCCTTCCAGGGAATGGGAAAAGTGGCAGAACACGTCTCGAAGCCCTCTAGCCAGGGCGCAGACAGAGCAGCAGACAGGGATGGAGAGACCTGCAGCGCACACGACCGCACACAGCCAAGAGCCGCAGTGCTGCAAGGGGAAAGGTTGCATCGTGCAACGATGGGCAAAACACTGATGTCCCCACTGAGGGGACACGCGCTCCATGCACAGCCCTGCGGGGCTGTGAGGAGAGGCAAGGGCTGCACTTTGGGTCCCTGTCCCCCAGTCCCCCTTCTAGGCAGGCTTGGGTGAGGGCAGGAGGAGAGGCAGGCTCGCCATGCTGCCCCGCGTCCACTCACGTCCCGGTTGGTCATGTTCCAGTAAGGGCGCTCGCCGTAGGCCAGCACCTCCCACATGACGATGCCGTAGCTCCACACATCGCTGGCCGAGGAGAACTTGCGGTATGCGATGGCCTCCGGAGCTGTCCAGCGAATGGGGATCTTCCCTCCCTGAAAAAGCGAGCAACAGCGGTGGCTCAGAGCATGCAGGGCTCAGGCATCCCTACCTCTCTGCAGCTGGGACAGTGGATTAGACAAGCAATATGCTGGGATCGCATCTTCCGGAAAGGCCTGAAGAGGCAATCTGCACAAGATAACCCTGAAGGTGTACTTGAAGGATGACTTCAAGGTATTCCCAGTACAGCAAGGAGAAAGCTGTGCTCTTTCACAAGGTCTTCTTCACACACAGTTCTGGACCTCATTGTTCAAGAGAGAGGAATTCAAAGCGATGAGGTGGAGCGGAGGGCTACCGGAGCACAAAAGCATGGAGTTGACCCTGGGTGCAGGCAGAGAGCCTGGCTTGAGCAGACAAGGAAAGTGATGCCATGTGCTCCCTGTCCATTACTACTTTGGCAGGCAGGTGCTGAAGAGGAGGACTTGTTGAATCAAAGGACCATGCTGCCAAAAATCAGCAATAAATGGGCCAAGAATACTTTTAAGCAGGAAATGTGGTTGCCGGTAATTTAAAGACGAAAGCTGTGGCACAAGGAACGTAGGGTGGGTTTCCTAGAGCAGCCAGGGCAGATGTGATGTGCCTGGGAACACGTTTCAGGTATCGCTGTCTAGGAAGAATTGCTTCCACCCAACTGAGTCCCACTTTGGTGCACTCCTTGATGGGGGCTGAAGATGCATTAATAATGTGTCCTTTGGGAGAGTCCCTTTTGGGAAGGCATCTCCTGAGCAGGTAAAGGACAATAGAGGAGGAACACAAGATAATACGTTATCACAAGTTTCTGAACAAGAAACCATCCTCATTTTCAAGATACTCTGACTGAGACCTCTATCCGACTATGCACCTAATCTTCCTCCAGAGCAACCAGCGAGAATCCTGCATGCATTAAGGCTCAGAAGCTCTTTGGGTTCATGCTCTTGGTCCAGATATCAGTGGTGAGGTGACTATCTCCACTCCTGCCCTGCCTACCTTGGGTAGTGTCTAACTTTTCCATCTGTCAGTGGCCTGGGGCAATCACTGTCAGTAAGGATCAGCGAGACCGCAACGCTAGGAGCCACACACCGTGGTGGTGTACGCAGCATCGGGGTCATCCTCCAGGATGCGGGAGAGGCCGAAGTCAGACACTTTGCAGACCAGGTTGCTGTTCACCAGGATGTTGCGGGCAGCCAGGTCCCGGTGCACGTAGCCCAGGTCAGACAGATACCTCATGCCCGCTCCAATGCCACGCAACATGCTGACCAGTTGGATGATGGTGAACTGCCCATCGTGTTTCTGGAGAGGAAATAATCCAGAGTTCATTCGTGGTTTTCATCAGCTTCCTATTGAAGTTGGTCTCGATGAACTGATCTCCTAGTACCTCCCACCTTCGGCTTAGTACCTCCTCTAACCCCAGTGCCTCTCTCTGGTTCCCCCAGCCCACCTCTCGCCCTCCCAATGCCTCCGACATGACGCTCAGGCAGGTTCCCCTGTCTTTGAAGTGCTACTCCAGGGAGCCAGCCGCCATGCCGTGGATCTGGTGTCTACGGGAGAGGTGAGAGCCCAAGCACTTTGCTCTCACACAGGGTTTGCAGTGGCCATGAGGCTGAGGAGGAGGAACCAGTCTCTCCTCCAGTCACTCAGACCACGGTGATGTGCAATGAATAAAAATACAAGATTGCTCCTTACCCTGAGGAAGGTGTCTAGCGAGCCGTTCTCCATGTATTCAGTAACGATCATCACCAATTTGCCTGCAGAAGACAAGGGAGGTCAAGTCAGCTAAGAAGTCACCTTCCTCCAGGAAGCCCAGTGCCAGGCTTTTACTGGGAGTCATGAATCCAGACTGGTGGATCTCCTGCAGCCCCACAGAGCAGTCTCACCCCTGCACTGTGCAGGATGGGCACGATAGTGGGGACTTGGCAATAACCCCGATGCTTACCCCTCCCTCCAGGTGCTGTCGATGTGGCTAGGTCAGCTTCGTTATGTCACTGAAATTTGCATGCTATTAGCATAACACTTTGCATCAAAATGTGCCTTTTTGAGGGAAGACTTCAAATTATGATTCAATACAGGCAGCGTTTAAAATAAACACTAATGGATAGGACATCTCCTAAACCAATAGCCCTGGTCTGTGTGCACTGTGGAGCAAGGTGGGAAACTGCCACAAGGAAAGTTTGCCCTGCAAGAGAAGGCAAGAGGTTGTGACGGCGGTGACCCTGGGTAAGTGGACATCTGACAAGCAGGGCAGCTGAAGGTTTGAGTGCACCCAAAGTTATCCCTGACTCCCATCTCCCTGGGTGCCCACAGGGAGATATATGCCAGTTCTGCCCAACGATAGGGTCCTGTCCCCGCCAGCCACATACTCCTGGTCACCACCCCCTCCAGACGGATGACGTTGGGATGGTCGAACTGCGCCATGATGCTGGCTTCACTCAGGAAGTCCCGTCTCTGCTTCTCTGTGTAGCCTGCTTTCAGAGCCTTGATGGCCACGGGAATCTCCCTTTTCCCTGGTAGCTTCAGGCGGCCGTAACACACCTCTCCAGACTCCCCTGGAAGGCAAAGGAACGTGAGGGCACGGGGAGCAACGCAGCTTCTTGCACCACCCACCAGCGCCATGGACCACCTGGTCTGCCAGCACACTCGTCACATGCTCCAGCCCCTCAGGACTCTTGGGCTCTTTGTACATCGCTGCCTCCTCTTACAGAAAGGATTGCCCATCTCCGGTTTCCAGTGCCAGAACTGGAACTGTCAGTTCTCTGGACACTGGGCAGAAACATCAGAAATGACCTCTCTCTGATGACTTTTACTGAAGGTGATGGGCCAAGAGTGATTGCAGTGGCACTTGCTTTACTGCTTTTAATGAACAAATTTGGGAGTCTCTTAGAGCAGCAGGTATGTCTTTCAGGCAGGCTTCCCCACACTGCTCCGCTTGGCTCTGCACTGTCCCTCAGCACACAGAGTGAGCCTCCGTAAGCCCGTGGGACGCTGCTGGCGAAGCTCCAGCTCCAGCTCTGCCCTGTGCTTCCCTGTAAGCCCCTGTTTCTAGGCAAAAAACCCTTCTGTTCCAAAACTTTACCATTTTGCTTGCAATTTCATTTGCATCTTGTCACCCCAGACACTTCCTCTGAGATTTGAAAGCAGGGTGGCCACGCTGGAGCACACGGGACAGGCTGAGCCATCTGCTCTGTCAGCCCGAGCCATCAGTGCCACACCAGCTGAACAGAAACCCTCTGCACCAGGCTGCCTCCAAAGAGTTTATTTAACGTATGGGGACTCACCAGACCCAATGACCTTCTCGATCTTGATCCTAGAGGCTTCAATTTCACGGGTGAACTCATGCACAGCTTGGCAGGGGTCCTCGTATGTGTGGGGGTCCACATAGAACTTGGACTCAGGGAACTTCACTGCCAGGTTTCAAAGGGGAGAGAATAGATAAGCTCTTTGAGGCAGCTCTGCCGAGAAGTAGGGACCTCCAGTAGCCACGCAGAGGTTGGGCAGGGGCAGGACTTCTTGGGTCGACATGCTGAGGAGGCACAGATGTTGCAGCCCCAAGGAAACCCAAGGCACTCTTTGGCATAGCGGTATCCTCAGAGCAGTCCAGGACCTGGCTGCCCAGGTCTCCTCCATGTAATTGTCCCCCTCCATCACCCCCCCACCCCTTGTCTGTGATGAATTTTCCACTCTTCTGGCCTGCCGCTGTCTGGGATGAACGTGCTGCAGTCCCATCTCACACTGGGCAGCCCTTCAACCCCATTACCAGGATGCCCCTGGGATCAGAGCCCCCACTCAGCTCTCCTAGACACATTCCCAGAAGCAGTCAGTGGTCAAAACCCTTCCCCCTAGAAACTATAGCAGTGCCAGAGGGTAATGGTCCCAGTCCCTGCCCATGGTGCTTCACATTCCAGGGGNTACCAGGATGCCCCTGGGATCAGAGCCCCCACTCAGCTCTCCTAGACACATTCCCAGAAGCAGTCAGTGGTCAAAACCCTTCCCCCTAGAAACTATAGCAGTGCCAGAGGGTAATGGTCCCAGTCCCTGCCCATGGTCCTTCACATTCCAGGGGTAGTGGCAGGGAGAGTCCTACCTTGCCCGTTCTGATAATGCATCTTCTCCTCGTCGGAGTCCTGGAAAGCCTTACTGTACCCACAGTGCCTGCCATGGGGACACAAGGGTCAGAAGGGGAGCTCTTGCCCTTCGCTCCCACAAGCAGCCCAAAGGCAGGGTGGAAGGCAGTGCATGCCAGGGCTGTAGGCAGCCCAGGAGGAGCTGGACCTAGCACTTGGTCCTCCACCAGCTGCATCCCCGTGTCTTGCTGGACCGACACTTTGGCCTGGAGCAAGGTACTCTCCAGGTGGTCTCCAAGGCTTGGCAGTGCTAGAAGCTGCATCCTTTTTGTCTGCTCTGGGCAGTGGCATGTGTACTCCACACGCCTGGCTCAGCCATGCTGAGATGTAGCAGCACACAGCCCCTCGTGGACCTTTCTGATTGAGAAGAGGTCTCTCCACTTTTGACCTACCCCCTATCCCATTCAGCCAGCCCCCATACTGGTACGGGAACTGGTACTGGTATTGTTATGTCTATTGCCATTGCTATTGCAATTCAGCCTGCTGGCATGAGGGGAAGGTCTGGAGACCGGGTCTGCCTCAGGGAAGGTGGAGGCATGGTGGCTTCTAAACAAAGCCTCTTGATTGCTTATTAATCCCTGACCTACAGCTGCTCTGGACAAAACCGAGAGGAGAAAGGTTGTGCACAAGCTGTCCCATCCCTCCTGCCCCGCTTGGTGACAAGCCATAGCAACTTCCATGAAATACTTACCTCTTCTTGCAGATTAGGAAAACGAGCAATGTGATGAGGCCAGTGATGAGTGTCAGGCAGATCCAGACTATCGTCATCGTGTCGTACCGGAGAGAGACTGGAAGAAGCAGGGTGTGAAGGAAGTGAGCCGGAGTAGGGAGTGCTGTGCTGAGCTCAGCAACTTACCTACCCCAGTGTGGTCATGCTCTTCAAAGATAAAGCACCATTCCCCATCCAGCCCCAGCTTTGGGGCTCTCCCGGTGTGTAGGGGCCATTTACACATGGGGAAACCAAGCACAGGTCTGGGAAAGCCGTAGTGATACAGCAAACCAGTGCAGAGAGGAGTCTGANCAGTGTGGTCGTGCTCTTCAAAGATAAAGCACCATTCCCCATCCAGCCCCAGCTTTGGGGCTCTCCCGGTGTGTAGGGGCCATTTACACATGGGGAAACCAAGCACAGGTCTGGGAAAGCCGTAGTGATACAGCAAACCAGTGCAGAGAGGAGTCTGAGGCCTCTGGACTTCACCGGGTCTTCCCTGCCCTAACTTCTGTCCTTCCTCCCTCGTCTTTCTAATGTATCAACACATGTCAGGAAGGCAACCTCAAGCAAGCCCTGCAGACTGAAACCCCAGGAGATGTGCCTCCAGCCTCCCTCCCCAAGTGGCAGAGGAGCAACGGCCACGGGCAAGGGCATTGCCAACCCCCGCGCTCTCTGCCCCACAGTTTCCACACCCCACGGCTGCACACACTCACCTGGCTTCCCCGTTTCCACCTCCACGGTCTGACTGAATCTCCCGCAGCCAGCGGAGGTGCGAGCCCGAACCTGGAAAATGTAGCGGGTTGCAGGCTTGAGCCCAGAGACGGTGGCAGTGGTGCCCTTGGATTTCAGAGTTGAATAGCTCTGCATTTCCTTGTCCTGGGGAAAAGCACCACCAAAAACCTTGTGGCATCAGCACAGCAACCACAAAGTCTTCCAAAACAGTCCTTTGTGCAAGGCTGGCTGACAGCAGCAATTGCACCGACGGGGTTTAAACTGAGCCGTGACCCCATCGAAATCCACCGTGCCGGGACAGGTTTGCAGCAGTAAGCTCAGCATTACCTTCTCGTAGTACTTGATCTCATACTCCAGGATGATGCCATTGGGCCGGTCTGGCTCCTGCCACAGCAAGGTGACGCTGTTCTGGCCCGTGCTCTCCTGGCGGATCACCACCACCTGGGATGGGGCTGGGGACGCAGATGGCAGAGTGTTAGGTGCAGGGGTCCTGCGTGGGAGCGGCAGCAGGGAAGGGTGGAACTGGAGCCCCGCGCAGCAGCCCTGGCTTAAACCATGCTTGTTCTAAGTAAAGCCATGTGGAGATGGGTGCTGTGAAGGAGCTTGCAAACGGGCTTTGGTTTACTTCAGTTGCCTCCACGCCTTTCCCAGCGAGTGAGCAGGCTCCGAGGAGATGAAAGAGGAGAGTGCTGTCCCAGCACAGGCAGGAGGGGACACTGGCGCTTGGTTGTGGTCTGTGGCCTGAAGGGGAACGGGCTGCAGGGCTGGAGGCTGTGGAGAGCCCTGGCAGGACCCTGACCCCTTCTGCCCCACCTGGGGAAGGGTGAGAGGGAAAGGGGAGATGGCCAAGGCGCAGCGGGGTGATTGGGGTCTCAGCATCAGCCTAAAGGTGCCCTGGGGTGCTCTCCTGCCCTGAAATACCTGTCGTCTGCCTGGGCCTGGGTTGGGAGCCTGTGAATCAGTACTCGTACCTGCCACGTTTGAGCTGGAGCTGCCACAGATGGAGGATCCGAATCACCAGCCTCTTTTCCTGCTGGGAAAATCCCCCCTGGAAGGACCCCGGTGAGTGCCAGTCATGGGGTCCGACTCATGGGAAGGGGTCGGGCACCCCTTATGACCCTAACTGCCAGATGAACTATGGGCTACGGCAGCTCTGGGGAAGACAGAGCCACCATCTGCCGTGGCTGCAGCGCAGGGGTGTCACTGGAGCCGCACAGAGACCGAACGAGGCTACAGGGGCTGCGGCAGTGGGGCACCCAGGGACCGAAAGGCAGCAGTTACAGCGCAGTTTGTCTTTGGGCTGGCTCCTCTGAGAAGCAGAAATCACTGTCAGGGACACAGGACCCTGGGGAGCTGGGACTGGGTGAGATGGAGGAAATCAGATAAACCCTGCAGGCACGTGCAGCGCCAGCTCTCCAAACAGCCCCAGGGCACCTCTGCTGCACCTGCTTCTGCCCTGCTCAGCTGCCCAGGGCCGGGGCGACAAGACTGACCAGCACCCAGCACAGGGAAGCCAACCCACGCCGTGCAGCTGGGGTCCCTCAGCCCCTCCTGGCGCTCAGGGATGCTCGGTGATGTGCAGCGGCTGGAGCGCCGCACAGGCGCAGCAGCAAAACTACCGAATTCCCAACCCCACCGGTTTTGCAGCACCTGCTCAGCATGCACTTTCCAGCAGTCAGGTTGANGAAGGGGTTGGGCACCCCTTATGACCCTAACTGCCAGATGAACTATGGGCTACGGCAGCTCTGGGGAAGACAGAGCCGCCATCTGCCGTGGCTGCAGCGCAGGGGTGTCACTGGAGCCGCACAGAGACCGAACGAGGCTACAGGGG
Organism: Steatornis caripensis; assembly: GCA_013398225.1. Classification (NCBI taxonomy): domain Eukaryota; kingdom Metazoa; phylum Chordata; class Aves; order Caprimulgiformes; family Steatornithidae; genus Steatornis; species Steatornis caripensis. The sequence continues at coordinate 19,100 of VZSC01002521.1, forward strand.
CTGCGGCAGTGGGGCACCCAGGGACCGAAAGGCAGCAGTTACAGCGCAGTTTGTCTTTGGGCTGGCTCCTCTGAGAAGCAGAAATCACTGTCAGGGACACAGGACCCTGGGGAGCTGGGACTGGGTGAGATGGAGGAAATCAGATAAACCCTGCAGGCACGTGCAGCGCCAGCTCTCCAAACAGCCCCAGGGCACCTCTGCTGCACCTGCTTCTGCCCTGCTCAGCTGCCCAGGGCCGGGGCGACAAGACTGACCAGCACCCAGCACAGGGAAGCCAACCCACGCCGTGCAGCTGGGGTCCCTCAGCCCCTCCTGGCGCTCAGGGATGCTCGGTGATGTGCAGCGGCTGGAGCGCCGCACAGGCGCAGCAGCAAAACTACCGAATTCCCAACCCCACCGGTTTTGCAGCACCTGCTCAGCATGCANTTGCTCAGCCGCCCAGGGCCAGGGTGACAAGACTGACCAGCACCCAGCACGGGGAAGCCAACCCACGCCGTGCAGCTGGGGTCCCTCAGCCCCTCCTGGCGCTCAGGGATGCTCGGTGATGTGCAGCGGCTGGAGCGCCGCACAGGCGCAGCAGCAAAACTACCGAATTCCCAACCCCACCGGTTTTGCAGCACCTGCTCAGCATGCACTTTCCAGCAGTCAGGTTGAAATGGGAATACTCAGCACTTCCTGAGAGCACCCCCCTCCAAGGCATCATCCTGACGCTGCTCGTCAGCACTTGGAGGGATTGTGAAGGTACAAGATGGCAGGACTGGGCCGTTTCCACGTGGCCTTGGTGGAGGGCTGAAGGAGTGCTATGGGCAGGCACTAGTGTCAAAAGAGCCTTGTTCTCGTGCCAGCCATGAGCTAACCCAGCGAGGCTCCCCGTGTTTCTCCTGCTGGCACCGCCGCTATGAGAGCAGAAGGGGCTCGGCATCACGGGAAGTTCCTGTGGGCTCGTTTCCAGCTGGGAGGATTAACAAGAAGGATCAGTCCCTGCCCTGTTCCCTCTGCCTACAGCATGGTCCCCGGAAAGGGGCTTAGCCGGGCTCTGCACTGGGGAGAACCTCAGGTGAGCATGGAGCAAGGTCCTGGCCCTCCTGGGCTGGAGCATTGCTCAGAAGTGTTTCCTGGGGAAAGAGCATTTTGCAGCAAGGGATTTGCAGAGGTGAGACATGCCTGAGAGAGACTTTTCCCAGGAAATGCTGCTGTCACCTGCCAGGGTCTGTCATTGTGTGAGCTAAGAGCAGAGCATGAACTGCTGCTTGGCCCTTTGGGAAGGGACAGAAGCCTGGAGCAACAACCTGCAAGAGTCATGCTCCACTTAGTGTTCCTGTCAGTAAACAAGTGTTCTCCATGGCCCCCGTCTCCTGCAGAAAAGGAGCCTTCGCCAGTGTCTGCAGGCTGAAGAGGAGGGAAAGTAGGATGAAAAAGGATACCATGAACCAGAGAAGGGTAAAACTTGCCTTGGGCAGCAGCTTGTCTCCAGCCCACCCTGGCTCCCCGAACCCACCTCCAGCAGCAGAGAGGATAGGGGTCACATCTCCTGGGGATCCCGCACCCATCACCAAACCAGCCCTTGGCTCCTGGTGCAGGCTCTGGCTCCTGCAGATGCTGGCTGGAGCAGTGTCTGAGCAACATCAGCATCACCCACAGGGGCAAAGCCTGGGGGGGATTGTCTGCTCCTCCTACCTGCCTGGTTTGTCGTGATGTTGGCGACGGCAGCTCTCCTGGACTCCAGGCTGAGGTCAGACACACCGTTGACAGCCTCCACCCAGAAGGAGTAGTTGGTGTGGGCCAGGAGGTTGGTCACCGTCAGCAGCCCCTGCACCAGGCTCGTCTGCTGGGGCACGAAGCGGATGCCGCTGCCGCATGCTTCGCACTGGCCGGCATCAGCCGCGCAGCGCCTGCAGACCACGTTGTACACTACGTCAGCGCGTCCCCCCTTGTCCAGGGGCGGGCCCCACTCCAGTGTCACCGAGGTGCCGTTTACACTGGAGATCAGGTTCACAGGTGCAGAGGGGGGCCCTGGAAAAGAAGCAGAGGTTCAGGCAGAGACAGGGCTGCTGAAGCGTGTTGGGATTGGCAGAGCACGGAAACAACAGGGAGGTGCGCCTTGGGCAGCGTGTAGCTGTGCGTACAAATGATGCTACAGGGAAGACAGAGCTGCTCAGAGGGGGAAATGCTCCAGGGGACGGCATAGGCACAGAGAGGTCTAGAGGTGAAGTGCCGTGGAGGTAAGGTGCTCTGGATCAGGGTGCCAAGTGCCAGGCAGGTAAGAGCTGCCTGTTTGTCCTGGGGGAAGCAGAAAGCTGTGGGGATGCATGAAGATTTTGGGGGAAGAGTCAAAGTGTTGATGGGCTGCACAGCGGAGAACAGGATCTGCTCATCTAAAGGGAAGGATAAAGTCACCTTTCCTGGGGACATTAACAACCCTGGGGGCATATCCCCTAGGGAAACACAAGTCCTGTGTTACTGACCTGTCTTTCACCCTGGCTTCAGCTAGCAGCCCCACACCTTTCTGCCCTCCTGGACCAACTGGAGGGGAGGAGGACTCCTGGGATGCTCTTGTCTCCTTTCAATAGCACCAGGCGCCTCAAAGCAGCCTACTGCAGAGAGCTGAGCTGCAACCCCACGACAAGCCCTAGTGCCGCCATCCACCCACAGTGAAGGACAGCACAGCAACACGTGCAAAATAAAGCGGCCAGCAAGCGGCTGGCACGCTGGCTGGTGCACGAGCAGGCGAGGTTGCCAGCAGAGCCGTGGTCTCACCACGCTCCATTGCAGGAGAAAGCCCTGGGAGGAGAGCAGACTCTGGCCAGGGATGTTTGAAGAGCAGCAGGATGAGGATGAGACAGAGGACAGTGAGGGAGCAAAGCTAAGGGGGTCTCAGCTCACGCACCAAAGGGAGACCTGGCACTGAAAGGCTGCTGCAGCGGCATGCAGCACAGAAGCAAGGGTGCACACTGGACTCGGTCAGGAAGCACCTGCTGTGTCTGAGGGTGTGATACCTGCCTCGCTGCAGGGCGGTCGGGGGCTTCGGCAGCTGGGCTACTCACGTGTGCAGGCGGCTGACGGCGGGTCCTGCAGCGCCCTGTAGAAGCTGCTGTCACAGCGGCACACACGGGCCGCCCGGCTCTCCGAATGGCTGTGCAAGGGGCACTTTGCGCACAACTGGTCCCCAGGTGCCGACTTGTAAAATCCTAGCTGGCAGGCTGCAGAGGACGGGATGGGGAGAGGTCAGAGGGCTGCGCCTGGACCGGGAGCATCCCGTGACTCGGCGGATCCCACCAGCACAAAGCTGGACTCCGTTCTCACCCTCGTCCCAGCGCACGGGAAACCAGCCCTGCTCCCCAGCGCGTGGCTGAGTCACGCCTCCGGCTGTCCAGCTGGAAAACAGGCTCTGAAAACTGCTTTTGTCTCTCCCCTCGACTGTACTTACGACCATCCCGGGACCCATTCCCCGGTGTTTCACAAGCCAGCTCGGGGGCCAGTGCTTTTCACGAGCTGCCTGCAAAGCTCACGGTGCTCTCCTTGCACCCACGCCTGCTGCCCAGAGCTCTCTCCCCGCTGCAGCCACTTCTCCAGGCCACCACTTGGCCCTGGGGCAGGGAACGCTGCAAAGATCAAGCCAGGCAGCGCTGGAAATCGCCTAAGAAACTATTCTAAGAAACATCGTTTATGGGGAAAATTCATGGCCCAGTCCTCACTTCACAGTGTGTGCCACACTGCTCACGCCGCGCGCGCCCACGTGCCCGAGAGCATCCACGCGGGCAGTTTCAAGCATTAAGAGCTCCACACCTGGGACATGGTGCACGTCCTTCTGCAAGCCCCTGGTGTGCTGCTGTGCAAAGCAACACGTTTGCTGGCACAAAACAAAGGCAGAACACCCTCTCTTTTTTCACGTCGCGGCAAACCGGCAGTGCGCGCATGCCGTCTGCTCTCTGCAGAGGGACAGCAAGGCCAAACGAACCAGCCTGGGTTTTTTCGGACAACACAACCCGCCTTCAGCTGCTCTGCCTCCTCCTGGTGCTGGCGGCTGTGCAGCAGGAGCACACGCTCATCCCACGCCAGGGCTGGCATCGATCTGCACCGTCCTACGGCCGCCTCTCCCAGCAGCCCCTCGGGTGAATCATTTGTCACACAAACAAACAACTCATCTCTCGTTAGGAAAATCGATTAGCTCAAGAGTGACATGTGGCACGTCAGGTATCTGTCTGAGGGTGGAAAGATCTGTTCTCTCTTGCAGATTTTGATTCCAGGTAAGGAAAAACAGGCTCTGTCTGGGTCCTTGTGTTCATCCAGTACTGCTAGGACCAGTTCCAGTGATTCAAGCGTTACTCCTGGCTCTGATGTGTTTCTGGTTTTCCCTACTGAGGCAGTAATACCTTCATTTTCTTGTCTTTAACCCCCGGTGGCCACCTCTGCATACTGCCTCAAGTTTTTTTCTTCTAAGCATGTAGAAGCATTTTGTTTGTGATCCAGCATCCCTGGCGATCCGAGTCCCTCCACGTCGGCTGTTTGCTCTGCTTCTAGGTGCTGATTTGTTTTCTTATTAATACCACTCCTTTCCTTGCCACAGATCTCCCTGGGCTGATTGCTCCCTACATATTTCATGTATCACACGCTGCACAGTAATACAACGGCATCTTTATAGCTGAGCTGCTTCCAGCAATGGCAGCTGAAGGCTCTGCTCCAGTCACGCACATCGCTGGTGGCTTGCTGGTCCCTCTTCAGGCTCTTGTCACCAGCTTCTGAGGCAGTTTTGCACTGAACGCGACTCTAAAGGCCGGGGAGGAATACCACCAGCGGGGTGTACACGCACTGCGCGTGCCACAGGTGTCGGTGTCGCAGGTTGTTATCATAGCTTAGGACAGCAGTCTGGAAAAAACAAAGGCCAGAAGCTCCAGAGTCTGTTTCTAAATTCCTGCTCCTTCGCTTGCCAGAGGGCATCGGGGCAAGGAGCAGAAATGCCCAAACCCGGGGATGCAAGGGAAGGCAGACGTGAGTCATGAGGGAATTGCAGCAGCTCAGGGCCGGCTTTGCTCCCAGACCTCCTAACACCTTTCACCTCCTCGAGGGCATCAGAAGAGGAGAGAAAACAGGGGAGGCAGAGCTGGGAGAGAAGGTTCGCTGTCTCCAGCCAGACGCGTCAGGGACAGTCGGGACATTTGCCAAGCTCCTGTGCTGACGGGCCCTCATGATGCCACACACCACGAGAGCCAGCGAGTCTCTGCCTTTATCGAGTACCCTCTGCCTAACGCTGCAACACCCTCTGGTCTGCGGCCCCTTGGTTTTGGGTGTGAGACTGAGATGAGCGCTGTTATGCTTTGTTCTTAGGTGGGGACAAATTTGGGGTATAGCAAAAAACCCCCCCAAATTTATAATAAAGAAAAATTCCCGGTTTTTCTGTGTGGGAAAGGATGAAGACACAGCATGAGCGCAGCCTACCAGATGGGAACTGAGCAATGAGACAGCCCCACAATCCGTGCTGCGCGATGTGCGTGCCAGGATTTGTCTCCCTCAACTTAGAGTGTGAACCCGCTCCCGGATTTCTTTCATTTTTATTTTTTATTTTATGCAATTGATACCCTTGCTCCTTGTCGGAGGATCTCAGGTCCTGCCTCTTCGTGGATCACTAGAAGTCCTGCTACTGGTGTCCTCTGTCTGTCCCCAGTATCATGCCCCCTGCAAAACCCAGCCAAGGCTGCCTGCCGTTGCGGTTTCGTCTCACCGTGTGGTTTTGCAGTGTACATGGGACAGCAGCATACCTTCGCCTGCCACTCAGCTCAAGACTTGCTCATCGACGCTGGGCTTGCAGCCCAGACACCTGGCTGGCCCCGGTGTCACAAGCAGAGCCTGCAAAAACCAGCGCTAAACCTGGGCTTGGCAGAGCACATCTCCAGCCTTCTGTTGCGTACGTATGTCCCCAATGATCACCTTAGCCTGGTGGGGTCAATGCCATGGGGCTGCCGCTGACCCCCCCTGCTGCACAGCACGTCTTGCCTGTTTTCCCCAGCCCGCCAGCCCCGCTCTCACGTCCATCTCCTGCCCAAGGGGCCCCGGCGCAGCAGGCTCATCTCAGAAACAGTGAGTGTGGGGAGGGCTCTGCCAGCCATCTGTAGTGCGGTCCATTTTCTTCCCTCTCTCTCCGTCCTCTGGGGACAGGACAACATCTGCTAATAAGCTGGCAGTGCTCAGGAGATGATAGATGAACCTGTCGAGGACGCGCTAGCTGGGAATGAGACGCTCTTCTCAGTCTGAAGTCGCCGTCTGGGACTAGTGCCGTGCAGGTGGCCCCAGCGGGACCACCAAGGGCTTCTTCAGTGGGGCTGCAAATGCAAGCATCGGCCCCACTCCTTCTTGGCTCCATCCTCAGCCCAGGAGGTTTGGGGGGGTGAGAGCACGGCCGGGATGTTGCCACGGGGCAGCTCCATGGCACCAGTGCCACCAACTGCTCCCTTCCCTGACCCTGCAACAAAGCAGGGCATCAGTAAGCACGGAGGAGCAGACGTGTACCTCCTTTGGCGGTGCTGGGAAGAGACAGGGATGGAAACAAGCGTGTCACAGCCACTGTGTGAGCCAGAGCGCCAGAGCCCTGCAGGCTGCCGGGGAAGCTAACACACAAAATCCCAGCTCCTTTCAATCCAGTTTCAGCATGACGCCTCCAATCTCAGCTCCAGCATGACACAGACATCGAAACAGAAGCGTGCTATTCACAGTCGTGTCTTAAAAAGAGACATCTGCCGCATTTCCCCAGACTTTGTGTTTTTGCAAGGCTGTGCTCCCCTCTTCCTGCAGTCCCAGGTCAGCCAAGGCTCTGTCGCCAGGTTCGTGTGTGGTCTGGAGGGGGCTTGGGGGGCTGGCTCCCCCAGGCAGGCTCTTGGTCCCCAGATCACGCGTTGCCCCACAGCCCTGCTGGTGCTCTGTACGTCCTTTGCACGCAGATTGCCCCTGCGCTGTCGCACAGCCCCGGTCACCTCCCGCGCCTGAGCACCACCTTACAGCCCTTCATGCCGCCTCGCACCCCCTTTGCACAGCTCACAACCCTTCCCACCCCCACACTACCTCACAACCCGTCACAGCGCTCCGCACGCCTGAAGTCATCTCACGTCACCCCAGGCTCCACCTCACATCACCTCCCCACTGCCTGGCCCTTCTTCCCACGATTCGCACCATCTCACACTCCTTCGCAGCCCCGAACGTTGTGGAGAGGGGAACGTTGGGGGGTTTCCACCCATGAAGATTTTGCAAAGCTAGCAAAACCCTACGCGTCAGGCTGCGAGCAAGTGGCACGTGCAGCAAAGGGCCCCCTGCACAGCTTCTTGCTCGACACCCGTATTTCACAGCTGCCAGGACAAGTTGCATAAGGAGTGATTCCCCTTGTGGAGCTGGGCAAACTGGAACCATGATCGTTCAGGCTGGCTGTATCCCACCCAGCCTGGACATCTGCATGGCACTGCCACAGAAAAATCAGACGTCTTGCTTCTTGCCTGGCAATCAGTGCTCTTGAAAGCATCCCTGGCTCTGCCTTGCTCTTCTTCCCTACGTATTTATAAAAAAGAATAGAAAAAGAAGCAAATCCCGGTTTGCTGTGGGTGCCGCGCTGCTGCCTGGTGCAGATGTCCTTCTGTGGGAGGGAAGTCGAGGTGACTCTGTGCAGCCTCGCGTAGGTGAGACAGCCTGGCGCGCTCTGGGAACGAAGGCTTTTTTATAGAGCTTATCCAAGGAAATGCTACAGCTTGCGGGAGTCAGATGGAAACGGGCGGACTAATGCTAGAATTAGAAAAAAGCTGTTTCCAAACGCCAGTCTTGTCAGAGGGTTTTAGACAGAACCATCCAAGGCTTCTGAAAAAAGCGTTTTCACCAGGCCAGAAGCAAACCCAGATCACGCTGTGCTCGGGAAGGAGCAGGGCTGAGTGGGAGCCGCCGCTGCAGACGACGGCGCTGGCGGTAACCCCGCACCCCTGCCGCAAGGCCCCGGGGAGCCAAGGAGCATAAATGAAAAAGGACGCCCAAAGCACCAAGAAACGGACCCCAGCCCCTGCGGGAACCGGCGTGCAGCTTCGGAGGGTTTGTGAGCGCTCTCGCCACACGCGTGTAACTGTGGATAAACACAGGGGCTGAGCTTTAAAGTAAGGGTGCCCAGCACTCCAGCAGAAGGAGGCGCAGAGCATCGCAGAGGCCAGCACAGCCCTCGCCCCCGCACAGCTGAGCACCACCAGCTTTTGGATTCCTTTCTGCTTCACAGGGAAGCGTCAGCAGCAGTGTCTTGTTTTCAGGAAGGGGAAGCAGTCGTCCCGCAAGAAGTGGTGACATGGGTGGGACCTGGCTCTCGTGCAGTATGGAAAAAATTTTTGGCATGGTCCTACTGCTCAGTGGGAACGAGGAGCATCTTCCCCACGCAAGGCGATCACACCAAGCCTCTGAGGATGCTGGTAGGGAATTTAAGGTCCCCAGCGTCCCACTGCTTTGCACCGTCTCCTGTGCAAGCACTGGTGCAACATGCCAGGTCTTTCCTGCAGGCTTGCTCTCAGCTCCCCGACAACGGCTTCCCAGGCTCCTGCACACCAGTAATGCAGAGCAACAACCTGCGCTCATGGCCTGAACCTGCCCAAATCCTGTGGAAAGGAAGAGTTCAAACAAAAACAACGACATTCCCAAACTGGTGAAAGTCTTTCGATGCTGCCAGACCCACCTAGCACAGTCCAGCTGCTCTTTCTTACAGGGACTACAGAGACCTGCCGAGCACAAATTAAATTTGTTTCATTCCCACCAGTACCCTAAACGCCAGCCTCGCATCATGCTCAGCCTTCATGTGTGTCAGCAGCTAAACACAGCAAACTCCGAGGGAAAATGGCAAACAATAAAACATTCAGCCAGGGACAAAAACCACATTGTTCCCTTTGTGGGGAAAAGGCAGCTCTGCAGCCGTCTGTCCTTTTAAATTCTTACTAACTGGAAAAAAAAATGGTTTCAGGTGTTGGGCGGGCTGCTTTGTTTTGTTTTCCTGGTAAGTGCAATCGGCCACTTGCCTGATTTTTAGAGGGAGTGAAGTTGCTGGAGATACTGAGATGACCTTGTGCTGCTCGCTGCCTTCTCCAGCGTGCTCACTGAGATAAATTATCCACGCACACACAGCCCAGCAGACCTGGGATGCAAACAGACTAATCAGCAGCCAGCTCTGGGACTATAAACTGGTATAAACTGGAAGCCCTGGTACAAGACACGTGTGAATCCGAGGACCCTAGCAGCACCCGTGGAAGGGGCCCCCAGTGCTTAGACCGGTCTCCTGATATGGCTGGGATTAACCCCACAACTACATCAGAATGGTCGTGGCTGTGTTTAGGTTAGTTTTAGAAACCCCCAAGGAAGGAGATCCTGCCGCCTCCCCAGTGACCCATCCCAGGACTGGATAATCCTCCGGGGGAAGATGTTTTTCCTAATGTCCAGTCCAAGCCTCGCAAGCAATCCGTGTCTCCGACACGTCTTCTTTGCAGCCCGTTCCCATCTGAAGTCTGATACCTGGATCCTGAACAGTCCTAGACTACGTGGTTTGGAAACAAACTGTTGTCTTTTCTTTTTTTTTTTT
>VZSC01002521.1:28863-58301 GCA_013398225.1 Steatornis caripensis
TTTTTTTTTTTTGTTTTGTTTTTAGAATGCGGGGCTTTGCATGGGATAAACAGAACGCGATATGATCTTACCGGCTGGTATTGCCTGTGTATGACAAAGCGGCTGACTGGCTTCCAAACCAACACCAACCATCTTGTGGGCCACTAAGATTCTTTGATTTTCTCACCCGGCATCACTGAAAGGACATTTGCATAACTCCCATAGCGCATCTTCGAAACTATCGCTGCTCTTGCCCGTGAAAGGTTTGTATCGGTACACTCACGGCAGAGCCGTGTGGCGGGCACCCAGGGCGTTGGTGCAGTCCTGCTCTGGGTACGACAGCCTGGTACCCTGCAGCAGGCACAGGAGACTCTGAGCACGCGTCGCTGAGGTGCAACACAGCCACCAAGCCTGCGGCTTGGAGCTGGCATGTGTGCACTGGGACTTGCATAGAAAACCTCCTCGAAACCCATACCAATTTGCGAAGTAATGTGAAATATATCCCAACATTTTTGTTGGGAGTTGCAATGACAGGGTGTTTTGACATACATTTATCTGTCTGCCTCGACGGGTGGTACATATGCTTCCAAGCAGGACCTAAGGGAGGAGGAGCGCAGCCTGGACATGGGTGCACTGAAATCCCAGTTTGCTGGCTGACAGGCACGCGTGACCCCCGGGCACATTTTGGGAGCCCCCCATGTAGCTCAGAGCCAGGAAAAAGGGGGTTTGCTTGGAGTCAGCCCAGCAAGACCAGTGTCCTGTTGCTGGCCGAGCAGCCTGCATCAGCTGTTCCACGCGAAGACGCCGCACAAGGAGCTCACGGTTGCTCTGTGATGTTCGCGGGTGGGAAAAAAATCACCTCTGGCAGAAAAAGGGGAGAGAAGCCCGAGGCTTCTCAGAGCTTCTCTGACTTGGAAATGGATAAGGAGTTTGGGGAGAGAAGGGAACGGAGCAAGGCTCCGATGGCCTCCCTTAACTCACTAGCACATCTTTGCTCCTCGCTGCGTGCTTCCCCACTGAAGAAAGGGAGCACAGGCCGTGGTCCCCCTGGGTAGGTTCCAGGGGCCAGCGGCATCCCCACGTGCAGAACACTGGGCAGAAGGGCGCCGTCCCCTCGCGCCCAAGCCCAAGGAGTGCAGGTCGCATGCCTCCACCTTTCTTCCCCCCCCCAGTACCAGCGTCTGGACCACATCTGTTCACCTAGCGGCAAAGGTTTGCTGCTGCGGCCACAGGTCATGGCGCAGCCCAGCACAGCTCGAGCCTGTGTCTCTGCTCTGGCTGCCCCTGCCAACGCCTTCACCTGTGTCATTTGGTCCCCTGGTGTTCCTAGGGCTTGCCCTGACCCTGTGTGCCTAGGATTGTGCCCACCAGCACGGTACAAGGGCGATGGGGTGCAGCTGGACCGAGTCTCCCCTCCTCTCACACTGCATTGCTCTGCTCCCCCTTGCCGCATCATCGGCTGGGAAGTCAGTCTCTGCTGACTTTCCTCAGAAGGGTCCGTGGACGCAGAACTGTGTTCACAAGCACATAATCACCAAGCTGGGTATTTTCTCCTCTTAATTAGCAATGCCGTGGTGTTTTAAAGGCTCGATTAAAGTTGCCCGCGAGGAGGGTTTAAGGTACATTAAATTTGCTGATTGGTTCATCAGCATGAATCCCACCAACCGGAAAAAATAACTGCCTTCTAGATTGCTAACCAGGCTCTCCAGATCCATTTCCATCACCCGTGTGCCACGGGAGGCACGAGAGACCCCAGCAGCAGAGTGGTTTGCCCACGAGGGGCCAGCAGCCCATCCCCTAGTCCCATCTTTTCTTCATTTGGGGAGCTGGAGTGGAAAGGGTCCTGGCATTGACAATCTCCCTCTCTTCTCCTTGTCCAGAGGACACAGGCCGTCTTTTTGGCTTAAGCAGAGCTCAGTAAAATCTGCCCCAGGGCCAGATCCTCATTCAGCCACACACATCAGACCCCTGTGTGGTAGCTCAGCCCTGGCAGGCTACAAACACCAGTCCTCATGTGCAAATGGGCTTATCGAGCAGCAATTGCTTAATTGTTGCTCACTCATCATTGTTTTCCAGCCAAAGGCAACAGCCAAGATGAAGCCCCCGAGCACCGCAGAGGGAAAGCAGCCAGAGCAATCAGGACACCCGTAGGCTAAGAAGCCTGGTCCCAAACCTTTGACAAAAACGCCTGAACAGCGAGTCCCGCTCCTGAAACCCATGGATATACCGCAGGGATGCTCTTTGGGAAGTGCATTTCTGCCAAAGGCGCATCCATCCGCTCTGACAGCAGGGAAGGGGGCCTGTCCCTTCTGTTTCACCCTGTTTCATTTGTTTGTTAAAGAAAAAGCTTCCTGGGAGATTCTGTGCTCTTGGGGGTCTCCGAGGCTGGCAGCTGGATGGATGGATGGGTTTGTGTCATCTCCCAGAGGCCAGCACCATGATCCATAGCCGTGGCGCGACTAGCGATGGCCCAAACCGACTCTCTGTGCGTATACAACTCACGATCAGCTAAACGGATTTTAGCCCGGCTTTCTAGTTTTGCTCACTGATAGCTGTAGACAAGCACAGCCCAAGGAATAATTCAGATCTGCCCCAAAAGGCTGACACCAACGCAAGGGCCGCAGCCCCAAAGCCTTGGTAGCTCAGGAGCCCAGCACCCTCCCCGAAGAGGGGCTGGCCAGGGCTGGTAGGAGGGGTGTGGGTGAAGAGCCGCTGTCTCACCTGCCCAAGCCTCTCTGTCCACCTCTTCAGCCGTCCACAAGACGTGGTGCGTATGTCCTGGCTCTCAGACTCACGGCTGTTTGAGGAGGTGGCTTAGGGGTTTTTTCTCTTCCCACAGAAGCAGACGCAGGGTTAAAGTGCTCCCCCTTCTCATTTCTCTAAGTGCTCTGGGTCTCTGTGTGTCCTGTATGGCAGCTGCCTATAAATAAGCTGAATTATGCTGATTGCTTTCTTATCTGATACATTGCTGGGACAGATCTTTTTCACTTACGCTATTGCTTGTTCTGCTATTTAGGCAGAGCGGTTCCTATTTGCTGTGTGTAAGAAATACTAACACGTCTTGCTGTGGACTGACACGCTTCAAGGAGGAAAGAGCAGCACAGCGGAGGCTGGCTATGGATGGCAGGGGAAGAGGGAAGCAAAGTCCTTCGGAGCCTTGAAACCGGAGGGGGAAAGCGAGTAGGGCAGCAGGGCTGTGCTGCCCTGGGAGAGAGACCCCGAGGGGGTTTCATCCTTGGGGTGGCTGTGGCAGAAGATGCCACGGGACTAGAAGCTGGGAATTTTAGGAGCCAGCAGACCCCAGGACCCCATAACCAGCCATGCCAATTCGCGTTCAAAACCGGTTTCTGCCCAGTAAGGCACTGCAGCGCCCATGCCCAGCCACAGCTGGAAAAGGGGGTCCTGCGCCTCTGAAGATACACGAGGCAGATGCATGAGGCACAGGTGCAAGGGACAAACGTCTTGTGCAAGCAGCACTCTGACGCATCCGATGCCAGGCTGGCTGGCAACCTTAGTCTGGTCCTGACCCCGCTGCCCCTGGGCTGAGGTCTGGCCCCCTTGATCCCATGGAACGTGCCCCTCACATCCTCATGGCAAACACCAGGACATCGCAAGAGTATGGCACGCGCGGATCTTGCCCAGGTAAGTCCAAGGGGTCAGAGATCTCAGCCACCACCCTCGTGCCCAAACAACAGGGCATCCAAGGTGACGTCTGAGAGTAACGGGGACGAGAGGCAGAGAAGTTCCCCAGGTTCCTACACGTCCTGCACCACATCCCAGCTCACCCCGTCCTTCCCAGCTCTGCGGCACGGCCCTCCATCTCCTCCAAAGGGCTGGGAACAGCTCTGGCCATGATCTGGTTTCCTGAGCTGTCTTCCATCACTCTGGCAGGTCCTTAGAAAAATGAACGTTAAAGAGGAGGGGGAGAAACCTCCGCTGTTCAAACATCTTTAGCTTTGACAAATAAAGTGTCTGGCTGTGAAAGGCAAAAGGAAATTAATTTGGAATCACATTTTAAACACTGCCATAGAGGCAAAGTATCTTCCCTCTAATTTTTTCCCCCAAGCAAAAAATGAATTTCCCTGATATTTATAGAAAGATTATTAGGGCCACGAGGAGTGATTTATATCATCTCATCCCTGTGACGGAGAATGAAAAATTGCTGGGGCGACAGCCACTGGAATCCTGCTTTTGTCCGCCTGACAATTAAAACGGCTAATTTCCAACTCCGACAGATCCGCTGGGGTTATAAATCATTCCGGAAAGGCACTTTTCACTGTGAAAAATGAACTCTGCCCCAATCAAGCACGAGAAGCTTAGATCAGAGATTTGCATCTGTTTGCTTTCATGTGTAAATATACGTATTCCGGCTCCACGCCCACCCACCAAATGAGACGCCAGGAAGGAGGTGCCGTCCCTGCTCGCTTGATGTGGGGCTCTCGGACTCCCTGTGCTGGGAGCTGGTGAGGATAGACCGGACAGGGGAGGCAGGAGGGTGAGACGACCCTGAGGTCGGAGAAAGTCCAGTGACATTTCTGTCCTGTTTCTGATGCCACAAACCCTGGAGAGCTTCACCACAGATCGTTGCAGGTTGAGCCGAATGGATTCGAGCCCGTCTGCGTCAGAAGGGCCAGCTTCTGCCTGTGTCCACCCCATCCAGGGAGGCAGGTCGAACCACGCTTCGTCTTGTGCTGCACCTGTGGATGGGTCAATCCCACCAGGAAAGGGCAGGAGGGCAGACGAGGAGCTCTCCTACAGCTTCGCTCCCAGGAGAGAGACAAACATGTCCAAGGAAACACAGGACAATGAGGTGGGCTGAGCACAACACGGACCTCGGGTCTTCCCTCTGCCTGCAGGCCTTGGGGTGGTGATCTCCTCGGGCACAGACTGCAGGAGGGGACTACAGGGAAGGGGTGTTTGGCCCTTCTAAACCAAACCTCCAACTTGCCGCTCCTTGCAGTCATGGGGCTGGGACTCAGCCGTCCAGGCGCCCGATGCCAGTGCCGCTCCCCGCGGCAGCACGTGCCTGGCCCCCTGCACGTTTTGGACACACTCTTTAATGTGGGAGAAGAAGACCCTTTCTGAATGATTAGATCTATCCCAGGACGGCTTTCAAATCAATGGTCGCAGACAGGAGGAGTTTCGGATAGAAGCATTTATTCTGCCCATCCTTCCCACCCCGCCGTAGCTGGGGACCCGCTGGGGCCGGTGTGGGTCCCAGCAGCACGTGGATCCATTCCAGTCTGGCGTCGGACGTCCTAACCTTGTGTCAAGTCTCCCTAAGACAAATGCTCCACTTGACGTTTCCACGAAACTCAAACAAAGGCCCCGCATTCTTATTTGTGCTGCTCCCCTAAACACATCCCATAAAGAAACCGAGAGCAAACAAATCTGTGCGGAGGGCTCTCACAGGGAGCCCCGAGCGCTGTGCTCTGTACACACACATCCCCGTGCCTGGTGCATGGCTGCTGCTGGTCACCTCGCTTCCTTATCACAGTTTGTACAGTCGGCAGCTTGAAGTCTGCCCAGCGGCACAGAGGGCCCCCGGGAAGGCTGTCCGCACCCCCCGATGGCAGGGCTCTGCAGCAGCCCCAGGAGGGTGTGATGAATGGACGCAATAACCTTGTTCCATAAAAGCTCGGTGGTTTTCTTTTTGCTTTCATCGCTTTCAAACTCCCTGCCAAAGGGAAGTGAGCAGTGGGGCATTTTGGGGAGGCCAAGTTGTGCTTTGCTGGAGCACACCAGCAGAGATCTCAGCGCCAACCAGAGCTGCTGGGGCCAGCAGGCTGGGGTCTCTGGGCCATGCACTCCACGGCTGGGAAAGATGGAGTTAGGGCAGCCCCTGTCCCAATGCCAGCCCCCATTGCAAAGCCCGTCCCCATCCCAAAGCCATGCCCTGTGCACCAGGACCTGTCACGGCCAGGATCACAGGAGCTTCCAAGGAGATTGCCGGTGGTACCAGCAACACATTTTGGAAGCATGAAGCCAGCCAGCAAAGGCTTGGGCAGCCTCGGCCTCCAGAGAGGCTGGCTGTCCAAGATTTTGCGAGCAGGCTTCTGTCCTCAGCCCTTCCCCAAAGAGGCAAGAACCTCTTGCAGCCATCCCTCCCTTTGCAAGCACCACTAGCAAGAAGCAGGGACTCACCCATGCAGGAATCCCGCTGCTCTTCATAGCCAGCACTGCACACACACTTCCCGATGGGCACCAACCATTCTCCCTCAGCACTGCAGTACATTTTGGGGGTGTCCCTCTCCTCCGAATGGCCCACACACTCTCCCCGCACTTCCACCAAGGAGGACGAGTCCGCCCCAGTCACAGCCTCGGAGAAGGACGCCAAGTTCCTCACCATTGCTGGGCACTTCTTGTAGTACACCCGCACGGAAACGATGGCAATGCAAGCGCCTATGTCCTGGAAGGCCAAGTAGAAACCCCTCTTGCTCAGCGGCCCCACGCCCCGCACCTCTGTGTTCAGCTTGAGGCGCCTCACCCCCAGGTCCACGTTGGTGAAGCTCTCATCAGCTGCGATGGTATCGATCTTCATAAACTGGTTCTCCCGGGTGCTGGTGCCCAGGTCCCGGTCAGACTCCAGGTAGTAGAGGTTGAAAGTCTCCTTGCAGGTGCCCAGCACGCCCGGCATGCTGTTACAGTCCCGCAGCGTAAATTTGATCTCTGCATAGACCCGCCGCGCACCATCCCGCTGAATCCAGTTGGTCCGTAGCCAGTTGTTCTGGTTGGGGGTCATGACATTACACACCTGGTAGGTGTGGATGGGGCTGAAAAACTCATCCATTTCGTTGATCGAATCCCACTGCAGGACGAAGAGAGAATAGGTCATTCCAGATGTCCCTGAACACCGGGCGAGCACGGGGCATGCAGGAGTCTGTGCCATCACCCAGCCCGGGCTGAACTCCCTCTGCTCCCGCAGCTGCATCTGGGCAAGAGATCACTGCTGCCACAGACCAAAGGAAAATAAGGATAAGCAGACTTTACCCAGCGCTAATTTGGGCAGTAACTCTCACATCCCACCCTGATGCCGCACTGTGTGAAGTTCAGCCCTGTTTGCAGACAGGAGTGCTTGCATGAGCCTGATGTGATGGCAGAAAGTGATGGCAGTGTGTGTTTGGGAGGGCTCCAAACCCTCCAGGCCATGTCTGCAAGCCCCTTTTCTTGGTGCTCGACCTGCCATTCGCAGCAGCAGCAGGAAGGCACCTGCGTGGTGCTCACCTGGGTCTCTCCTGGCTCAAGCAATCTCCATGCACAAACTAAACAGGCCACTTTGCAGCTGGAGAATGACTTTTGGGGAGCACACCACGCGGTGAAGGAGAAGCACGCAGCGAACACAGGACTTCGAGCAAGGAACAGGGGTCCAGGGCTTCTTCCCCAGCAAGGTGAGGACAGTGTGGTTCCTCGGTGTGGGCCCACACTGCTCAGCCCAGCTGAGAGGCCGGGCTCAGGGCCAGCTCGGGTAACCTGGAAGCTTAGAGCTTGACAGCTCTGGGGTTAAAATCCAGTGTGGCAGTAGCAGCAGGGTGAGCTTGGGGAGGAGATGCTGGGCAAAAGCAGATTGCAGCAAGCAGGATTGCGATGGAGGGGTGGTCTGGGTGAGTTTAGAGCGACAGGGACATTTGTGTCATCCAAGGGAGGGATGCTAAGTGGTTTTGGCTGATGAGACGTGAGAAGTAGTGTGATTTTGGATATAAATGAGCTCCATAGCTGAGGGACAAATTGAACTTAGTAGTTGGGGGCCATAGGACTCTTCTAGGCGCTCGATCTTGCCTCACGTCTCCATCTCCACCCTCTCCAACTCCACGAACCCCTCCCCAGGACCCACAGACGTTCCCTTCTCTGGGGGCTTCCCACCGCCTCTTCAGCTCACATCCCTGTCTAAATGAGCACCCCAATCACATCCCCCAGGGAAGGTTCTGAGACTCCCGAATCTTTCGCGTGGGAGAAGGAGGAGGAGGAAGAGAAGCAGAGGAGGACTTCCAACCTTCCGACTCTTCCCTGGACTTAGCAACAGGCTTTGAAGATCCCCGAGCCCCACCACCACGCCAGAGGCCAGCTGTGAGGGGCAGCCCAGACGCAGCCCTGCGGAGGCTGGCGTAGGCACTGGCACCCCTGCAGCGCTTGCCGCTGTGCCTACCAAAGCATTGCCGCCCACAGCCTCAGCACCTCCTTGCCTGCACCTTCCTCCGGCCGCCCGCTCTGCCCGCTCCACCGAAGGCAGCCGACGGGGAGCAGCCCCCCTCAGCACTGTGCGCGCTCTGCCTGCCTATGTGCCGTCTTGGGGGGGCTGGGGGAGCAGCGCCGGCAGTGGTGCACGGAGCAGGAAAACAAATCTTTTAAACAGCATTGCAAGAACATTAAAATAAACCTCTGGGGCTGCTCTGACGCGACAAAAATGGTGTTCTCTTATGCAAGTGGTGACCCGTGGTTCATTACAGAAGTAAAACCAAAAACAGAGAGAAGGAGCCTGATGCTCAGCTCAGAGCGAGCCTGAGGACTTCACCCCAGCGACTGTGGGAGCTGGCGAGGACGCAGATCTGCCGGGACAGGCACCCCACAGCCTCGCTACGTGGCTGCCAGCACTGCAGGGACAGCGCACAGCTCGGGGAGGGCATCACACCTCCACAGCGTACGAGGTACTGGAAACAGCTTATAAGTGATACCTGTAAACCAGCCTGCTCCCTTCTCCCCTCTCAGATGGAGAAGTCCTTCCTCAGTTAACCTCCTCGACCCGCAGCTTCTGCGGAGAGGGTGCTGCTGTGCCTTCTGCTAGTGCTAGGGCGGCTAGAGCAGTCATTCCGGCCACGTACATCTTCCAAACTCCCACAGCATCTTGCCTTAGAAAGCTCTGCTTCTCGCTCCTAGGGAGCTCCAAGCAACCTGGAAAAGGCAGCAGCTCTGGGTACAGACTTCAACAAAATCTGGTTCAGAGGACAGTATGCTGGCAAACGGTGTGGACGTCAAGCCGCTGCCAGGAGAGAAAAGTATTTCTGGTTCTTTTTTAAAAAAATCATCTTCTGAATTCCAAACATGCCTGGGTTCGTCCTAGGTCCTAGGATCACCGAGGGCCTGCTGTGCACCCCATCACTCGGGCAGACCACATGGAAAGGGGCCAAGCCATCTGTGTGCTTTGCTGGAGGGGCAAGCTGTGCCTGCGACCAGCAGCACCGCTCTTACCGAGCCCCAACTTCCTCGGCTGCAGAGACGAGCCTGTAGAAAGTGCTGTGCCTGCCAGCACACGCTCCCGCTGCTGGGCCAAGGGGTACAGGGGTGCCCTGAAGCGCGTGCAGCAGCAGGCACAGCGTGCCTCCCTGCACCCCCCTGCACCAGGGCCGGCAGGAGCCAGCCTGCTCCCCACTCCCACACCAACGTGTGCACGCATCGTGGCACTGCAGAGGGTGCGGAAGTTGTTGCAATTAATCGAGCACAAATTAACACAACATCTGTTTCCTGTCTTTTGCCTGCTGAGTTCCCAGGGGGAAGCGAGACAGAGCTGCGCACGGGAAGAGAGCTGGGGCGAGCGCAGAGCTGAGGGGGGGCGAGCAGGGATGCTCCCCGCAACGCACCGCCGGATCCCCTCTGTAACGTCTGTGGGGCTCGGGGGTCTCCAGGAGTGTCCAGCTAGGGAAATATGGGGTTACTGTGTGCACCAAAATGCCTTGGCCTCTCCAGCTAGTGTGGCTGCTTTTGATCTCCAGACATTCACTTCTCTCCCAAATCTGCCAGAGGAGACGGCGCTCATGACCGCAGTGTCCCCACACCCTGTTCTCACTGCTGGCAGCGAGCAGGGACCTAAATGTCCATCTCCAAGCACCAGTGATGGTCAGCATCAACCACAGGCGAGAACTTGGAGGGTCTGCATTTGGAGCATCGCTCTTTCAAGTCTGGTGCTTTTTGTGCAGCCGTTGGACTGTCAGCTCTTTCCCTGGGTCATACGCAGCACCATGGGATGGTCCAAAACACCACACCTGTACCACCAGCCCACAGGGCAAGTGCTCTGCCGTCGGTGGTGTGGAGGGAAGCTGGGCCACCTGAACTCGTGGCTGGAATGCCACAGGTGCTTCTTCCCAGCGTGCCACAAGGCAACACAGGTCCCACAAGCTCTGCCAGGTCCCAGGACCTGCTGAGTGTTTGGGATGGAGCAACCCGCTTCAGGAATCCCCATGACTTGAAGGGGTTTCCTGTTTCACCTTAGCTACAAGCTCTTATGGCCAGGGAGAGGAGTCTCTGACCGTCTGCAGCTTTGATGGCGGGTGCCGTCGGCTCAAGAGCATAGGCACTGTACACGCACCCATCCTTCCCGCATTGCCTACTCTCAGCTGATGGTTTGCAGTGGCTTTTATTAAACGAAGCTCAGCCCGGCCCCCATCATTGCGATAAGATCCCCTAGCGAGACAGAAATGAGGGCATCGTAATTAACGTGGTGAGTGCACGCTTCGGGGGGGGGGCATGATTGCATCTGTATTCAGGGGCTCACGTAATAGTTTAAATTAAAGTCAACACCAGTTACAAAAAAATTTGCCAGATTCTGAAAGGCAAAAGATGCTAACACCAGATATCTGGGCAGCTGAGCGAGGTCCTGTAAGTCTCCCAGGGCCTGTGCAGTGCAGCAGAGCGAGGAGGAGGAGGAGCAGACGCAGAGGGGGTAACCACGCAAGGAGAGACCGCATCCCCCTGGAGCAGCAGCTCAGCCTCCCTCCGCCCTCGTGGTGACCATGGAGGGAGCCAAAGGACGAGGTGTCCCCAGCACTGGGACAGCTTTCACAAAAGGGTGCTCAGTCTGCCTGGCACTACAAAGCTTTTGCTGCTGCTGGGACATCCAGCACTATCCTTCCTCCAGAGAGAGCAAACACTGAGCTACGGCTCCTCCCGGGGAGCTGTTGGGTCCCTCGCCCCACTGTCACTGAGAGAGAAAAAAAAGAGAAGGACATTATTGCAGCTATAAATCATTAGATAGGAGGCGTTAATGGAGATAATCCCCATGAAATCAGTCACTGCTGTAGCTAAGGAGGGATTTGTCAGGCAGTTAACTACCCTGAGCATCACTGCAGGTGATTAACTCCTGGTAGTGACCAGTGCCTGGGGAATTAGCGATAACCCAGCATTTACTGAACAAGCAACTGGGAGATGAGCTTTTATCTCAATTACTAGTCTAAATCTTTAGTTTCCAATGTTCCACTCCTACCCATCTTTTTTGCAGAGAAAACGAGTTTCACTGTACCTTGCGCTGTAACTTGTTGGTATTCCTGGATCCAGGCAGAGGCTCTGGATCGGAAGAGAAACCCAAGAAATGGCACAAGGACATCAAAGCGATGGAGGGCAGAAGACAGGGACTGAGCAGATGGGAGAGCCCCAACATCTTTTGGTGCTCCGAGGAGAGAGACATGGCCCTGAAGGGGACTGAAATGGGAAGTACACAGCACAGCTCGGACTGGTGACAGGATTTTCACAGGGTACGCTTGGGGTGAAGGGAGACCCTGCTCTGTAACAGAGCTTGGCCTGTCAGATGGCGTTCATCCAAGCCATGAACTCGTTGGCTGCGGGACCAGAGCCAGGCAAAAAAATTCCCCTGCTGTGTAGATTTTGCTCTGCAAACAGTTCAGTCCTGGGACATTCACGATAGCGCTGTACACGAGCACGAAATCCCCACCTCTGATGTGCAAACGCTGTTGAGAGACTGTCCTACAGGCAGAAACGTGTCGTCTGTGCTCTCAGCTGGTTGTTTAACCAAATCCGGTGCCTTTCTGCCAGTTTTCTCTCCGAGCTACTGCAGAATGAGGGAAGAGCACTCTTGGCTGATTGTGCCCAGGGGCCTTAGGACACGTCCCTTTACCAGGAGTGGAGAGGCAGCGATGGGGGAGGTGAAAACTACCTCTGAAGGTCTTTCCTGGTGCTCCCACCAGCAAAGCCAACGCGGAGCGCGCCAGGCGTCGGGGCAGCTGCCTGAGCAGCAGACACCCACCAGCTCTCTGGGCTGACCCCAGCCCGTGCGGCGAGGGAGATGCTGTGGGGATGGACCGTGGAGGTGCTGGGAGCGGGCGGATGGGGAGGTCCTGGGCAGCGTGGGGGGCCTTTCTCCAGCACTCAAGGTGCTCCCATTACAATCAGCTTTTGCAAGGCATCATTCAAGCTCCTTAGATAGCCTGTGTCTGAACAAAATCATTTGCTGTTTGACTTTGTAAATCAAAGTAGACGATACAATAATTATTAATAATATGTTGACTTATCTCATCAGCATTTTAATTAGTCAGTAGAAAAGCAATTTGCAAAGGGCCGATCAGGCTCCCTCTGATCCAACAGGTCACGCGCCAAGCAAGGAGAGGGGAAAGAAGGGCACTGGGGCACTGGGGCGTTTTGCTGGGGAGAGCTGGGAAACTGGAGGCACAGAAGGGTAAGGGGCAGCCTCTTCGATGGCGCTTATGAGAGTTCAATTTTCAATGCAGAGGGAATTGTTCTGGGGATGGAGAGAGCTGCAAAGCTCCTGGGAGCCCTTTGAAGTTATAATTGAGAAGAGCTGCAGCCTGTGGGACAGGGATGCTCCCCGTGACCCTTCCGCTTCCTGCACGTGTCTCCAGGGTGGAGGTGAAGGGGGGACACAATTAAACCCCTGAGCGGCAATTACAGTCAATTACCCCTCAGTTAATTGTCTGGCAAGAGGAAATGTCAAAACAGGCCACACATGCCTCCCTGATGGCTTGACACTCCGCAAGGCTGGTGGTGCTGCTGACCCCTGCCGTGCCCGTTGCTCCCAGACCTCTGTTCCATTGCTCTTGCCGGCCACAGCAAACCCAGAGAGGCAAAAAAAAAACCCAAACAGCTTCCTGTGAGGCAAGCTCACCTTGCCTCCAGGTGTGATGAAAGCATCAGGACTTTGCAAGTGGTACCCTTAAACTTTTGCACTGCTGGTTCTCTGGACTGTTGCCCTGGCTGTGCAGGCAGATCTTCGACCTCCCAGTCCAGAAGAGGAAACCTCTGAGACTGCTACCTTTCCTCTGGCATCCCCAGGAGCCCCAGAGAGGCTGGACAGGACCTGCAGTTCCTAGAAAAGCAAGCCACAGGGCACCAGGGACTGAACTAGCAGACACAAGCCCCCTTCTTAATTTCCTCAAGCTGGAGACTGGAGACTTTGTGCTGTTCGGTGCCATGCGAAGAGCGATCCAGAGCTACCAACCTGCCCAGTGCCACCCACGCAGTGGCCTTGGGCTCATGCAGGACAAGGGAACGGAGACGTGGGTAAAGCAAGAACAAGCATGACTTCAGCTGAGGAGCCAGGGTCAGCAGCACTGTCCCTTGGCAGGAGGATGCTGTGACGGATGCGTCTGTTCATGCACGGAGCAGAGACACCGCGGGGAAGTCCTGCACCCTCCAGCACCCAGCACCCACTTCAGCCACAGCTCAGGCAGCCCAGCCAGCTCGAAGCAAGGGAGGATAGTGTGGTGAGGAGGGGACACTGACACCTTTTTCCCATCCATCTGAATTAAAGAAATGGCAGCAAAAATAAAAAGGACCCCAAATAAAATCTGGCTCCACAGTACGCCACCTCGATACCACACCAGCAACTGGGCTCTACCCAGCCCCGGGCTGCCAGAGTCGCAGCACGCCACAGTGGGCAGCGACAGTCCCAGGGACACCAGCAGTACTCCTGAGATGGTTACCAGCAAACTCAGTCCCTTTCCCGGAGCAGAGATAACACCAGGCTTGGAGCCGTGTGGACCCATGCTACCAAGCCTGCAAATCACCCCGCATCTCTCCCACCCGAATCTGAACTCTGCTGTAGGGGCTGCTCAAGAGGCGTCTGCTCAGTGCCGACTCATTGGCNGCAGGACAAGGGAACGGAGACGTGGGTAAAGCAAGAACAAGCATGACTTCAGCTGAGGAGCCAGGGTCAGCAGCACTGTCCCTTGGCAGGAGGATGCTGTGATGGATGCGTCTGTTCATGCACGGAGCAGAGACACCGTGGGGAAGTCCTGCACCCTCCAGCACCCAGCACCCACTTCAGCCACAGCTCAGGCAGCCCAGCCAGCTCGAAGCAAGGGAGGATAGTGTGGTGAGGAGGGGACACTGACACCTTTTTCCCATCCATCTGAATTAAAGAAATGGCAGCAAAAATAAAAAGGACCCCAAATAAAATCTGGCTCCACAGTACGCCACCTCGATACCACACCAGCAACTGGGCTCTACCCAGCCCCGGGCTGCCAGAGTCGCAGCACGCCACAGTGGGCAGCGACAGTCCCAGGGACACCAGCAGTACTCCTGAGATGGTTACCAGCAAACTCAGTCCCTTTCCCGGAGCAGAGATAACACCAGGCTTGGAGCCGTGTGGACCCATGCTACCAAGCCTGCAAATCACCCCGCATCTCTCCCACCCGAATCTGAACTCTGCTGTAGGGGCTGCTCAAGAGGCGTCTGCTCAGTGCCGACTCATTGGCACTGAGAGTGCGTATCCCACAGCAGCTTCTGTGAGGCACCAGCACCCTATCCCAGCCCCTTTCCAAGGACGGTAACTGGATCCAAGTGCAAATTTACTGTTCTAAAAGCACCTGGAGCTGAAGGACCAGCAGGAGGGTAAAGGAACGAGATGCTCTTTCAGGATGATGGGATGCAATAGCCCGTGGAAAAAGAATCACAGTACAGACAAGAGTTCAGAGGAGCCGTTGAAACATCCAGCTAGAAAAAGACACGCAATGTCGCTTGTGCAAGAACGTCACATTGGAACACAGGCACCCTCCTCGGAGGTGTTCAAAACAGTTTTCACACGGCTGTACGGTCATCTTCTCAGTAACAAGGCCACGAGCTGGGCAAAAGAACAGGGGAAGCGAAGAGTGGCGTCATGCCATGACTTACCTAGGACTCGTAGGAAGACATAGAATCTTGTCCAAGCGGTGGCTTTGGCTTTACATGTTATACAAGTCCTTTTGGTTTTGTTTTTCTTTTTTGGCATCCAGTATTAACTATTCTTAATAAACACCACTAGTAAGGCGGACTTCCAACATGTAAGGGTTCAGGAGTTGCTGGGCCGCTGGTGAAGGGCTACTGGGCATCTGCTGTGGAGCAAGAGAGCAGCACAGCGGTGACTGCACTGCGAGCCAGCCCCGGCACCCTTATGGTCAGGTAACACATTGCACCTGACAGCCCCAATGGGTCAGGACCCCGGATTCCTCCCCTGGATTTGCAGACGTACAGTACAGGATTCTGCACCTTAACCTGTCATGGAAGTCCCTGATGTGGTGAGAAAGAGGCACCTGTAGGTTCAATCCCTTGTCTGCGTTAGGAGTGCAAGGTCCTGCCCAGTGATGTTCATGTGTTCCCAGGACACCCAGCTCAGGTGGATTCTTCTTCGTGCAAGTCACCTAGGTGATGTGATGGATCCCATCTGCATGTCTGACAGCTAGCAATGGGCCTGGGGATGCGGTCATACAGGCACCTGGAGAGCTGGACTCATGGTGGAGATTCGAAAGAAGGAAGGTCTTGGACAGTCTGCGAGCGGTGGAGAGTCTGACTATGGGGAGGAATTGCTTAGGATGCAGTGAAGTGCAGAGCGGTGGAAGTGAACAAAGGAAAACAGCCCTCACTCCCAGAAACATCCCAGAAAAATCCTCCCTCCCAGGGGAGCAGAGGAAGCCCTGGTCCCTGCCCCCCTGAGGATCCCCCGGCAGGATGTCAAGATTTGGCAGCAGGACTGGGATGGGATGGCAGCAGCAGGGTGACAGGACAGGGATCCACGCGACCAAGGGCAGCCTGTGCATGACCACGAAAAGGACAACATCTCCCTCATCCAGGCAATGGCAGAAGAGGGTCCGGTGGCCAGAAACCAAAGCCAGGCAAAGTCATGTAGCGATGGGTTTTTAACAATGACCCGTTAACAACATTGCTACAGGACCTGGAGGATTTAGCACCACCGGCAATTTTGTAGTCAAGGGTGGTTTTTTCCTAAAAGCTAGGCTTTTCGGAGATGCGAGTGAGTGGACAGATCTGAAGGCCTGCATTGATGCAGGAGATCACATCACATTAGCTTTGTGTTCCCCTCTGACCTTGTACTTCTGAATCTATGACATTTCCAGGATGGTCTTCATTGCAACAGCTAACTGCTAAAATTAGAGCTGAGTTACCGATTTTATGTATTTACATATATAATGTCTGATATAAATCTGATCGTTGTTACTATTAGGAATTCACAGTTCTGATCACTCCTGCTCAAACAGCATGGGGACTGAAAGTCTCAAGCAACAGATCAATGAAAATGATTAGAGGCCTGGGAAGATTTCTGTAGGAGGTGTAATTGAAAAGATTAGGACTGTTTAGTTCAGAGAGGGGATGAAAAAGAGTGGACAGGAAAAATCAACGCTGCAGCAAAAGGCGGGTAGGCACCCCAGTTTTGCACGTTTTGTGCATGCAGCAAGCCCCGCTGTGGCTTGCGGGTGGTCCTGTGGGTATTTACGGGATTGTTTCTGTTCACTAAACGAACGAGCAAAATCCTTAGAGCCAGGTCACCGCCGCCATCTCAAACTCACAATTTCCAGAAAGCTGCTGCGGCAGGAAAGCCTGGACACGGAAATGCGAGTGGNGGATGCTGCCCTGCCGCTCTTGCCCAGTTCCCACAGCAAACTCCTCTAATTACAGGTGGCTGAGAGCTTCCCAGACGATCTGGGCTGTTCCTCCTTACGGTCCCCTGGTGCAGCAAGGAATGAGATGCTTCTCAGCGTGAGTGCCCATGGGGTGACCCAGCTCTTGATTTCCCTCAAAGCTTAGGACCTGGTAGCAACATGGTCCCTACCAGGGGAGATGGAGGGTTAAATGGCATTTCCAAATGACCTCATCCCACTGCTAGTCTTTCAGGCCGGCGTTTTCCCAACAGACATGGTCCTTTTGCCCCATTAGCACTGACCAAGGGGCTGAGATGTCCATTCACGCTGCCCACAGGGACCCACATTGACCTGTCCCACTGGGGACCCCCGAGTGCCAACAGTCGCTTCATACTTACCCCGTGCGAGGGATAGGTCATCCAGCCCCAGTCCCCTGGGATTGCTGATGTGTCTAGCAAGTTCACTGGAAAACACAGGAGCAAAATGTTGTGTTAGAAAGCTTTCTCCCTGCCCCCGAGGGGCGAGGAACTGAGCCACGGCAAATGACCCCTCCTTGCACCCCACTCGCTTCGCTGTCCCCTGTGCCCATCAATGCATGGGGCTGCTGCCTGGGATCTGCCTGGCTGCCTGGGATCTGCGTAGCAGATATGGGGTGAGCGGATGGCAACAAATGATGCTCCCCAGAGCTGTTGGTTCAGGGTAGAGAGTTGGAGTGGGGCTGTATCTGTCCTGGCCATAGGACTAAGAGCAACAAGTCCTTTTGGAAGAGAGAGGGCTGCAAATAGCAGGTCAGAGGGGATGCAAAGCAAGGGGGAGCTGGGGAAACAAACTCCAAGAATCAGGTTGTCCACCAGTCCCACCCTGGGCCAACACTGATGCAACCGGAGCATCATTCCTTGCTTGGACCCTTCTCATCTGGAGGGTCCACAGAGCCCTTTGGGCTCACATCCCTCCCAGCATCATCAGTTTGAAGTCTGCGCTCCAGCAGCCACTGCAATTATGCACTGCGGTGCCTGGCTCCAGCACAAAGCGACCCCGCATGGTCCTGGCTGACATCCCACTGGAGAGGGCAGACTGTGGGAGACACTTTGCATGAGGAGACCCATCAAAGCCAACTCTTCAGAAGCCCTGCCACCACGGGAAGTCTGGCTTGATGAGGAGATACGGGCAAATCTGCAAGGCAAGGGGAGCAGCTTCTTCGGGTAGGAGTCAAGGGCGCCTTTGAACCTGCTCAGTATCTTCCCGTGGAGACCTGTGCAGTGTCAGCAGCGAGGGGAAAGCAGGATGCCACAGCATTGCTGCATGCATAGTGAGCTGCCCCTGAGCGTCATCTGCTGCCCGCGAGCCCCACACTCAGATCCCACAGCATCAGGCAGAGGAGTGCCTTGCCACTACCCAATAAACCCCTGACTTGCTCAGCACCTGGGGAAGGACCCCAAGCCCCAGCTCCAGGGTACAGATCCAGAGGGATGGACGCTTGGGAGAGGGTGCCGGCAAGGCGCCCTGACCCGTGGGAGTGAGTGCAGTGGGCACCGACAACAGCGCGCCCATGCCACTTCGCCCCTCATCAGCACCGGTGCCTCCAGCCTTCCCCAGCGCTCTTTGCCCTACAGCCACCCAGGAAGGTCAAGCCCACGCTGGATGCTGCGTCCGTGCCGGCTGCTTTTCCTCACCCTCGAGCAGCATCAAACCGAACTTCAAGGAAACTTGGTGCAGCATCCCCGCTGCGGCACCGGATCCCGGCTGGTCCCGGGGCTCTGGAGGGATTGTGGTCTTGGCACAAGGCACTGACTTGTCGCGGCGGGGATGGTGCGTGTCGGGACAGCAGCTCCAGCCCCAGCAGAGGCTGGGCTCAGCGTGACGCTCGTCCCAGCGGCCAGAGGAACGGGTGCCACTTTCATTTACTATTACCAGGCAGGGAAAGAGAGGGGGGAGAGAGGCGCAGAGACGTGAGCTGGCTGTGAAACGCCCAGACGTCATGCTCCTGACAGAGCAGATTAGGAGCTTTTGAGGCATTTATTAATGTTAGCAGAACAATTTGAAAGAATTGCCAGGGTTTCTTGTGCGACTCCGTTGCCCCAACAGCAGGCCGAGCCCCTCCACTCCCCACACGGTGCTGCTCCCACTGCTAAAGAGGCCCCTTGCCCTCAGCACGGAGTAATTACTTCAGAGATCTCAAATCCNCAGGAAAGCCTGGACACGGAAATGCGAGTGGAGGGAGCACGTGGAGAGGATCCCAGAGCCCCATCACGGCAGGGGCCGGCAGGGCCCTCTGGGGATCCCCCAGTCCGACCCCCCCGCTAAAGCAGGTGCCCCCAGCGCAGGGGGCACAGGGACGCGGCCAGGCGGGGTTGAATCTCTCCGCAGAAGGAGACTCCACAGCCTCTCTGGGCAGCCTGGGCCAGGGCTGGGCACCCTCACGCCAAAGAAGTTCTTCCTCACTTTCAGGGGGAACTGCCCGGGCTCCAGTGTGTGCCCGGTGCCCCTCGTCCTGGTGCTGGGCACCGCTGAACAGAGCCTGGCCCCGTCCCCTGGACACCNAGATGTCCATTCACGCTGCCCACAGGGACCCACATTGACCTGTCCCACTGGGGACCCCCGAGTGCCAACAGTCGCTTCATACTTACCCCGTGCGAGGGATAGGTCATCCAGCCCCAGTCCCCTGGGATTGCTGATGTGTCTAGCAAGTTCACTGGAAAACACAGGAGCAAAATGTTGTGTTAGAAAGCTTTCTCCCTGCCCCCGAGGGGCGAGGAACTGAGCCACGGCAAATGACCCCTCCTTGCACCCCACTCGCTTCGCTGTCCCCTGTGCCCATCAATGCATGGGGCTGCTGCGTGGGATCTGCCTGGCTGCCTGGGATCTGCGTAGCAGATATGGGGTGAGCGGATGGCAACAAATGATGCTCCCCAGAGCTGTTGGTTCAGGGTAGAGAGTTGGAGTGGGGCTGTATCTGTCCTGGCCATAGGACTAAGAGCAACAAGTCCTTTTGGAAGAGAGAGGGCTGCAAATAGCAGGTCAGAGGGGATGCAAATCAAGGGGGAGCTGGGGAAACAAACTCCAAGAATCAGGTTGTCCACCAGTCCCACCCTGGGCCAACACTGATGCAACCGGAGCATCATTCCTTGCTTGGACCCTTCTCATCTGGAGGGTCCACAGAGCCCTTTGGGCTCACATCCCTCCCAGCATCATCAGTTTGAAGTCTGCGCTCCAGCAGCCACTGCAATTATGCACTGCGGTGCCTGGCTCCAGCACAAAGCGACCCCGCATGGTCCTGGCTGACATCCCACTGGAGAGGGCAGACTGTGGGAGACACTTTGCATGAGGAGACCCATCAAAGCCAACTCTTCAGAAGCCCTGCCACCACGGGAAGTCTGGCTTGATGAGGAGATACGGGCAAATCTGCAAGGCAAGGGGAGCAGCTTCTTCGGGTAGGAGTCAAGGGCGCCTTTGAACCTGCTCAGTATCTTCCCGTGGAGACCTGTGCAGTGTCAGCAGCGAGGGGAAAGCAGGATGCCACAGCATTGCTGCATGCATAGTGAGCTGCCCCTGAGCGTCATCTGCTGCCCGCGAGCCCCACACTCAGATCCCACAGCATCAGGCAGAGGAGTGCCTTGCCACTACCCAATAAACCCCTGACTTGCTCAGCACCTGGGGAAGGACCCCAAGCCCCAGCTCCAGGGTACAGATCCAGAGGGATGGACGCTTGGGAGAGGGTGCCGGCAAGGCGCCCTGACCCGTGGGAGTGAGTGCAGTGGGCACCGACAACAGCGCGCCCATGCCACTTCGCCCCTCATCAGCACCGGTGCCTCCAGCCTTCCCCAGCGCTCTTTGCCCTACAGCCACCCAGGAAGGTCAAGCCCACGCTGGATGCTGCGTCCGTGCCGGCTGCTTTTCCTCACCCTCGAGCAGCATCAAACCGAACTTCAAGGAAACTTGGTGCAGCATCCCCGCTGCGGCACCGGATCCCGGCTGGTCCCGGGGCTCTGGAGGGATTGTGGTCTTGGCACAAGGCACTGACTTGTCGCGGCGGGGATGGTGCGTGTCGGGACAGCAGCTCCAGCCCCAGCAGAGGCTGGGCTCAGCGTGACGCTCGTCCCAGCGGCCAGAGGAACGGGTGCCACTTTCATTTACTATTACCAGGCAGGGAAAGAGAGGGGGGAGAGAGGCGCAGAGACGTGAGCTGGCTGTGAAACGCCCAGACGTCATGCTCCTGACAGAGCAGATTAGGAGCTTTTGAGGCATTTATTAATGTTAGCAGAACAATTTGAAAGAATTGCCAGGGTTTCTTGTGCGACTCCGTTGCCCCAACAGCAGGCCGAGCCCCTCCACTCCCCACACGGTGCTGCTCCCACTGCTAAAGAGGCCCCTTGCCCTCAGCACGGAGTAATTACTTCAGAGATCTCAAATCCATTTTTATTTGTTATTGTTAATCTGAAGATTTTCTGCCTATTTTCCCTGGGTAATTCTCCTAGCGGGAGCCTGCGCTCGGGAGTTTCCCTGCCCAGAGCGCAGAAGCGCGGTCCCGGTGACCCTCAGCAGGCGGGCTGTGGGGAGGGGACCGTTCTCCCCGCTTTCTCCCCCACTGCGATCTCTGCACCCTCTTTCCGTCTGAGGTGCCCGGCAACGGATACGGCTGCCTCTCGCTGCTCTCCAGACAGCACGAGGGCCCTGCACAGACTGGGGTCCAGCTGGAGCATTGTGTTGTGGGGAGCGATGCTGAGATCGAAGCATGGTGGGACGCACCCCAGGCTTGCCTGCACAGCAGTGTGTGGGACCTGGAGCCATCTTGCTACCCCCCATCCCACCACACGGACTGTATGGTTGTCACCCCATCTCATGTAGATGAAGGAGCTGCCTTGGTGCACAAGTGACTATACAAGCTTGCATTCCCTGCAACACGCCCGTGGACCAGATTGTTCATGCCTCTTCGCAGGAAGAGGGCTAAGTTATTTCTTCTATTCCTCAGCAAGCATTTCAGCCAAGTGCGTAGGAGTCCTACGCATTGAGCCCACTGCACCGGGCATTGCTCAAACAATAAAGGCATTGTGTGCCCGAGAGCTCTTGCGTTAACCGATGATATAGCACACACATCTGTGGATGCGGGCATCCTTATAGCAGCAGTATTACATGCTGTGCTTGAGTATGGAAGATGAATACTCTCCCGAAATCCAACCGTCCATTTCAGGGAAAGGCTACAGAGCCACGCTGAAGGAACCCGCCACACCGCACGTAACAACTGTCCAGTCCCTTGCAGGTGATCTCCCGGCTGCATCACTCCTCCGGGGGCAACGCTTAGAAGGAGCCCGCCCTTGAGGCTGGGGGGCGAGCGAGGCCACCACAAAGGATCCCTTTCAGCTGAAACGTTTCTCTCCTACGGCTGGGCAATTCTGTTTGATGTTATGGACTGTCTGCACGTATCAGTCTCAAACTGCAAGCTCCATTTTGTTTTCCTGAGCACCATTTTGTATTTTCCCTATTCTGTGCCTTGGCCTTGACTCGGCGTATTGAGCCAAAACACCAGGAGGTGTCAGCGGAAATTCTCACACTGGTGGAAAAACTGTGGAGCCTGATTGCCCGTTCAAATGGAAGCACCTAGGAGCAAGCAGGTCACTTCCCCAGTGCCAACTGGGGTCTGAGACGGAGCCTCATGCAAGGCAGACCTACTTGCTCCTTTATAAACTTGCATCAAGTGATGTCGTGTGAGTAATGCACATTGCCATCTCATAGATGCAGATTATGCAGGGGTCGAAAAATAGGTGTATGTATATGTATAATTTCTTTATACCTACGTCTTTATTTTTGTATCTATATCCATATCCATACCCACACCCCTACCTACCAAATTCTAAACATCGCTTGGGATGAGTGAGGAAGATGAGGCAGCGACTAGCATCCAAGAGATGCATGTTTTGCCTGGGTGCGTATATCTCTTGACATATATCTGTATCTATAAAGAACGAGCGCTCAGAAACCCTTCACAATGCTCGCGCTGGTGGCCACGGCTCGCAGAGAGATGCATTACATCCCTACAAACAGAGACACGGACACCTTGGGGTCCCACATCCAAGCATCCTGGGCTCTGGAACGGTGCCATAGGAGCCACGGCTGCCCAGCCTGGGGGACCCCCCCGACCCTCAGCCCACCTGGGGGTGCACGGTGGGGTGCTGGGACAAGCCCAGGGTGACACGCTAGGGATGCGCGGAGCCCCAGCCTCTAGAAGAGCTGTGGGGGACCAAAGCGGCCTCTGAGCTCCCTTGCTAATTGTTAACCCACTGCGGTCCTCACTCTAATTACTCTGTCATCTCCCTTCCAGGCAGGGACTTTGTAGCGCAGGCGTGGGGCGGAAGGGTCAGTGGGAGCAGCCCTGTTCCCTTGGGCTTCAGTTCCTCTCCATCACAACTTCAAAGGCCTCCCAAGATTCACAGCAAGGCTTCCCCTCCATGCAACAACGTCTTTTGCATCCGTAATTAAACTCTTATCGGCATGGTTAGGCACTCCTGCTCCCTGCTACCCCCACAGCCCACACCGGTCTGCACACCCTGTGCCGGCCCCACAGCCCCAGCCCCATTCCATGGGGGAACGACACGGGGAAGGTTATCCACAGCAGGGAGAGACGGTCGGGGTATGGGAAAGGGGCAGGGAGAGGCTCCCTGAGAGGAGCGGAACAAGAGCTAGCGGCATTAATTTCCTGTAAGCTCAGGCAGGACTTTGAAGGGGCAGGTGGGGCTGGAGTGGGTCAGCTATTTGTGCCCCACCGTTTAATCCAGGGGCATGCTGAATAGCCAGCCACGACCTCTGCGACTCGGGAAGCAAAGCCGAGCAACAAAGCTGTGTCTTACTGGCCTTGGAGCATCCCGGGGGGGGACAGGACGGGGTGCTTCGATCTCAGCTTCCCCCTCCCCGGCACAATATTTATCTTTCAAGAAAGAAAAATTGTAATTTATTCACCAACACACGAGGCCAGTTGTTGGGGATTTGAGGTAAAAGCAGCGAGCCTGGAGGGTGGGTTAGGTCTTCCCATTCCGGAGCTCTGCGCTGGGGCCGTGCCCCACGGATCCGGGTCGGCACCGCGGCAGTGGGGTGCTGCACACCAGTGCTCTGCCGCACAAACGGCCGCATCCAGGAAGGCTTTGTTGAGCAGCTGCTCGTCCGTGAGGCTGCACATACTAAGGACACAGCGGGGATGGTGCTTGCATCAGCACCCGCTGGCCTCGACTCCCCGGAAAGGAAATTCGGGAAAGCGTTGTGGGCAGATATAAAAGGTGTCACCAAATCCAGCAGGGATGTGGGATTTCCACAACTCTGGAAATGCCAGAATGAGGTTGAAAAGAGAAAAAAAAAATGCTAAAAAGAAACATTTTCAAACAATTACCATGAAAAAGTAGCGCCGCTTTTCGGACGTGCCCTAATTCCCATTTCAGGATTTCTTCTCAGACCTCCGCATTGTCGCTGTGAACTTTCTGTATTTAATTTTATATCATTTTGTAATGCATCAGGAGAGGTAATGCCCATAAGGACTGCCCGGAGGGTCACCCCTTTTCAGTATACCAGGAGCAGAACATACTTTGATGTAGGAAGAAAGCTTGTTTGTTCAATCAGTGCTAACAAAAAGCCGCAGTTCAGGTTTTAAAAATAAAATTATCAACCTGATCCTTCCAGACCCTGCATGATATCATGTAAGATAATGTGCAGCGCAAGAGCATAACCTGTGGTAGGACTGAGGTGTCGTGAAATACTGTGAAAAATGAAAGAAAACAAAACAAAACACCCCCGAATAAAGTATTTCCAAGGCCAAAAACCTTGAAACCACAGGGCGGTATTTTTTTCCTTAGGAAAAAAAAAACACATCAAAAGACAAACAACAACAAAAACCCCGTTCCCTCTCAGAAATACAGGTGAGAAAATATAGATTTAAAATGTGTTTCCTACTCTGTTTGCGCCTCCTGGTGCTCCTGTGCGGTGGGATAACCAGGGCGAATTGGGCACGCTGGCTTAGGGGACCCAAATTAAAGCACGCACACTACCCACCGCTGGGCAGGGTGTCACGGCACCGGTGTGCGTACACACAGGTTTTGGTGCAAACAGTGCATGGTCAGCTGGACATAAATAACCGACTGGAAACACCAGAAAACAGCACGTCCCAGGGCTCGAGGACGGCGTGTACAGGGCCAGACCCACGGCTCAGCATGAGGGCGAGCACACGTGTCCGTGTCCCTGATCCAGGAGCTCGCGTCGGCGGGAAAGGAGCTGTTTCAGGCTCAAGGGGCAGCCGAGCTCGTTGTAATTCAAGGCAGAAGCCAGAGGAGGAGGTGGGAACGGTCTAGGGATGGGGAGGTGTGAGAAAGGTCAGGGAGGCAAGAAATTCCTTGGAAACACCTGATGTGAGCAAGGAGAGGAGCAGGACCGTGGTGAGGTCGGGGAGGGAGCAGGCACCGGGGAGCACCGAGGGCAGCCGAAGGGTCCCTGCAGCCCCAGAGGACAGCTCTGCAGACCTGGAGTCCCCAGGTCTGGATTTGGGCATCTGGGAGTCACGAGAGTCCCCAGCCCAAGGGACGGCAAGACGACACGGACCCATCCGTCAGGAGGGAAGAGCCCACGCCTTGCGCAGCCGCCCCTTGGCATCTCGCTTGGCTAAAGCTCTGCGAGAGATAGTCCGTTCAACCCACACGTCATCATAGGACAGCTTCTTGCATCCCCAAGCTGTGTCCCCAAACCCAGAATCTCAAAGAACAGGCAACGGGCGTGCACCCAGACCAGGACTTCCCACTCTCCATCAAGCTGCAGCCCCAGGTTCAGGGCCAGGCTGAATGTCTCATGGCACCAGTAATGCAATGTCATGACAGCCTTTAAAATTACGCAAGAGAGTTTTCTAACACAAACAGACTTGGGGAAACGGGACCCCTCTCCAGAGGGGTTTGTGCCAGTGTCCTCACACCAGTCCCGACTCGCTCTTCTCTTTTCTCACCTTTGCTGGGTATAGCAAATTAAACACGAATGCATTTTCAGCTTTAGCTGCTGAGGTTTCCAACTTCTGTTGCATTTTCTGGGAGCCGAAGCTCACGGCAGGCAAGGCCGTAATGCCATCCCACGTCCTTATCCCAGAGCATCTCAGTGCTTCTGCTTCCTGCCAACACTGCCTGCCCAGTCGTTATCTCCTGCCTGTTTGGGGTTTTGCAGATTTCTTACCCAAAATTGCGACTCCCTGGAGTCACTCCCGGGTGCTTTCCGCGCCTCCCGCAGCGACTCAGGCGGACCTGGCGCTGGAGACCTGTAGCAGAGCCCACGGGTCCATCAGCAGGACAGACCCTGCAGCACCCTGAAAAGACACCCTGCCCTTCCCACAGGCTCCTGCGTCTTGGAAGTCCTGGCAAAGATGTGAGTTTTATCCTCTCTGGAGGATTCACTGGGGAAACGTGGACTTTTGCAAACGTGCTCCCTTATCTGAATTATCTGACGGAGCTTTGGATGGCAGTTTTTCAGGCTGTCGGATGTTATTTCCCTAATTTCTCTGAGGACATCTTTTGCTGTCACACCGGTTGGCCGCCCTAAACCATGCTTAGCTGTTTGAACTCCAGTGACATTTTTAAAGCAAGTTAATTTCTTTTTAATATTTTTTTCTTTTCTTTAATTACTTCACTCTCTTAAAACAGCTTTCTAAAATGGAACATTTTCATGGGAAAAATACCGATACTAAAAACATTTGAGGGGACAGGTTGGATATCTCATGCCACCAGTAATGAAATATCACGCGTCCTTAAAAATTGTACAGGAGAATTTCCTAACAGCGCAAAAGGTATGGCATCCAAGGAAGGATCCAGTGACTTGTGCGCGACCCTGATGCTGGGACGGAGCTGGTCGGTCCAGCCTCAGCCAGTGCTGCTGCCAGTCACTTGCGCGGTTAAGGCATTTTAAATGTGAGAAACTGGAGACAGAGCAGAAGACACCCCAAGCACAACCACGACACCAGGGCTGGAGGGAAAAAACTGAGAGAGGGGAACCTGCAGAGCCTGAGCTGCTTGTGCCCGCGAGGTGTGCACGGCGCCTGGTTGCACTCAGCATACTTTCACGGGAGAAAAATATGGGCTTTTTAATCTGGCCAGAAAAGCCTAATAAGAACAAATGGCTCGAAGGCGAAGCCAGGCCAATCTGTATTAAGGAAAAGAGGGGTTCCATTTTTTTGAGGCTGAGGCTGATGAGCCACTGGAATGAATTATTAAAGGCAGTGATGAGCCTGTCTTTGCCGATGTCTTTAGATAAACGTTGCATACCTTTCTGGACAGCATCCCTGGGCCAAACACAGCTCGTTAGGCTTTATTAGCGTAGCTGGACCTGGTCCATGAAGGAGTTACATCCTTTATGAACTTAAGTAGTGCACATCTACACAGACAGGACATGGGGGTCTTTTTGAAGGGAACAAGACTGCGTGATCCCGTCGCTGACTTTTGAACCCCCAGGGCCGAAGGGGTTAATCGCTTCTCTGTGCCAGAGGAATAATTCTGAGTGTCGGTCATACACACGCACTGGGGTTAGGAGAATGAACTATCAAATACTGTCAGGGTATGAATAGAGTTATCATATGAATGGATTTGCCCGTGGAGATAAAGGCAGCAGCGAAGGCTGCCAGCGCAGCAAGCACGGAGTACGAAACGCAGGACCTGGCCAAAACAAAGAGTGGAGGTGTCGGGATGCCCTGATGAAACCGGCGCTCCCCAGAGCCCTGCCCGCCGGCACCCACGTACGCCGAACCCAGTGGGATGCGTGGGACGAGTCGCTCTCCCTCCATCCCTGGCTGAGCATCTTTTGGGGCTGGGGTTCACTGTTGGTTTGTCGGGTTTATTGTGGTTTTTTTTTTTTTATTTTGGGTAAAATATGTTTCTAATAATTTCTCAAAAAAAATGGAATTCCTTCATTCCTGTAGTAATTAATCGGGTTTTCAGCTGTACTTAAATTTGGATTAATCAATCAGATCTATTTCCACCGTCACCAAAACTGGTGCCCGTTTATTTTCATGGTAAATAAACCCCTCACGACTTCAGGAAACAAGAATTCAAGGAGAATGGGAAGAAGCTCACCGAGTAGGTGCATTTTGTGCACCGTTGTGTTATTTTTCTGCCAATTTGAGGGCTTGATTTTGCAGAAGTTTTATAAGCTATTTATACAAGAAGGACGGAAATGAAGAGGAGACCAGAAACATATCACCATGAGCCTACCTAAAATCATGCAAGTATTTGCTTTAGGTCAGCAATTTGGGAGCAATCAAAAAATTACACGCTCCGAAAATGATTTTTTTTTTTTTTGCAAACGTAGCCCAAATCACCTCCCTGTTTTAAATCACTGCTTCTCCATCGCCCATGACCAAAAGTCTGTATACCTGAAACCTCTTGTTTCCTGTTCTTACAGAGGAACGCGACATCCTCACAGCCTTTTTGCGACTGAAAAAGCTGTTGCCTCTCCCTTTCAGTGCTCCGCGTCTCCCGCAGCCCCGACTTCGGCACTGCTGCAGAAGGAGTAGAAAAGTAGCACGGAATAAATGCGCAGATGAGTTTTTAACCTCTTTTTCTGTTTAAGCAGAGGGGCAGTTAATGAGATTACAATCACAAGATTAGCAGGGGAGATGATTGCCACAAACCCTTCCTCCGGCCCCGGTTTCAAAAACCCGTTGGGTTTTCCCCAGGACCCTGGTGCTCTCCCGCACCCCATCCCTGTTGCAGGGAGGAACAAACCCTCTCCATCGCCGACCCTGCGGTGCGGGGAAAAGCTGAGCATCCCTGTGTCATCCGCTCTGCGTCCTTCCCAGTACACCCCCGATGCATCACCCCGGCCCCGGCCCCCGCTGTTTGCCTCGGCCATCCCTACGTGCGCTGAAGTGCTGGGGCAGATGCTCCCAGGCCCCCCTTCCCTGCCGCACCGTTTTCCCCACTGAGGCGCCCCCCAAACTCGCCCGTGGGCCGTGGGGCTGTGATGGGGACGAAGTTCGCTCACCTCTCAGACGGAGGGTAGAGCTAAGCCAGAGGCATCACCTGGGCGCGAACAGACCCCAGCAGCAGCAATTGAAGTGCCATTTTCTGCCAGAAAATACAATTTTCTCACCCTCTGCCCAAGCCCCAAACGTGGTAATTTCTGATCTTCTGATTTCCTTTCAACACAACAAAGATACTTCCTATTTTAGTATTTAACTTCCATTCATGGTGTCACAGAAAATATTTTCTTTAATATTTTTGCCTCTGCAATTCGGTGTGTAATAGTGTAAATATTTTAGTCCATCACATTGTCTTCGTATTATTAAAAATATTTTTCAATTTCCCTGTTTTAAAGAAATGTAACAATTTCAGACAGATTTTTTTCAGTGCTCCAAATGAAAATCTTCCGCATCCTGCAAATTTTCACCCGTCTAGAAAAAAATCTGAGTTTTGGCTTTCAATGCATTCTGCTATGGCCGTTGCGCTGAAATGTGAGGATTTCCCACGGAACAGCGATTCCCTTTTCCNTTTTAAAGAAATGTAACAATTTCAGACAGATTTTTTTCAGTGCTCCAAATGAAAATCTTCCGCATCCTGCAAATTTTCACCCGTCTAGAAAAAAATCTGAGTTTTGGCTTTCAATGCATTCTGCTATGGCCGTTGCGCTGAAATGTGAGGATTTCCCACGGAACAGCGATTCCCTTTTCTTCCAATTTCCAGGGCTCTCACTGCATGCAAGACTGAAAGGAATAAAAAATAAAACCTCAAAACTTCCTGGAACAAATCTTTCAGGAAAGAGAAAGGCACTGGGAGCTCTTGGAAGGGGAAGAAAACCGGACCGAAGCCATTTCCTCAGGTTAATTCAGGTCTTTATATACCAATCGCCTCCCGACACGCGCACGCAGAT
>VZSC01002522.1:0-17920 GCA_013398225.1 Steatornis caripensis
CCCGCCACTGCCGCAGGAGGAGATAGCTCATAGCAACGCAATGGCGTCCTCGCCCGCCCCCGCCGCCAACGGCCGCCGCTCGGCGACGCAGCGCCCCCTGCCGCCGCCAGGCCCCGCCCAGCCGTAATGGCGGCCCGGCTGCGCGGGCACGGGCGAGGAGGGATGTCTCCCGTGGGCTGCGGCGGCACGGCTGCCACGGCAACCTCCCCGCCGCATCCACGGGCAGCGCTTAAATCCCCTTTCAAGGTGCTAGGCTTCCACGAGTGCCTTCCACACGGGTAACGATGGGGTGTTGTCACCTCATAACCCTCGGGCTGCTGGGTCTGCGCTAAGAGTTGGTAACGACACCCCGCCAACCCAACACCCCACTCCAGTCAGAAAGCAGGATGACAGCCAGCCGCCCCCCCCAACAGTTAACCAACCACAAGAACCCTCACCTCAGGGTCTGCCCTTGCCCTGCAAACACCCTGCACCACGATGCTTCCTCCAGCCAAGTGGGGCTGGGATGGATGCCAATGGTCGGGGGGCCCCCGACAGCTGTTGAACTAGCATGGTCTGGAAGGGGCCGAACAGGGAATCATCTTCCAAAGAGCTGAGAACTGCTCTTGCTGCCCCGGAGCTGTTCCCCTAGGAAAGGCAGAGCTCGTGAGAGATGCATCAGGCCCAAAGGCTCCCAGGCACCAGAAGGGCACGGCCGCCCCTTTGCACCAGCTTCGCCCCAAGCCCATACCGAGTAAATGAGCACTTCACACAGGAAAATCAGCTTCCTGGTGTAGAGACTAAATAACTTAAAACTCACATTAAAAAAACCCTGTTTTTTCTTTAGTATTATGCAATTTTACCTAGCAGCTGTAAAAGGAAAGTTGAAGTTTCCCCTTAGCACCTGCTTTAAAGGCTGAAGCATATACAGGACAAGACAGCCCGGTGCAGTGTCCCCTTCCACACACGCAGAGCACTGCACACTGGAGCGGCCAAACAACGCCCAGCTCCAAGCAGCAAGCTCCTGCTTCGTAGTTCAGTTTTAGTTATACTGAAGATGGGTACTTTTTTCCTCTTGCAGCAACATATGCGTGCATAACATACACTGCTGCATGCAAGAAGACAGAACTAGTATTTCAAAAAAGCTACTTAATTTAGAATAATCCACCACGCAACGTGATCCAGCCCTTCACGTGGTATTAGACATTTGTACTGTCTGAAGCTTTGATCAGCGTCCTGTATGCTGTGTAACAGGCAAATGAATACATCTTCGCCCTTCGGGTATAAAAAGAAAGATAACACAAAACCAGATGTGTAAAGCATTTGAAACCTGTTAGCAGCAGGGCCAGTAAGTACATACCATACCATTAAAATTTCAAGTTAAAACACAAGCGCTGCAGTAGAGGAAGTATTTAACACTTCTGGAAAAAAAGACAAAACTAGTGTCACACTACCACACTGCTGATTAAATGTACATGCAAAATGCCAACGTTCACTCCTGCTGCATGCAATGCAAGCTTCTCAGTTATTTCTTTTGCTCCAACACTAGCAGAGAGAGTGGGATCTTTCTTACAAGTAGAACAAAAGGAAGTGGATGTGAGCTATCAAAGATGGAATGGCTTCTACAGATATGGAATGGCTTCTACAAACAAAATCAGTTTCAGATTCTTCAGCCTCTAAAAGAGATGGCTGGAGTCCACATGGTGCAAAACACGAGAGGCGTGGTATGGAGAAGTTCAGTACAACCAATTGCTTGCCATTTCTCAAAGCACAAAGACTAAAAGGCTACACAGTAAAATAATCATCCACAGGCTTAAGACAAACAAAACCATCGATGGATAATTATGAATCTGAGTGTCAGAATTAGACAAAATCCTGAATGGTTGTTAAGCAAAATAGCCTGGCTACAACTTCTACCTCAGAAACTTCCTAAGCTAGCGTCAGGAAAAAGGCATCAGGCTAAACCACTTCATGTAACCCAGCACAGCTATTCATACGTTCAGGTATCCAAGTCTTAATTTTAAATACTAAAAAAATTAAAATCCATACATTATTAAATTCATAGATTAACATGATTATCTACACCTGACTGAACTGTTCTTAGAAGCTGAATGTAGAAGCTATTGTCCAAGAGAGGGAGAAATAAAATTTTGTTGTGGAAAGGCCACAATGCTTAAACGTCAGTGTTTCTGGAACTCGGTCATTCACAAAGCACACCTGGGACGCTACACAGAAAGGAGAGGTAAACCAGAGTCTCTTACCCTGGAGAGATAAACCAGACCTTATTCTAAATGAATTCTCACACCAATTCAGAACTGCAGAAGAGATGCCAGTATTTTATGCGCACACTTTAGTAACCTGACCCACATTCATGTAAGTATTAAAACTTTTATTAAAAATAAGAATAAATTCTCTCTATAAATACAATCGTTACTGTGTACACAATCCTCTTCAATATACACACTGTGGTATTCAAAATCAGTGGTATTTATATCAAACACAATTATCAGGTTTTAATTGTGTAATTTTATACCCACATACATTATTTTGCGGATCTAAAAAGGTCTGAATGATTTTGGGTTTCTTCAAAGGACAGAGCGGTATTTACAAGCAAACATGATCCAAACAGCACAAGCAGATTCAGGGTATGTAAACACTCGTACACGGACTGCAAGTCGCACTTGGTCACCCCTGCAACAGATTATTTCTTCACAAAAAGGAGACCTATATGACAAAAAGAAAAACAAGAGTATCAGGTATTACTAAGCTATTACTAAAATTTTCAATTATGTACGTGCAGTATCTCAAACATGACTAGTACTTAAATAACAATGAGTGTCATGAGTGTGTCATTACGAATAATAATATTGTTCTACAGTGCAGGGGCTGTTGCCTTGGAGGTAATAGAGACCACCAGCAAACCTTTTTAACAAGTGCAAAGAAATTAAATTAACACCTCGTTCTTTAATTTAACCCATGGGAAGTCTATCATCACTGAACTCACCAATGTAACAACCTAAAAGCTCTGTACCCCATGACCAGTTACATATACCACACAACTCTTCTTTCAGTTCTAGTTTAAGGAAATCAATTTTCTTTAAATTTCATTATCAGAAAAATGAGTTGCAATTTGTAATTGAATACTACTATTTGGTTTTAACATATATATCTCTTTACACCTAAACTTACCGAAGACACGTGGCAAATGCTCTCCTGGCATTTTTGTACACAAAATGGATAGGAAACCCTTTAAATGTGTGACCATCAGGCACTGCTCTTCTTACAGCATCTTGAAACTCTTCATTTCCTGCAGAAATACTTGTCGCACGTTCGAGCTCATAAGCTGCTAATGCTGGTGACAACAGATAGGACAGATGGTCATCCCAAACAGTAGAGAGGCCAAGATCCTGTGAGGCAAGTCACAGAATGATGACAGCTGTGCAGAGTGAACATTAGCATGTGACTAAGCTTGCATACTGTATAGACAGAAAGAAATCCATGACAAATCTTTAATTTGTAGTTAATGGAAGTGAACCCACAAAGCAGTAAGATTTCTATATCGATTCACAAAACAATTGGAAGAATCAACCACAAACAACAAGATATCAAGCCTTTAGCAAGACATGAAGTTAGACTATTAGACTAAAACAAGACCAGCAGAGTTGAAACCAGATGTTTTAGCTAGTGTCTCTGTATGAAATGTAAGAAGATAGTGCATAAACACACAGCAAAAACGTTGGAAATATCAACTAAGATTCACCCTACTTTTTTTTAATGTTTCTCATGGAAACCCGCTTCTGAAGAAAATGCACAACAGCTCCCCAAAACACATACAAATGTACATGCACCCTCCTCCTACCATTCCACAAGTGCAAAAAAGTGGAAAAATCTACCACGGATGTATTCAGCATTGCATGAGACTCATACTCTAAGAATTACTTGCCACCCCAGAGGCTGAGCATTGTGTGGGGAGATAAAAACAAAAACACCAAAACACCCCATTAAAACCAGACATAAGCTAACAGGGATTTAAAACATCATCTTTGTCATATCCAGCACAGGAAGAATCATTTCTGGCACATGTTGTAAAAATCCCGATACAGGACAAAACTAACTTCTAGAAATACCTTCTGATTTTGTAAAGTAGTCAGAGTAAGACCATGGAAGCTGAAAGCCTGCTTTTATCTAGGGACCAAA
This sequence comes from Steatornis caripensis, assembly GCA_013398225.1. Taxonomy (NCBI): domain Eukaryota; kingdom Metazoa; phylum Chordata; class Aves; order Caprimulgiformes; family Steatornithidae; genus Steatornis; species Steatornis caripensis. The sequence goes on from VZSC01002522.1 coordinate 4,177, forward strand.
CACATTTGTGATGTGATGGATAGGCAAAGCCCACTAACAACCATATTTGATCTTCCTAGCACTTTTACAGACCACTCACAGGTGGTCTGCAAGTGCCAGTAAGCTGAGGATCACAGACCTAGAATGAGAGGCAAAGGCAGGGTGGAGGGAAGATCCCACACATGAGGCTATGAGCCACCACTGCACGTAGTAAGCACAACATGTAACCTAGCTCATTACACTTTCCAAGCATTTCTTCAGTTATTTCACTTTTCACATACTTCATTTCTGCAACAGCTGATGGAAAACACACGACAAAGATAGGTGTCTGTGAACTAACAAATGTCTATCCAAAACAAGTACATGGTAAAAACATGCACCTTTATTACCCCAACAGATCAATGACAATCTTTAAACAGTATTACCTTTCTGTGTTCAGAGACCAGTATTCTCAGCTGCAATTCTATCTCGTTGCTTGTTACCGCAGTGTCTATTGTGGAAGCACACAGAGGAGGAAAAGGGGGAACCGAAGATGATGTTCCAGGGGAACACACAGATTGTATTGCTTCTCCACTCATAGGTTTCCATCTAGATTCATCATGCAGGTCAAACACACAGACCTCCACAGCGTCAGAGGGCTGACAATTTCCGAAGAACTTTTGATGGTTGAAGATACAACCTATCGTGCGATAAGGATACAGCGGCTTGGGTTGTTCAACGAGTGGAGGGTCATCAGGGTTGATAGGTCTGTGGATGTACCTAATCAAAAACATTCAATTTCTTACTAATACATCTTTTCAAGGCAAGGTAAAAATACTTAGATGGGCTAGATATAAGCCAGGGATAGATATTTCTCCTTTCAAAAATATAAGCAAGTTTGTTAACATTTTTTTCTGCCCCAAAATGCCATTCAATTATTTACAGAAAAGTAATTATACTCATTTAAGAGGCATAACATACAATGGAAATACTACACCACATTCTTCTTTAAATCTAGAAAAATACGCTGATTAATCAAGCAGATACTCAACAGCAATTAAATTTCGCAACTATAACAACACACTCATACAGTTTCCCCGCTATCCATCACATTCGGAGAAATACATTTTCCGATGCTAACTGCAGGATACGCAAGCAGTGGCAAAAGAGAATTGCTTATTTTCAACACTGGATATAACAAGTTCCAGAAGCTTTGGAACACAGAACAACTACGTGTGCCCTTTTAAAATGACTCAAGTGCGAGAGAATCTTAGACCTTGCAGAGATTTCTGCAGGGTGTTTGGGGGGCGGGGGAAGTAATGTAACACTGATTTCACAGATAAAATAATGAAAAAAAATATGGGTTCCTAAACAATCACATCAGATTTCATCTCCTTCTTTACAAATGATGGCAGCAACAGCATCAATGGCAATCAGCTGCCATAAGACATATACAGTATTAAGGCCACTGAAAACTGTATTACAAACTTGAAATATTTCACCTCACACTGAACCAGTTATTTTCCAAACAAAAGCAGTAAACAGAAAAAAAGATTCAAAGACAAAAGTCATCTGGATTACATGATGCATACACGAGAGGGTGTAATGAGAAAAACAAAAAGCGACAACAAAAAGATCCCACGCAAACCTCAATATACATTGTTTCCTTACACTCCTTTTACTCACCTGTGTCCTGTTAAGCTCTCCCAAAAAGTAATTGTTCCATCAGTTCCACGAGTCATTACCCAAGTGTGGGGGACTCCTTTTGCTTTTGTTCCAACACACACAAAGGCTTCCAATCCAAACCCAAGAAGAAGGCTGCACAGAAGGTTAGAGTGATCTTCACAGTCACCCTAGACAGTAAATAGAAGTCGGTTTCAGTATCAGGCATGGACAAAATCTTAAAGAAAATAGTGGTACTTCAGTTCTGGGCACCCCAGTTCAATAGAGACAGGGAACTGCTGGAGAGAGCCCAGCAGAGGGCAACAAAGATGAAGGGACCAGAGCATCTCTCTTATGAGGAAAGGCTGAGAGACCAGGGTCTGTTCAGCCTGGAGAAGAGAAAACCGAGAGGAGATCTCATCCACACTTATGAACATCTAAAGGGCAGGTGTCAAGAGGACAGGCCCAGGCTCTTTTCAGTGGTGCCCAGCTACAGGACAAGGGGCAATGGGCACAAACTGAAGCACCGGCAGTTCCATCTGAACATGAGGAAAAACTTCTTTACTGTGAGGGTGCCAGAGCACTGAACAGGCTGCCCAGAGAGGTTGTGGAGTCTCCTTCTCTCCTTACTCAAAACCCACCTGGACACGTCCCTGTGCAACCTGCTCTAGGAGCACCTGCTTTAGCAGGGGGGCTGGATGAGATGATCTCTGGAGGTCCCTTCCAACCCCTACCATTCTGCGATTCTGTGATTCTCTAACTATTATTTAACAAGTCATGTTTCCCTCCTGTTTACCTAAAGCACATACCAGAAGTCAAGATTTTAAGGTTTAAAAATGACAAGTTTTAGTTTTCTGTAATAGAATAAATCAGTTAAAATAGTACTATGTTCTAATGATAGACTATTTATATTTTTTATTCAAATATAGTGTATGATTAATACTGGAAAACATTTCTCATGATTGATTATACAGAATCTATTGACCCATGAAGACAAAACCAATATTCTAATTAAACATAAAAACATATATAAGGCAAATACCTGAGGTAATATGAGAAATTACACAGTATTTTCACACAATTACAAAATGTAGTCACTTAATAAAATGTAATTCTACTGTTATTTCACTGCCTTGAATGTGTTGTCAAAGTTCAGAATTAAAGATAAAACAATCTCCCCCACAGATCTATCTATAAACCAGCTGAAAGTCATGTGAGGCTGCTTTTCTCTTCAGTCAGAAAAACATTTTTTGTAAATAATTACTACCATTGATAATTTGCACAAAACAATTTCTGAATGTGATGTCTTAATATTCATTGTCTCTTAAGTTCTTCAGAAATGTTAGCTGTAAAGTAAGAAGAAAAATTCCTCATGCAACAAAGCCTTCATAATACAAAGCACACCATTCAGAAGTAGAAAAGTAAAGCTCTTTAGTCAAATACTATACAGAAAGTTGAAAACAAAATCCAGTGTTCTTGCATGTATCTGTTCTTTACACAGATAACACAAGCTTGCCCTACCATAACGTAAAAGGGAAATATGCAGAAGAGTGGGTTTAAACAAGTTTTCAGTGAACCTGTGTTCATTTAACAATACCATACCACTTTCCACAAGAAAAATAATAATGGTCCAGCTAGTGTCTCAGGGGCTAAATCCAGCTATCTTCTGTACAGATTTCCACTTCTGCCTTGGAGGAAACCCTTTCTCTGTGCCTCCAAAACACAACGGTCCTCAAACACAAAGTCACTATTGTCTCCATCTGAAAGCCAGTGGGTAGCCAGTGGTACCTTTATATGGTACCGATGCACGATACGATATTCAGAGACAACAGCTAATGCCTGTTCTGCGTGATCTTCGAGACAGGTCCAAAAACTGGGATACAGCTCCTGCTGCCAAGAACCCATCTTTTTAATACAAACACACCAGTGACATTATTTTTGAATGCAGAAGTATCTCAGTGGCAATGAAAAGCACCGACCACTCCAAAGAGGTATTGAAAGGAATCACTTTTATTCATACAACAGAAGAGCTATAGTCCAGAACGAATGACAACGTTTCATTTATTATAGTCATATGATACAAGTGTCAGATGACCAAGAACTAGGCTCAAAATTCTAGTGAAAATCCCTATGTTGCAAAAATTGAATGTAAAGACTGTCAGTATATTAGCCCACCTGAAAACAAGTTTTTCGAAAGAGACTTTTTCAAGTCTTCCTGGATTAGTCTGGAATTTAAACTTGTCCCCTGCACACTAGCAGGGATTCACTGAATAATTACATGGGATCTTGGAAGAGCAAATGAAGAAAAGCAAGCTCATTGTCAAACAGATGTACTGATAAACGGACCCCAACAATAGCAGTAAAGGAAGTCTGTTCCAAAGCTACCTTGTCTAATATTTAACATGTTTCTCTTTAAAAAGATCTTAAACAAATTATTGTAACAGAATTCTCCAAATTTTATTTAACCCATGTATTTGCAGCCTGTTCTAAATTACCAGCTTCAGTGAGAATATGATACCAACTCTATCGTGTCACACAAGGACTATTTTCACATACCTTGTTCCTACATAAAAAAGCAAGAAGGGTACACCACTGCTCTTGTTTGCCACCACCTCCTCCAATGACAGGAGCTCTTTCATAACCCAGGACACTGACAAATCGCGCTGCTTGTCTAGGTGTGTCTAGTAACCAGCCTGCTCGAAGTGGTCTGATATATGAACATACTGGACGGTTTACTCCATTTTCATCCTGATAGTATAAAATATAGTTATTCGTCAGCCACACAAATAGCACAACAGATTAATCTTAACTTAGACTGGGCTTTTTGTGCAGTGGGATTTATTGTCCCTGAAATAAATATCACTCAAAAATATAAAGACACAAAAATACTTCTAGAATTAAGACACAAGACCATCAAGGCAACTCATTTACAGACATTAGAGTTAAATTGCCCTGCTGGCTCTGTCACTGGTAAGACATTCCAGACTAAATATTTGAACATCTGGAGAAGCACATGTTGCAATTCATTTTCTTAAATGGGTGAGGAACTGTTCATGCTCCACCCACTATCAGTTTCCACATCAAGAAAAAACCAAACAAAACATTGTCAACAAGCAAAAAACCAAATACACACAGGCACACCAAAACCAAAATACCACCCTCTTAAAAAACATTAAACACTCAGCAGCTGATTTCAGAGTTTAAAATGTGCCTATCTGCTTCTGAATTTGAATACTCTACCTTGTCATAACACAAAAAAAGCAGTAAAATTTACTCACAATGAAGAAACTAGATTTATACACATGAAGAGAGTAGTAATATTAAGAATTTGTAATTTCCTGGAAAAATGAAAATAAACAAGAAAACAGACTTTTTCCCAGTCATATTACATGCTACAGGGAAATACTGTTATTATCATTATCAACTATTTCAAGAAGTGTATAACCTTTTTTTCTCCTCACCAGGATGAACTGGTACTTTTACGTTCATGTATTTTAAGAAGGGATCAAAGCCTTTCAAATCTCTGCAGCTTCAATGGTCTTATTTTTACTGTAGTCAGATATTGCTACCGTTAAGGTTTTGTCATGCTGTTCCATCAAGTTAGTGTAAGAAAAGCAGCGTTTATTTGAAGTTGACTGGAATTCCGTTGAAAATTATTTCACAGCTTGAAAGCAATCAAATTTATTATTTAATGTAGTTGCATATATGTAATGTATGCTTCTGCGTTACACGTATGAAACTGGATGATAACTAAATTATCAACCAATTCTGACAATCTCATTTCTGGAAACAGAAATGAGATTGGCCGTTAAGGGCAGTTTTACTAACATCTGCTATGGCCAGTGGGAGACTCAAGATAAGCTCTCCATATGTACTGAACTATCAGTGCACCTAGTTTCTATAGTGTTGTGAGGGCTGCCAGTTTCTATACTGGTCTGTAAAAAAGTTGTCACTAATCCCGTCCGCGAATCTTTCACTCCAACTGTCTTCCCAACCCTACTGTAGCTTTGTGGGTGCAGAAAGCAGACCACCAATAATTCACACATTGCTTTATTCTCAAAATAGTACAAGTCCCATTTTTACCTCATGTTCCCAACCAAACTCCCAGTTTTAGAATTCTCTATTTAATTATATATTTGTTTCTCTATATACCCTGCCCTGAAACCCTTAAGACTTCGTTTTTGTTGGGTCTGGTTGGAATGGAGTTAATTTTCTCCATAGCAGCCCCTATGGTGCTGTGGTTTAGATTCATGACGAAAACTCTGTTGATAACACACCAGTGTTTTAGCTGTTGCTTGCAGTGTCAAGGCCCTCTCTGTTTCTCATTCTGCCCCCCACGTGGAGTACGTTCAGGGTGGACAAGGGGCTGGCAGGGGACACAGCCAGGACAGCTGACCTGAACTGACTAAAGGGATATTCTATACCATATAGCATTACGTTCAGCAATAAAACTGGTGGGGGCAAGGAACAGACTTTTTCTAAACTTGCCCCTGCTTGGAGACTAGCTGGGCATCAGCCTGCTGGTGGGAGGTGGGGAGTGATTGTCTTCGCATCACTTTTTTTCCCCCGCTCTTCCTTTCTTTCTTTCCTTCACTTACTAAACCATCTTTATCTCAACCCATGAGTTTTCCCTTGCTTTTACGCTTTCTGTTCTCTCCCCCATGCCACTGGGATGGAGTGAGTGACCGGGTGGGGGCTCAGCTGCTTGCTGGTATTTGGAAGTTCACATCAGTACTGAACACTCACAGTACAGCCAGAATGGAAGTTGTTACTTCACTGAAGACAAAGAGTAGGCACACATCGCTTCAGGATGTTACTTTGAGATAAGAAGCTACTGCGCATTATCTGTGCTGGGAAAATTGCTACTACACAAGATAACACCATTCCTTTTACTGAGGGTCAGTTACCAAGGGGCAGCTGACCCAGTAATTTATTAGCCTAGAAAAGTTATGTCCATAGCTATCATGTGACATTAACCAGGCAGACTGTTTCACAGACCACATAGAGCTCAAATATTGCGAGGATCTATTCTAACAGATCTAGTAAGTCTTTTTTATAAATGTTTTAGCTGGTATAACATTTGTTTGAAATAGTTTGCACAGATCACTTCAGTCTTCACCATTTGTGAGCATTCAAGGAATAGATTAAACAGGGTTTATCATCTCTTACATGAGAAGTGGTTGGAGCAACCCTTCTGTCCACATCATGCTATTATGCTTCAATACACAAACAGAAGTTCAATTCTTACAAATTTCATTTTTTGCATGATCACCACATGTAGCCCTGACCTGTGACCTGAAACGTCATAAGTCTACACAGATTCTACACACACAAAATTAAAAATATATACAAAAATAAAAAAGTAACTTAAAGAAAGGACCTACTTGTAGAAATTGAAAGAAAGGCCTATTTGTAAAATTTACAAACCTGTGCAAAAATCTTCACTAGCCTTACATTGTGCGTAGGCCTAATCTGTAGGTATTCTCTCCACCACTGTTTAGCATATACAAGAAACAACCGTTCTTTTTCTGCTGTTTTCTGACGTTCCAAAGCAAACTGCAGGTAAGAAAAACATAACCAGTCACATACATGTTAATTTCAAATAGAAAAAAAACCCATAATCAGTAAGTACCTTAACACCAAATCCTGGCATACATAAAATAAAGCTTAACATTAAAGTGTGCCTCGCAAATGCTGAAGAATAGTATTTTAAAATGAAAATCCAAAGAACAGACATCTCAAGTTACATTTCTTGTTTGTAGACTCAAATATCAAGCTTGACTGAAGTAGTGCTCATTTTAAGTGATGCATTTCTGTACAGAAGGATTGCTCAGCTTTTGATGTGCAGAAGAATATCTGCACACACCTTCAGGCCAACATTTACTGGCTTTGCAGGCAGAATAACTGACTTGAAATTGTTGTTTCAAATGGGAAAAGAGAGAAAGAAAACATATACTACCCAAAGAAAATCAGGTGTATTGCATCCTTCTTATTTTTCTTCTTGAAGTTTTGATACCAGTAATTAGAAAAACTACCGAAGTAATATTTCAAATAATGTTCAGTATGAACAAAGTAGTTTTAAAACGCATATTTAAGTTTATATTTAAATTTGATTGGAAAAAAAGTATTGGACACTCAAAACCCCACAGCCCTCAAATCTACAAGTAATTCTATACCGAGCTACCCCTGCTCCCAATAAAAGAATGTCAGACCTCCCAGAAATTACTTACTTGAGTATTAGTTATTTCTGGAGACAGCGTCTTATTAAGCTGTGGATACATTTCCAGTCTGATGTTTAAAACACCAACGGAAACTTTTGATTCTGTACCTTTGAACCAAAATAAATTTTTATCAGTTCTCTCAAGTTCAGTTTACTTAGGACATTTCAGCTAGGCAGGAGCAAGTAACTAAAATATCTTAGCTATATAATCACAAAAAATTACTACTTTTCTTTAAATACCTGCAAAATAAGCATCTTTCTTTAAATTTCAAAGTCAAATGAGGCTGCTTCTCAAAAGAAGAAAGCATAATGTGGCCAAAAAAGCAGACATATAGATCCGAGATAATTATTCAAGGCCCTCTTTGCAGACAGTGCCAGGACCTAAGAGAAGAATGGCATTCTAGAAATGTCTAGAATAGGCATCCAAAATAGAGTAGGAAAGTTTCACACTGTAAAAGTGCCTGTTTCTACTGATTACACAGGTAACAAATTTAAGTAGTTGGAAATAAGTGAAGGTCATCTTCCCCAAGATACAATTTATTATGAAGGACCCACAGAACCACACAAATAGATTAATCAACTTAAAAAAAGACCAAAACGAACCACAAAACCCCACAAACCTAATGTTGTTGCATAACGCTGGAAATTTAGAATTACAAAAAGAACAAGAAGCATTACAAAACAATAGAGCGATGGGATTGTGAACAACACAAGCAACAGAAGCCTCACACAGTAGTTTATCTAAGATGGCAACATGCTTTGATGTTCTTGGTGCATTGTGTACAATGACAAGACTTTAGAAGAGGAGAAAAAGCACTGGATTTACTGATTGATACTTTATTACTTGGAAAAAAGCTAATGATAAATAGATATAACCCTCCCCATCACCCATTTGCGTATTAAACTCAACTGATTTGTTACGCATTTCCAAGCCATTATAAATAAAAAACTTTCCATTTGAGATACAATCCAAACCCATATTGCTTATTGAAGTTTTGCCAATGTCAGCATTTTCATAAAGAAATGAAGCTAACAAACATATTGGCAAATAAAACTTACAACATTCATATTCACTGGATAAAACACTGCACAAACAACCCGCCCCCAAAAAAGCAGGCTGTAGTAATCACAATCAAAGTAACTTACATAGTCTAGTCAATCTTCAAAGTATTTTTAAGGTATAACTTAATCTCTTTTGAAACTATCAAGAACTGCTCACCTACCTAACAGGTAGAGAAACTGCAATAAAGAATTCTCAAAAGACTCAGCAGCTACTACTTGACCAAGCTCTGGGATAGGTAGCGTAGGAACTCATGCTAGATCGAGTCCTAGATCTAGTCTTTATCCACTAACCCACAGTATCCTAAAAAGTTAGGCTGGAACTCCTTAAAAGGGGAGTAGGGACAAGCAATACACAAAAATACACACATATACTAACTGCTAAGCACCTGAACAAAGATGTTCCAACTCTTCTGTCAGAAAGCACGCTTCCAGCTACCAAAACAAGTGGCAGCACAGCAGAGATTACTTTCTCTGCTAGTTTGCTATGAAAGGTACACAAGCTAGATTTCTCTTCAGTGGACCAGTCTGATATATTCCCAGAGACAAACTGGTTGACTTTTGTTCGGTTGGTTTGTTTTTGGTAACTCACCCAGATTTCACAGTAGATCAATAGTGGGAGTTCCCAGACACATGGGCCATTACTACACAGGATCTGGAATACATGTTTTTACTATTTTGCCAACAGAAAAATCTGACCATTAGTCTCTCATGCATTTTCTAAGGATACCTCATAGTAATTTATCAGTTGAACTAAAATTAAACTACATCACAAGTACTGCTTTAAGCTTATAAGCAAGCTCAGTACCCAATATTTTAAGTCATTGTTACAGTCTTATTATTTATTCTTACCTACACCCAGGAGTTCAACAGCAACATTTGTTCTGCCATTCTCTGCAGCCAAGACAGATCGCCACTCCAAGAAATATGACGCTGCTAGTGTTGTCTCACCAAATGTGTCTGTTTTGATCAGAACCATATGCACTGGATCACATATAGATAACATCGTGGTTGCATCCACCATTTTACTTCCATCACCTGCCATTATTAAACCAAGGTAAGACAACACAAATGTTATCATCCCAAGCCCTCCTCAAAATTAAAAAAAGTATGGATTTACATTCATTACACTTTAAGAAAAATCTCATGTCCAGAAGTGTAAGCAGTGATCCCATCTTAAAATCAAACTCAGTTTAGGACCGAGCTACAGAAAGATTGCAGTTGGTTTACAGAGGAGATAAAAAGATTCCTTAGTTGAGTACTCCAATGTAACTGGTTCAACTACACAAAAATAAAAATGGAATTAGCATCTAAGAAAATAAAGAATATTAAAGCACCATAATGTAAAAGCAATTGAAAAATATTCTTTTAATAAGTTGGAATGCATCAGGTCAACTTACTATACATCAGTATTAAGTAAACAACTTTTTCTGCAGTTAAGCTTGACCCTGTGACATAAACCACTCCATGAGCACCAGAATTAACAAAATCTGTTTTCTTTGAATTTGTGGTATATTCACTCCCTTCCCCAAGTCCAACTGCAATAACTCGATGGCTTTCTTTCTGTTCCCTGATATTCCACAAGCTACCTTGGATTTCTACAGGATTCGGACAATATCCAGAAGTCTTTTCATAACATACTTGGCTCTTAACATGTTCCCTGGCTACCAATGGAATACAGGTAGGAGATGACTGACTCTTCTGCAGGGGTTTGCCAACTGGTAGGCAAACTGAACTCAGACTGAAGTTTTTCCTTCCATATGACAACAAATTTACATTTCCCTTCTTCACTTATCAGCACAAAGTTCATGAAAATCACAGCCGCTTTAGTATCTCCTACCATCTCTGAGACTATCACTGCACTGTCAATTATGAATAAAGTTGGCCAAATTCAAAAGTTATTTGAGTGGAAAAGAATGAAAAGAAGAAAAAGAAGAGGCAAGAATAGAGAAAGATCTACAGGTGGCATAACCTAATACAGTACTGAGTTTCCTTAGGAAAACATGAGAAAAAATAGGAAAGAAAGCCACTAAAGAATATCAAACATATTTCACAATAACTCTGAAGTCAGAAAAAACCCTGACAGCATTGGCTTTAAACTCGCAATATTCCTTACCTAGGCTATCCTTGTGTACTTCAAGTAAAAATCCATCATGAAAATCTGGCTCACAGGCGCAAGGGACAGGTTTTGAACGGAAGCGCTGATTTCGAAAATGTAAACACAGAGTGAAGGTAGAACAGATTTGGCCAGGCAGAGCCTCCGGTTCCTGAAGATGTTCCAGAAAAGCTTTTCCACCCAAAACCTGAAGGTAAAGATACCTCCGTGTTGGGTCAATGTTAGCTGTAAAGCGTAGCAATAAAAATGAAGAGACTACAAACAGAACTTAGGAAGCACGTTAAATATCAGTTAACTAATAAGAGACTACAAAAAAAAAAAAAGAAAATTTTTTGGAACAAGTGCTTAGGAGAAAGTGGTTTTAAAATTTATGGAAGTTACCTTAATGTAAAATAAATTACTTTTTTTTTAAAGTCACGTTTCATGCGACAGTAATTTCTGCTGCTTACATGAATTTCTTTCTTGTAGTAAGCAAGGAAAAACATCCACCTTTATGCACGTTCATACTGGATTAATAATTCAGAGTTTAAAAATCACAGGCTTCAAATTTCTCTCAAAACTATGACGCAAATATTAAAATAAACAAGCAACATACTTTTTTTCAAAACTGGTGGCTCTCTGTCAACAAAATGTGTCGATGGTTTTGGAGTTGAAGTCTTCTCCGTTTCATTCACATCCTGGAATTACAGTTGAGACTTTTTAAGGTGTCAAGGGATGTAACAGTGCTCTTATCACAGTCTTCCAGAAATGAAAGAATCCTGAATTTGGGCTGAATGCCAGGCCTCAGGTATGCTCCCTTCCCGTACTTGAAATGTAACAAAACTGAACGAATACTTCCAAGTTAGTATGATCATTAAATCCATTTTAGCACATACATTATGCTGTTCTGCTCCTCTTATGTCACAAACCAGCAAAGCCGTTACAAACGTTTAGAAGTAGCAAGTTTTCACTTTGTCAAAACATCAAGTCATTAAGAGGAACAAGCAAAAATACTTTCACTCTTCAAAAGCTACTTACGGTTACAAATTTAAGTTCCTTCATAACATCATCAATGATTCCTCGTTGTCTTAAGGCTTTTATCAGATCTTCTGTGGATAACTGCTGATGCCCAGGTGCTAACTCTTCACGTATAGTCTCAGCAAGAACTTCTCTTATCCTGCCATGGACATCCATCTGAAAGAAAATTCACTATACGCTACAAATACAAGCTCTTTATATGGTAGCAGCTATGACTAAACAGTCACTCTAGAAGACGAAAGGTGTTCTCCTATGAACACAGAAATAACTACACCAAAATATTAAGCTTTTGGAACAAATCAAATGAGTCACTATCTCACCCAAGCAGCTCTACCAGTTTAAAAAAAAAAATCACGAGCATACCAAACCAAGAGCATTTTCACTGCTCTTCACAGCATCCCCTACCTTGAACTTCCCTCCTTACAAAAAAGCCTGCAAATCCATCAATTATAAAATGGTCACTGTTTTAATCTCGTTTCCCTCGAAATTCAAACACAGGATAATAGTTTCCTACTTTTTAAGGGAAAAAGTACACCTTTATATACTTGCAGGTGAGGCACAAAAGTAGCAAGTCTCCATTGCAAGCTTCTCCTATGCTCAAAGAGAAGTCACAGAATTTCTGTCCTTCATCTCAGCTGTGAAACTGCACGGATTTGTAAAGCTGTTTGTCACGCACGACGGACGTTAAGGCCACAACCACCGGGACGTGAATTACTTAGCGTTATGTGAGTTACAGCTTTCGTATTTATTTCCCCTTCAGTTCAAGGCTCAGCTCTAGAACGTTGCTCAAAAAGCAGCAAGAGGAAAAACAAACACACAAAAAAAACCACCTCGGTCTCAGGGTGCTGACGCCACCTCGGGCGTCGCTGCCGCGGCTCGGCCGACCCCGTTGCTGCCCTGCCCTGAACGGAGCAGCGATGCAGACCGAGAGCGCAGGAACCGGGCGGGAAAAGGGCGGCCGGGACGGCAGGGCCCTCAGCTCCATCCCTCCGCAGCACTGGAAAGGGAAGGTGAAGGCGAGGAGCGGAGGCGGTAGGAGACGCCGGAGGAAAAGGCCGCAACCCAGGGCAGCCGTTAGACAAGCGCGCGAACAGCCGCTGGCCCGCCCGGAAGGAGGCAAAACGGCGCCTGGAAACCGTCTGAAACGGCTGAAGGAGGAAAACCGAAGCTGGGCGATGGCGCGGGTGCGGAGCGAACGGCGCGCCCTGCCGCCGCCTCAGAGGGCGCCAAGGGCCGGGGGTCCGCGCCGCCCACAAGGCAAACAGCAAAGCCTGGCCAGGCTCCCCCCACCCTCCCCCGGGACTTCCCCTGGCAGGAGAAGCCGCTCCGCCGCTCTCCCACGGAGACAGCCCCACCTTGACCAGCTGCTGGTGGATGATCTGCTTCAGCTCGGAGGCTCTCTCCGGCGGCAGCGACATGGCGGCAGGGCACGAGAGGAGCCGCGACGCTTCCCGCCCCGGGAGCCAGGCGGCCGGGTGCCCGCCCTCAACGGCCGTTCCGACGCGCGCAGCGCAAGGCGGGCGGTTCCAGCCGTTACTCCCCGCCCCGCTGAGGAGAGAGGCGCAACGCCCCTCGCTTCTTTCCTCCCCGGCCGGCATGTTTGTTCCTTGCGACCATGGCGGGGGCTCCGCCAGCTCCGACTTTAAAGGCTTCACGCTCCTTATGGTAAGTCGCGCTCCTACTTCCACCCCTCGATGGACTTGAAGGGGGGG
>VZSC01002522.1:18071-34275 GCA_013398225.1 Steatornis caripensis
GGGGGGGGGGGGGGGGCGGGCTGCCCTAATGGGGCACCCCGGAGCGGGGGCCTGGGCGCTGAGGGCTCCCCTCCGCTCTGTGGGGTGCGGGCGGGAGCCTGGGCGTGGGTCTGCCTGTCTCACCTGGGCTTGTGGGACAGGAGGGCCTGGGCGCTTCGGTCTCCCTGTCCCCCGCCTGGGGGGTCATCCCTGGGTGGGCGCTTGTGGGGAAGCGGAATGGCCCTGAGCGGGCGGGTGCTGCGCCCAGGTGCGTGTCGGGTGTTTCGCCCAGTAAAAGAGGGGAATTCGCAGGGTTCACTCCCAGAGCTGTTTCCAGTATAGCTCAATACGGTCTCTTCCGTTTCCGTCAATTTCTCCCTGCTCAGCACCACACTCCCCCGCCCCCGCCGTTTTCTGCTCTCATCAAGCTAAACGTTGCGTGTTGAGCTATAGCTGTATGCCTTCACTCTAAGATTAAAATACCGTATGTCGTCTTACAAAATTTGCAGTATCTGTGGGCTGACGCGGGAATAAAAGGTTCATTTTTCGCTTAAATGCTATATATGCATGCTTTTAATGAAAAATTCCTCATTTGTGCTATATTTAAACTCCGATTAGGATTGCTTTAGGAAGGTTTTTAATCATTTTCGTACACGCTATGAAATCAATTTGAGGTAATCGACCTGAGGTTACGTTGGTTATTGTGGGGTAAGAGTTGCAGCGCAGGGTGCGAAGTGGCAAACCGTTATTTTTCCTACTAGTGAGTGCCTCTCCTGTATTAGTTAAAGGTAGTCTTAACGCTTTTCATCGAGGGCTGCACAGGCTGGGATGACTCTGCACGGGAAGTCATTGCAGATCAGCTGACTGGCCACAGGAAATAGATCACTGCTGTTTTCTTTGTCTGGGAGTTAACAGGCTGTTGAATACTTGCCAGTTTGTAATGGCTTGTCAGCATCAAATCCGGCGTTTCCACAATTAACAGCAGCAATTTGTAGACGCGGGCTTACTTACAAATTAGAGGGAAGCAACTGAAAATTTTACTGTTGTGTCCTTCCACAGAGACTGATACTGGAAGACAAACTCTTGAATTTCTCTTTGTGTGCCATCAGATTAGGTCAGTATCTGCCTGGATTGGAGATGACCCATGGCAGTTCCTATGAAATGAATCCAAGACGACCCTTAGCATTTTCATCCTTAAAAAATTAAAAACAATCTACACTTGTATATGAGTCAAGCTGAGATTTGTAGGCTTAATATGTAATATCAACATTACCATTAGGTGTCACTTTAGGCCTGCCAATCTCAGCATTAGTTGTTTGAGTGACTTTTATCTAGGCAGTATCCAAAAAAAGAGAGGGAGGAGACAAGTTTCCAAGCTTTTATTTAACTTTACAGTGAGACAGGATTATTCACAGAAGTGGCCAGGATGTTTTTGTGGGACAAGGACCAAAGGCTGCGTTAGTAATCTGGTAAGAAATAGTCGCCTTTGTCAGAGAATGAGCAGCCACTTTTAGAAATCATGTTTACCAGGACTGAAGTAATTTAAACTTTCACTGTTGTATGTATTGTCCATAAACCACGCTGTAATTCAGTAACATCTGTTACTTCAGCCAGCAGTGTCAGTGGGAAATGTTGGTCAGCTGGCAATAGATCTAGTGATTTCCACGCTCGACATGACTAAAGTCGGCTACTTCTACACTGATTGCCTGGTGCCAATGGTTGGAAATAATCCATATGCAACAGCAGAAGAAAACTCAACGGACCTGAGTATAAATGCTGAAGGTCAGTATTGAATGCTGAAGATACTTGCAATCTACTTAAGGTGCAAGGATGTTACATTTACTTTTTGTTGATGTTAAGTTTTGCTTGTATGAGCAACGCTTAAACTAAGGTCAGTAATAACTTCAGTAACTTACAGATAAGAATGTATTTACACTTCACAGAGGAAACTGTTACTCTTATTATTTTGGATATCCCGTTTGACATATGGAACCAATAAGAAATGTTGAATTTCACCCATATTACAGTGCAGCCAAAACTCTCTGCGGTTTTAATCCGAAGCAATTTGAAGTGTGCACGTACTTACAGTAATCTGCTGGAATGCAAGCTGAATTTCTGGTGTAGAAGGATATTTATCCTCTTTTCTTCCTTCCCACCTATGTTTGCCTTTTTCCTTATGTGGCATTTCTCCCTTTTCCCCCTTCAAATTTCTTAGTTTCTTTCCCTGTGTGGATCGTTGCATTTTGTCTTTTCTTTTTTTTTTTCCCCTCTTAGATCCTGGAAATCTCAGAATAATCTGTCAGTCTCTGCAGAACTGCATTAAGAGATTATCTGAATCATTACAGGAGGCAGATCTTGATGTATTTTTCTTCATTCCATCCTTTGAATTTATTACAAGTAAAATTAAGTCCAATTAAGACCATGCACAAAAATACTTATTTTTTACACTGTGGCTATTGTCAGGCTTTCCTGTATGAATTGATGGCTGAAAGGTTTACTCTTCTGAGGTTTGTAAATTGAATAAATCTTAAAAACTTAATTATTTCTTCCTGTAGTGTATTCATTACCTTCAAAGAAACTTGTAGTTCTGCAGATCAGATCACCTTTTATAAAGGTATGTATGTTCATTAATTGTTCTTACTTCACTATTTAGTTTGAATAGTTCTGCTGGCAAATAGTTTAAGTGGCATAGGTAAATTTAAAGACTAAATAAGCAAAAATAGAAGAACTGTGCCACATCATAAAACCCAGGCTGAAAAAGAGAAAAATATTTTTCTACTTTGTGCTATAACACCTTCTGCACTTGATACAATTTTAACTGACTTCTGCATTCGTTGAGGGTTGAGGTTTTGTTTCATTTTTCAAAGCCTCGGAACAACTCACATATGTTGGTAGGTTTTAGTGTAAATATTACCTTAGTCATTAAGAACCTTGAAAACACAGAACAGTCTGGGTTTTGTCCATTTCTTTTTTTTTCTTTACACTTACTGTCTTTGTGTGTTTGTATTTTATTGTAATGACTTAATTTTTTATGTCACTCCAATTGAATTTTTTCATAGTGTTCTATATTGATTTAAACTGCATTCATTATTTTAAAAATTGAAGAATTTAGAATTACTCATTAACTGGACAGAGGCTGTAACTTAAGCAGAATGCCACAGCAGAAAAAAATTTGTGCTGGATTTTTCAGCAGTTCGAAGTGTGGAAAAATAGTATGTGATCCTACCATCCCATGTTACTCTAAACCTTTTTCCATTGGTATTCATGGCACGCAAAACAGGTGGTACTGCTGTTGTTAACATGGTCTTAATGATAATTTTTACCATTATACGTGTAGTTTTGAATAAGTAAACAATCAGAGCAGTCCTCTGCTTTTTAAGAGTATATCTGAAGCTGAAGACTAAATGCATATGAAGAAAAATGTACATCACTGGTAAATACTCTACGTAACACCTAGTATTGTTGGCTTTTGGCCTTTTTTTAATTTTTCACCTTTTTTTCTTGGTCTTTGCATAAAGAACAAGTACAGGCCTTTCTGTCAAACACTGCTTTCTTGGGTGAAAAGCAGCAAATGTGCCAGAGTCATTCTTCTGTCTAGCAGCCACGCTTACCAGCGCAATGATGAGCAACTTCTTGGGTATGTTTGCGTCATTAAAAGACCTAATTAATGTTTCTGTTCTTTTTGACAAACTGACGTATTTCCCTCTACTGAGTACTTTTGGCAGGGTTCTTTTGTTTTGCTGTGTACATAGGTCATAAAATGTTTTAATAGTGTATTAAATATTATGTTATACAGGGTTAGTCTCTGAACATTGTTAGTTACTACTGTGGAAAGTACTGAGCAAATAATAACTGTAAGTAAATTGTACTTGGCCTGTGCTTTCAGGCAATGGAGCCTCAGTTTTAATTCCTTCATTTCTTGTGGCTGTAAACAATCTCAGGGATTAGCTGCTGACATATGTGTCACAGATTAGATTTTTAACAGTTAATTAGAATATTGGTTACTTTCTTACCTCTTTGTCATTATTCTGCATTTTGAAGGTTTTCTTTTGTATAGTAAGTTGTCATTCTTTTTTTTTATAGGAAGTTATCAATTCTTGTTTGTTGGGATGCAGCTGCAAGGTTCAGAGTATATGTATTTTTTTAGATATTACTCCTTTAAAAAACAAGCATTACTCACTGATTGAGGACATCATAATGGCTCATGTAACAAAAACTAACAAAAATCAGTATTTTTGCAAAAGACCAGTTGTTATCCTTGGGCTATTTGTAAATCACTTTTGACAACCATAAGCAGTTCTCCTGTTTATGTGCTTATGTATCTGGTACTTGCCAGTTGAGCCTCTAAAAAGAGGGTACCTCAGTTCTGTTTTTGGCAGAAAGTTGAGTAGTTTGTACTGTTCTGAAGCCACAGACTACTTCTTGATTTGAGGAGGATGGGAACGTCAGTGCAGTTCTTCATTGCAGGTGTGACGTCCATAATGCTTGCAGCTTCGTTCTGTCACAAGTAATAGCATCAGTAGTGTCTTTTATTGTCAGACTGAGTGTATTCTTCATTTGTTCCCAGGACACCACTGCGCTACCTACTTACACCTGATCTTGAGAAAGCAGTCGGAGACCTTATGCAGGAGCTAAGCTGGAAAGAAATGGAAAAAGTAGCAGCTTACCCTGGAATAAATGATACAGAAAAAGTTCTACATATTCCTGGAGGTGGCATCACAAAACTGTTGTTTACCGAGAGGTGAGTTGCTTAGATAGAAGCACAGAAAGGTATCAGAAGTCTTGTTATTACTACATGGGTAAAATTATCTTTTAAACCTCTGTATTATGGGAGAAGTCCCTCTTTTCATAGAAACGAGTTTTATAGGAATAGAACTTCTTCCAGATTCAGCCCGTTATTAAGAGGGGAAAAAATAGGGAATTCTGCATCATAAAGTTAAAATATAATAAAAATGTAAGTGAATGGGCTAAAGGAAAATAATAAAGCCTTTACAGTTAAGGTCGTGATTAGTCTGGTATCTGATTTTATGCAAACTGCAATTTGTAAATAGTAAAATTTCTGTACCTGTGATACTTCAACTAAAACGCTCCTGTGACAAATAGTTCCATCGTCAGTTGTAAAAAAAAAAGAGCTCTGAGTTCAGATTTCAGGGCCAGCAAACAATTAGTTGTGGGATTTTTGTTAAAAGGCATGTGCATCAGAACTTGTGCCAAAACCATGACTGAGTTCCAAATTTTGGATAGTAACACTTGCTTGTTATGGTAAAACTGTGTTAGTTCTGCAAAAGGCGTTTGTTTTCTAAGTGTCAGGTGGAAAATTCACTTCCATTTATTTAGCTATTGTTTTTGTCCAAACCTGTCCAAACTGTTGCATCCAACAGCAGAAGAGTTAGTAATATCATGCGCACCTTTGTACTGACTTCAGTATGGAAACAATATATAAATGCCAAAGAAAGGACCTGCTAGGACTTTAGGGGTAAAAAAATAAAAAACTTTAACAGTCCTCATAATCTAAATGAAAAAATGGGAATACTGTGAGTGAAGTAGTGATGTGCAGCCTGCAAAACTGCTGTTTGCAATACGCGGAAAGATAAGGAGCTATTGTATCAAAGGATCTGTATGAATGCCCCACCAGCACAAAAATGCAAGCTAAGTATGTAAAAGAGGCCCTGTGTAACTCTTCCATGACCTAGGATTCCTGCCTCACAAAGCAAAGAACAAATTCAAGACTGAGAAAAAGAACGTGAGCTGAAAATGCAACCAAGCAAGTCTGGAGAAGAGAGAAAAAAATCTCTGTACATATGCATACATTTTTACTTTTTGTTTGGTTTGGGTTTTTTTTTTTAACAAGTGTACGCAGATCATCGTTGCTCTTAATACATAAATATAATTATTCTGAACTTAGAAAAGAAATAGAATTGCCTTCTCATTTTTGTTGCAGCTGTTCAAAAGGAATACAAATGGCAGTTCTTCTGAAATTCTGCTCTGAAGGGGACAACATCCCTGATGCATTTGCTCTTGTTAACTATCTTAATGAATGGCTCCAGCTAGTTAAAAGCAAAGTAAGTGCTGTTTGATCTAGAATTCTTGCTTTTGCCCTTTATATCCTTTTTTTTTTTTTTTTTTTTTGGAGAGAGAAAACAAAAATCATCCCAGCTCAGCGGTGGTGTCTCAGGCACCAGGCTGAAGGGCGTCTCAGCAGAAGGACCTGCCCACCTGTATCTTCCTGCAGGAAAAAGTGATCGTTAGCGTTCATTTGCGCCTTTTCCTCTGCTCAGTGCAAACCAGGCCACAGGGTAANATTCAGCTGAGTTTTAGCAAAGTAAAATTTCACTGGGAATTTCCCCAGCTGGAAAACCAAACCTAAACCCCAGTCCCTTTGTTTGACGGGTGTGTCAATTGTGTAAAAGCTTGATCAAGTTTGATCTTCCGGTACTCTTCTCTAAAGAAACTCACAATGATATTCACACTTGGAATGCTGCGTATTATTTAAATACACGTGCCAGAGGTAGAATTACATCATTATTATTTAAAACTTCAAGAATTATTCTGTTTTTGTTGCAGAGCAACAATTCCACAGATGCTTCTTCACAATGGAAAATACCAAGTTCTTGGCGCTTACTTTTTGGCAACGGTCTTCCACCTGCACTCTTCTGATGAGTTTTGAATTCTTCGGTCAGTCACGTGCGCAGTGTCAAACATCCCGTGAGAAGATGATTACGTAGTAATTGCCAAGCAACAGCAGCTTCATTTGTGGTGTACATAAATTCTTTATTTAAGAAAAAATCCTTTCACATATGTGGGTAGCTAAAGAGATTAAGGTAACTTTCACAAATTAACCAAAGAAATACGTTGTGTACAGTCATTTATTGAATAACTTTGGTTGATTTTTTTCTAATAAAATATTTTTTAAAAAACCTTTTTCTCTGGTTAAGTGTTATTGCTTATGGTGCACCTTCTTAGGGTAGCTGAGAACTTGAGATTGATGTGCAGGCATAGATTTTCTTACAAATATAAAACCCTACTCTTCCACGTCAACTGTGGATGTTTGCTATTTTTCAAAACCTTCCTGGTGATGCAAGTGAAGTTCAGAAGCGATGAGTTCTTTTCCCAGTGCTGTTGTGGTAGCTTCAGCTGGGGAGACTGCAAGCAACATGGCAGCCTGGTCTGTCTTTTCTGGTTCTACTTCTGGTGTGTAATTTACATTCCGCTTCCAAGGGCGGCGGAGATGCTAAAAGTAAAGCATTCTAGGTAGATGAGCCACCTTAGACCGATTCAAGGATGAATACGGTGCTCTGAAATAAAAAGGAATTAAAACATTGCCCTGATAGCAGGCAGTCCGGTATCTGTATTTTATAAGCTTAGTCTGAGACGCTAGCTGTGTGATGAGTAATTCATGTGTTTAATGTTTGTAACGGTACTTGTCACGTTATTAAGCTCCATGTTCAGTTTTGATCTTTTGGAAGTGCCTGGTCACATCACCTTATTTAAAAGTAACTTCAATTCTAGACTTTCTAAGTTATAGCTTATGAATTAATAGCCATGATGTGTATACAGGCTATAATTTAAATATGTAGTCTGCTAAATTTATTAATTTTTTTTGTGGTATTGTCATGCCGGTAGTACAAATGATGTGGAAAGGAACAGCAGCAGTCCTGAAGAGTCTGTTAAAGGTGTAGGCATAAGATTCAGTAGTCAGCTTTGTTTGAAAGCTCGTGCCTGTTGGTGAAGAAGAGCAGTTCGGCCCAGCTACTCAGTGAATGTGACAGATCACCAAAGGATGGGGTATTGTTTATCTTTTGGGGTTTTTGAAAGTGTGAGGTGAGAATCATAGTGAATGCCTGTCACAGAGGACTAATATTTAAATGAGCATTCAGTTACTTTTCTTTTTCCACAAAATAAGAAATTCAAGTGTTTCCCAGTCTTAAGTCTGCTTTGCAGAAGCAGATAATGCAGGGTGAACTGAACCTAGGAGAACTGATGTGTGGAGCAAATGCTTCATGTAATTATATGTCCAAATACCTTCAAATAATGCCTTAAAATGTAGGCAGTCTCAAGTTAAAAACTCTATTTGAGTCAGTCACAAACCTAGATATGCGTAGAACAATTTGAGCAAGAACTAATTGCTGCTGGTATTAGGAGAACTGGAAAGGCTTCATGATTACTTAATTACAACTGCAGTGGTTTGGTTTTTTTAAAGGTTTGAATGCTTCTTAACACTCAATATCATGCTAGAAGTCTGAAATAATTCTTTGCTCATATTAACAAGCTTTTGCAATAGCAATGCATGAAGATGCCACGTTTCATGAAGATACCATGTTTTATGGTGTAAAAAATGAGCTATGAATAGATTTAAAGTGTTCAGAAATGACTGATGTGCCTGTGATTGCAAATCCAAAGAAACTTCCCTGAACAAAAAGCAGCTTGCATACAACTGGTATCCAAGCCACAACCAGAAGCTGAACCAAATAACATGACTGAAAAGTTCACATTAGCCTGAGATTAAAGATTTGTTTTGGCCCATGTGTTGTGGCAACACCATGGTCTTGTCATTGTTTTACAAGAAGCTCGAGTTTCTGTAGGCAAGTGGAAGGCTAAACCATTTGCAGCCTGCTTTCATATAGATCCCGTCATGGTGATACTTCACACTTGCAAACGCTGTTTATTCAAATTTTGCATTATTAGAAAATGACTAATGACCTATGTATTTTTCTGATGTCATTCTTCATTGTGATGGATTCTCAGATTCTCTGTGAATGTAATACCTTACCTGTAACTGGAGAGTAGTGAGCACAGAGGAATTTGGTAACTGTTACAAGAGTGTAATTTGCTGCTGGACATTAGTTTGGAAAGCTGAACCTGCCAAGCTGGTTGAAAACTTTTGCCTTGACCCAGTACATACTTAGAGTACGTCCTAACTTCAAGCACATAGGCCTGTGTAAATCACGAGAACTACTTGCTTCTTCTTACGCACAGATGAAGCTGGAACCAGGTATTGATTTTGTTGATTAGAATCTGACCTTCTAAGGAGTCAGAAGTTGAAGCTGATCATGGTCCTGGTTTGGCCTTTAGGCCTGAGAGCCAGCAGGGCATATCAGATTTACCAGTAAAATCAGAAGCTGACCTTAGCATGAAGCTGTAGGAGATAGATACGCAGTTTTCCCTTCCATGCACTGATGCCTCTGCGTGGCCTAATGACCACGTTTGGCTTGAATTGGGGCTTTGCTGACGTACTAGAGAATAGGTCAAGAAAGAATGGCCTAGCAGTTTAAGTATGCTCATAACATAAACCCTTGTTATTTTAGAAGAGTGGACAGATGTGGGTAAGAAAAAATACTTTGAACTGATGGCTGCTACGCGGAATGGTGTTTTTTAAAGTGGGCAGAATATTTAACTTGCAGAGTTGTGTTGGAATCACTGAACAAACCGATGCGATGGAGATGGCTGTTTACATCAGCTGTGCTTTCTTGAAGCTTTCCCGAGATGAAAACACTTCTTCAGAAAGAAGGGGATGAATGCCTGCCTCTGCGTTACCTGTGAAACCTTATTTGGGCAACAAGCAGTGTTGCTTGGGCATCGACGGGAAGTTGATCAGGTAGGAAAAATATGTATTAGTTGCTTGTATTAATCAGCATGCAGTCTGATGTATGCCCAGCGGCCTTGGGGATGCTACAGTTCAGAAGATAATTTAACTGCAAAATTATATTAATCAAAATCAAAGCTGTGATAATGGATGACATTTCAATCAATCAGAGTTAGTATGGCTTGGAAGAAGGAGAAGCAGTGATCAAAAGCTAGAGGAGGGAAAAGGTTTCTGAAGCAACAGCAAGGAAGTATTCAGTTTTTCTGAGGCATGGGAGTTGTTTCTTTCCTCCTTTTACTGATCACGGCTACAGCGGCAACATGAAAATACTCTCTCATACAGCTTAGACATAGTAATTTTTCCTGTTGTCATTTTGGCTAAACTAGTACTTAGGTTACAAACATCTTAAGAGAGCAAGCCAACCAAGATTCTTTAACTTTCTATGAGTGTTTGTTTCTAAATATAGATATGCTGGGAATCCCGTATGATTGGCGCGCTCAGAGGCAGGGCAGGCAGGTGGCCAGGCACTGCACTGGTTGTGCACTAACTGCGAGAATACGCCATGTCTGAAGGCATCAGGTAAGCTCTCAATTATAAGGGCCAGATCCCAAAGAAAACAGAAAGTAGCGCTTGAATGTATTTTAACCCCGAAGTGCCCTCATGTAATTAACTAGCCGTAGCTAGGGTAGCTGTCCTGCTCCCTTTCCTTTAAGATATTCTTTAACAGCTTCTTAACCTTTTCATCTAAACCTTGCAATAAATCTTATGAGAAAGGCAGGCCATGGACAATGCAAAATTATATTAAGATTTGTTGGTCTTATTCTCTGCTCCTATTCATTGGGCTGCCTGACCTTTACCAGTTTTCCCCGACAGGCATCTCTTTCCAGCTATTAACAAGTATGAGGCATGAACTCTAATATTTGCAAGCAGTTAAAAGGCTTAAAGTTCTTACGATTTCATCACTTGGAGCTCTTCTAAAATTCTCCACACTCTCTAAAGTTATGATGAACTCCATGCTCAGAATTGCATCAGCCTTCTCCTCTCCTGAGCCTGTCAGATTTCTGGGTTACACTACTAGGCTGTCATCGCTCCCTCTGGAGCACACAGATCCTCTACTAAACTCACTGCGCCCTTCAGCTAGGCATTTGCATGTGTGGCAATGTTACCAGTGTTACCTTTGTTTGTTGGACCAGTGCTTTTAACCAGCAAGATACCCTGACTTACTTTTATCAGAGATTCACGGTTGTAAAAATTACTCCATAGCTCCATCTTCAAATTAGGAAGGAGTGGTTCACAACTGATCCTATACTGCAGAAAAGTCTGTTCGAAATCTTGGGTTCTAAGTAAGTTACTTACTGATTGTAAGGATGAAGCCTTGACCATTCCAGACAGGCCACAAACTCTTTTTTTTTAACATATTGTGATAAACAGTAAGCCATGTTGCACAAAACATTGTAAGATTCCCCAGAGTAGCGCCTATTATTTAAAAAATAAAAATAAGCGTCTTAATTGTGGCATCTGCTATCTGATGTTGCAACTACAGCTACATCAGCTACCCAAAACCTAGGTATCCAGACTAATAAACTAGTGAGTCAAAACGCGGATGTGGTCAGGGAATGCACACAAAATGCTGCCTGTAGCACAAGGCAAGTCTGATAAGCCTAACAACTTGGAAAAACTAACCCTATTAAAAACTGAGACAAGGGCATAAATTGCCATGAAGCAGACAGGAGAAACAAGCATACTTACTTTTCTCTTTATTCCCAACACTTGCGCCGTGAGGCACAGGCCAACCACTGTGGGACGGAAGCTTCTTTTCAGAAACTAATTGGTCTGTAACTGTCATACAGAAACCTGAGGTCGCTGCAATCCTTTTTGGGAGGCAGATGGTGTCCTGCATGGTAGGAACTCTGTCCAAGTACCGGAGTTAACCACCGGTGCGAGGGAGGTGGAAGACATGCTCCAGGCTCACAGGTTCACCTGAGACTCCCTCTCAGGCTTTACTTTTTTTCCTCCCTTTTCTTCCCCTCTTCCCCCATCGTCCTAAACTCACTACCTAGTGGGTATGTGTATTTAGCTAACTACATTCCAGTCCTGCACACTGACCCGTCTATGCCAATTCTGAACTTACAACCTATGTTAAAGTGGACATCAACTAGAACGACCGCCTTGAAAAACTTGCTGAGGATGATGAGCTCTTTGTACTTTTATACCTGTGACCAGCAAGACATACCTAGGAGTGGAGGAGAAAAGACAAAGCTAAGCATTGTTAGCACAAAAGGATGCCTTGTAGCTTTTAAAAAGCTACTACGAGGTGTGTATATATAGCAAGAGGACAAATTAGTTATTGTGGGAAACAAGGTCCAGAAAAAAGCAATGAAGGTGGTGTCACTGGCTTTGTAAGATTTTTCTTAAACAAGCTATAGCTGCCAAGTCCCTCCTCGATAGGCACAGCAGAGCAAAACCTCAAGGAGAAGGAAAAAGCAGAGCACTCTCTCTTTTAGAAAAAGAAAAGCCTCCAGGTTTTCCTGTTCCCTGCAGAAAAGGTACCCGTTTCAGCCCTTTCGGTCTTTACCGGGACAAGAAGGTGGCTTCTCCTGGGCTGGGCTGGCAGTTTCTGGGGCAGCTGCCCTTCACCTCCCTTTGCCCTGGCGAGCAGGCACTGGTACAAGCTGCTCTGAAGTCCTCCTGCTTCCCCCAGCCCACCACTTCCACTGGCTGCCCGAGGCCAGGCGAGCCGAGCGGCTGCACCCGCCGTGTCTGCCCCTACTTCTGCACACAAAAACCTTGCTGCAGAGCAAGGGCAGTTTTGTCCTTGCGGTAAGATGGCAGGCAAAAAACCGCCCCCGAGTACCTCTGCAACATTTCTCTGGAAAACAGAAAAAAAAAAAAAATTGGTGGCCAATAAATCACAGCTTTTTCACTTGAAAATCCACAAGTCTATCATTTTTCTAACCCCCTTTCTCTCAGAAGGCAGCCCCTCCCCCTTTAAACACGTTTTCCCAGTAGCAGAAGACTCATGGCCTTCTGCAGAAATATCAAAACACGTGTGCATGTCAGAAGTTGGGCCAGTCACCTGGGCCAGCAAGCCAAGACTTCTGCTGTCACAAGGCAGCCCTCAGTAAAACCTGACAAAGCCCTGGTCCTGGAACTATCTTTATCCCCTTGCCTATCCATCAAGTTAGCCTGACACCAAACTTAGTCCAGCAGCTAGTAGATGGAAACCATTTAAAAGACAAGCGCAATCGGCATTTGATTACAAGAGGCCAGTGTGCGACGAGAGCCAAAGTACATTCAGCCCTCTACGCCCCACAAGATAAAACAAGTTCGCTGCATATTTGAAAGTGATGTGTGATAGCAGCAGGGAAAATAACAAAGATGGTGCACAGCTCCAGGAGTCATACACCTTAGGCTTACTTGCAATTCAAAGAGGACAAAAATAACACATAAATCATAGCTGAAGGTAGAAGGCACGAATGGCTGAAAGCCAAACCCAAAGTGGTATCAAGCAGCACAAACAGGCTCTGGTCCTGCATTCAACAACAGGGTTTATTGCAGTGGTTTTGGCCAGACCTTGATCTCTCATTATAAACACTCCTGGTCTGGCAGCTGCACCAACTTGAAAATGAAAGCTGAATCAAGTTGTGGTGGTGTTTGCTCCTCCAACATAAGCTTGGAACAAAACTAATCACCTCAAGAACTGAAAATATTTAGACAAACTAGACTCTGGTGACCCAGACTCTGGTGATGTAGACTATTTCAAGATGGTGTCGAGCCTGTATTTCGCTCAAATGCTCAAATACTCCTCTCATTCAGCTCCACCTTCAGGTTAAACACAACTCTGAACACAGTTGCTTTCAAGGAATGAGCCTGGAAAACAAGTTCTGTGAAGATTTCAGGTTGCTGCTTATTTTCGCAAAAGTAGTCTTAGTTGGCCTAGATTTCCCTCCTCGTCCATGCTTTACTTTCAGCAACTGTATGATTTGTACCAAAACCCGTTCCAAAAATATGCAAAGTACAAAGTACATATAAAACCCCACCACATACTAGTCCAGGCAGTCATATTAAATACACTTTTTGGTGAATTAATGTTTATCCGAAACTGTCAGACGTCGTCAGTGAGCGCAGAATTCAGATCAGCTCTGTTACAGAAGGTATGGGGCTGGAAGCCCTGCTGAGTCCCTTAGAACAACTCCGGAACTCCTTTAAGTAGCATTCCAGTTTACCCCTTTCCCTTCCAGCTCTTCAGACTGCGGCAGGGAGAACTGTGACAGATGTGAAGTATGGTATCGTACAGACAGCACACTGCGATGGCACAATCCAAATCCCATTTAATTAAAGACACCGTTCACTTCGTGTGCATTACACCTCGCCATCAGCTCCCACTAACTGGATACGGCCATGGGGAGCTAGAGGTGCGATTTCCCACCTTTCCTCCCTTTAAAGCGCCACCATCAAAACACCTTCCCTTCTCAAAGTGACTCTGAACATTTAGTGCAGATTTTATAGCAAACATCAGAGGGCTTACCACACCAACCGCTCAGATTAATAAAATGCTATTCTTAGTGGTGTATTACAAAGAAATGTGCAAGAGCTCCTCCTAGCTCAAACTACAATACTTTGCATTAAAGAAAACATTTTCATAAAGCACATCCTAATTATTTTGCCATTTTCCAGGTAAGACAGGATATCAGGAAACTTCAAGGCAAAACTTTTTTTTTTCCGCAAAACGGGCTCTTAACAGTTTCTCCCTAACATAATGCGCACACAACAGCACATTGTCAATTTAAAAAAATATTTAATGCTGCCAAAAAGTATAAAAATACAGTAAGAATGGCAGTACAAAACAAAATATTTCCTAATTTATTTCTTTTACATCTTTCTACATTAATACAGGCATTATAAAAACACAAAACAGCAAATTATTTTGTTTTGCAAAGTCGCACGCTGCTGGTGGTCTTCATCCCCTTGATGCAGTTTACGCTGTAAACAGATAACCTAGGTCTTCTTGGTACTTAACAGACCTCACTTTTTGTTCCCGAAGAGGGGGTCATGTCTCGCTTTGCATGTCAATAATTTGCAGTTTATAGCTGCAGAATATTCACAAGTCTCGAAGGCTTAGGTGTCAGTCAGTCTCGGCCTGCGACATACAATGCAGAAGAAAGTCACCGATTCAGTACACAGTACGGATTAAAAAAAAAAAACTAAGAACAGAAGACAGTGGGTTTGCAGCTCACTATAAACACCAAACAGCTTCACGTGCATTCCCCGTAGCAACTACTGCCTACGGTTTGCCTGCAGCAAGCCCTCCTGGAAAGCTTTCTCAGAAGGTATTTCCGTATTACCGTGTCAGGCGCACACTTGCTGGACAGCCTCAGGTACAGGTCTCAGTCCAGCAAACCCCTTACTCGTGCATTTAATCACAAGCACCGCAGAAGTCTTCTTGGGCCTTAGCGGGACTACAAAAGGCTGCATCTCAACGCATTAACACTGCCTCTCGTGGCTTTCTACGGCCAGTCCCGGCACAGCGGCACGGAAATAAGTGTTTCTAGGCAAAGGTTTCTTGTAGTGAGGAAGACATCCCATCACTGGACATTTTGTTCTTACAGAAGGTAAGGCTCTACTCCGAGGAACACGGAAAAAGACCTTGGTGCTTACAGCACCAACGATCCAAGCAACTACAAGTAAAATGTTTCTAGGTTCTGCGAGCACTACACTGATTCATAAAGCAGCTTGATCAGTTAAGAGACGTTAAAAAAAATTCTTCCAATTTAAATAAAGACTCAGACAGAGATGCAATTTTGAACACATTTATTTTTTGTACATAAAAATGAAAGACTGACCTAAAACTTTGGGGGAAAACAAAAAAGCCCAGGAAGACTACTGTGTGTTACGTCAGCTCTGCAAATTTTCCTCTCTGGCTTAAGCCACCTGGCCATGCAGAAGACTTGTCTTTTGTCATCGTTAATTTAATTTCTTGTACACTCCTCAAGCGACTCAGGCTTAACTCTAACGCCAAACAGCAAACTAAGTGATTCAGTTAACATTCATTGAACTTAAAGCTAGCCAGGCTTCTCAGCCGCCTGCATGATCCAGTCACACATGCATGCATACACATTTACACCTCTTCCCTTTTCAGTGGGATGTAAGTTGATGTCGGTAAACAGTTTCACTCAAGGTTTAGCAGAATAAGCTAAGTTTCACTTGCAACACCTTACTCCCATAAAATAAATCTGTAATTTTTTTTAAAATCACTGTTTCACGCTGAATTCAATTATTTTACTTAATACATTTCAAGAAAAATACAGGTGTACCGTCACTCTAAGCAGACTGTCCCTGCACCAAGAACATAAACAGAAAACCTGAAGGACTTACTCCGAATCTGCAAACGCCTTGCAACAGAGACCTACATGCTTGTTAGAGATTTTTTTCTTTAAATAAAAACGTGCATGATTTGTACAGAAGTGTTCATCTGAGAGTCAAACATGGTTCCATCAAATTCAAGGAATTCCACTACGCATCCAGTATTTTGACTGATGTATTTCCACAACAGGGGAAAAACCCAACACAGTAACAACTTTGAATCGAGCGCAACAGCATTTTAGAAGCAGCACAGGACCAGCCAGCAGCTTGCCAGAAACT
>VZSC01002522.1:34387-50319 GCA_013398225.1 Steatornis caripensis
GGGGGGGGGGGGGGGGGGGGGGGGGGGGGGGGGGGGGGAGGGGGGAGGCAGGAGAGGGGTCAGAAGGCATGTCCTTCTTTAAGCATTTCCTACAATAGAGGTCCCTGGGATCGAGCGTTCTTCATTTTGGCCCGTATTTGCTCTCATTTAAGTTGTGCAAAAACGCAGCAAGTTTAAGTCCTACAGAGTAACAAAAGTATCACAAGGACGCAGTTTGCAGTAGAGAGAACAAGCTTCCCCAGGTTTTGGTTTTAAGGATTACTGATGGACCAGAAAGAAGAGTTTTAGCCAAGTTATCTCCTGGAATGTACTAAGGGATCTAATGTTTCATTTCCCTTCCTACGCCCATACTGTCATAGCCAATTCACTGCACAAAATAGTTTTGTCCAAGACTTGTCTTGGTTCGTGGTCCTTAAATTATCAGGCTCTCAGGATAGATACAATCATGGAG
The DNA here is from genome assembly GCA_013398225.1 of Steatornis caripensis. Taxonomy (NCBI): domain Eukaryota; kingdom Metazoa; phylum Chordata; class Aves; order Caprimulgiformes; family Steatornithidae; genus Steatornis; species Steatornis caripensis. Next base: position 34,839 of record VZSC01002522.1, read on the forward strand.
CCAAACCACATTTTTACAGATCAACTGTTGAATGCTCAAGACCTGCTTTATTGTATCAAGAAGGGCCAGATGGCCCCCTCCTGCCCTGCCCCACCCAGAAAAGAGGAATGCCTGCTCAGGATCCAGAGAACAAGAAAGTCAGGATTTAGAAGAGGTAATTGGGAAAAAATTCAAGTGACAACTTGACAAGCCACAGTTAGAGCTCAGTGTCTGCAGGACACTGGTGGCCCAGGAAACCCTTCGCACGCAAACAGAAAGGCGATAAATGACACTGTGATTTCAGTGAAGGTCTCGCCTGCGCGTTTTCCTTAGCTGCTTTCGATTATGTAGAATACAATCTGGAATATTTCTGTTATAAAAGTATTTAATTACATTCCACGTGTTTTTCCATAACCAAAATATCTTTTATAAGGCACATACATTTATGCCTGACGTCAGTTACAGCTGATACTGAAAAACCTGTATTTCCAATTTAAAGAAAAAAAAAAAGAATCTTTTGCCAAGCCTCTTGTGGGCTGAAAGAGTTACTGTGGTTTTAACAACTATGAAACGTCTTAAAATAAGTAAGCTGCCTGCCTATACTGTGTCACAGCCATCAGTAAGTCATTTTGCTATTAGAGCTGCATAGTTGGTCAGTAACGCCACAGGACAAGTTGTCTTGATTTACTGACACACGATTCCCCAAATTCAGAACAGTATGTTCTAGGAAACTACACTTGTTTTCCTTATCTGGACCCTTAACCATTTGTTTACTATATAAACAGTGTAGTCCAAAACAGTATTAGCTATTGCGAAATGAGAATTTCAAAGAGCAAACTCAAATTAGCTTTGCGTAGCAAACGTCGGACTATTTGGGCCCCACGCCTGGTATGTTACTACTAAGCTTGAATGTACTGGAAACCTTCCAAGTTAATTCCTTTGGATAAGGAGCAAAGTAATTATCTAGCTCCTTGAGTATTTTTCAGCAGTAAATCCTGACAGTGCTTTACAAAAGGACCCCAAAGGGGGAGGGAGGGGAGACAAACCCCAAGCCCCCATACCCAACAGAAAACAATCAAGCTAGAAAAATGGAGAGAGAAAACACGACTTCTCTGAAGTCATCCAACAAGGCAAAGCTTGAATAAATAAAATCCAGGTTTCAAAGTGCAGTCCAATACTACAAATTATTGGGTCTCGACTCGCAAGACAGCCAGCTACATGCAGCCACATCCAATCTCTGTATTCAAAGAAAACTTAAAGGACAGAAAGAGATTTGTGTTGAATTACTATTTAGAAAGTGTTACTGTCCAACTAATAGGAAACGAGTGCTCAAGAACTTTAAAGTGACTGTAGCATAGGTGTTCCCAAAATATTAGTCATTAAGTGTTTTAAGTCATGCCTCTCTAATACAGTGCTGGGGAACCTGAAAGCAATTCTAGACTTTGGGAAGTCCTGGAAGTGGTTCATCCAGCTGAACATGCTGGGCATGGGAGAATACTACCAACATTTGATTTCTATTACAACCACCCATGGAAGTCCAACTAGAGTTTCCTTTGATGTGCTGTCTACACCTACCACTGATGAATGAATTTTATTCTTTCTAGCAATTAAAATCTATAGACACACAAAACATCATGTTTCACATTTAATGGAATGTCAGAACTTTAACAACGTTGGCCTTCAAACAGTAGTTGAAGTCTGAATACATTAATCAACTTAACAGTATGCTTTTCAGTGGGGGCTAAGGTCTCAAAAGCCTTAAAAAAAATCAAATTTCCAAGCCTTTCTTAAATAATGAAAACTACAAAAAAATAAATAAGGAATGCAAATTAACAGAGTAGAAATTGGTCAGTGCTTCATCAGACCCCTAGCTGCTCATATCATAAATCTCAGAGTCAAAATATGGGGAATGGTTGCACTATTACTTTCATGCACAAATTATAATAATTACATTTAGTTTCAAAATCAAATTCTTTTTGGTCAGAAATTTGTACAAACTGAGCTTTTAAAAGTACAGCGAACTACAAAAAGATTAAATATGCAATTATAAAATATATTTATCCTAGGTCATAAGAATATAAAATGTTTATGTTCATGTCACTAGTACATTACACATTACACACATTTAAGGATAACTTCTTTGCATTAATAATGTAAATGATACAACACTGTTTATTGCTTATGTCAGGCATGTAAATTTAAATCCAGACAGCCTTCAGTAGCTAAACCTCCATGGTTCAGGGTTTGCTTAAGATCTGGTAGAACACCATTTTAAAAAGTGTATAAACAGTTGCAGCAAGTTTGTACCTGCTCATATAAACAAATAACATCAACTCTGTCGGAGGGCAGCAGTTCATTTTGGTAAGTACCTGCAGTGGAAAGTCCTGAGATGTTGACGTCATCAAGTTTACATCACTTCTCTATTGCATGTAACAGTCTGCACCCATTCCAGGTGCAAGGAGTCTCCTGCTTAAAGTCACACCCCTAGTCATTTACTTTCAGCAAAATCAGCTGCTGGAGCAGACAGGCTTACTGTTTACTTACAAGGAAAGTTCTTGAAAATACATTTTCCAGCAAGAATAAGCACCAACTAAAATCAGTGTACCAAACCCAATCTTAGTGAGAATAGGTTTCCAATATAACCACCTTTTTCTTTTTCTTTCAGTCTCATTTAGCTTCTGCTTCATCTGCTGCAGCTTCTGTGCCGTGTTAGCTTTTCTATCCTCTCGCAGTCGTTTTCGGACAGTACTTAAAGAAAAGGAGGAGGGGGGGGGAAAAAAGGTAAATCTTACATAGTAGAAGAGAAAAAAGGGCTATTGAAATATTAAAACAAACCTCTTCCCAACAGCTAACCAGCCCACCACTAGCATATGGCAGCAGCATATAAAATCGAAACCAAGCAATCTTTACTCTGTTTTAACAATCTTAATGCAGACAGTTTCAGGTCAGTGAAGCCCCATGAAGTAAATGACACGTGTGAAGACGTTAAGTGGTGCTTCACCTACATGTTCAACAGGGAACAGAATGAGCTTAATTACCTGAGCTTAGTCGTTCACCTCTGCCAGTGTCTCATTCAGTGGCTGAGATTTTTTGCTCGGAGGCTGCTTTTATATGCAATGTAGGGTATTACATGCAAGCACTCACAGTACTTAAGCATATGCCTCCACTGCAGCGTTCCCACTAGCCTCAGTGACACATTGACCCTAACTTACTCACGTCTGCACACAGATTTAATGGCGCTCATCATCGCCTGTAAACCAAATCTCCATCAAGAACACAGGCTAAATCAGTTGTGTGTTATTACAATACCAGGGCCTTTTAGTAATTGTCTTCAAAAGCATCCTCACAATATCTAAGGAAGCGTAACTGACACAAAAAAACGCTTTGACTGTCCTAGCACACAAACACCACACTGACACCCATGCCCTCCCTTCCTGCTTGTGAGGGGCTCCTTCAAACATCTATAAAACTACTATCATTTTCTCTCAAAACATTCATAAAGACATGAAAAGATAAACTCATCAGGGCATTCCATAAGCCCTCTCATTTCAGGATTCCAGTCTACCTACACTGAACCACTGCATCTCATCTCAGACTGCAGCCATTTGGGACAGACACTGCCTCCTCCTGTGCACCGCACAGCTCCGCAAACCCAGCCCGGTTTTGTTTCTGGGTCTCTGGCTAGGGATCCACAGGCTACCCTCAGCCCTCACTGAGGGCAGGCCCAAGTGACACAGTGCCTCAAGGCACAGCAACTCGGATGGTAATTCCCACTACAGCAGCCCACAGCTGAGGAGTCAGTACTCCTGAGGCAGAGAAACTTGTCAGAGAAAGACAAATTCACATGCCACAGCTAGACCACAGAGATCTGTTAGCAGTGGTAGATACAACGTGAACAGAGGGTAACCTATGGCTTCAATGATACAATTTCAATCACCATACAGAAAGTGGTAGGTGAGAAAAACTTTGTGTTTCTGAGGTATCGATGTGTTTTTCCAATCAGAAGTTAGCAGTGTATTTAAAAATCAGTACGTTGGGCAGTTTTAGGAGCTAATTCACACTGTACAATAGGGTTCTCACACAGTCTGTAGGAAAAAGCTTTCCAGCATGAGGTTTAGCTGCTTCAATTAGACATTTGTTTTTCTTCTCTTAACCTTTAAACAACAAAGCTTTATCACAAGGAATAACTGAAGTTGTATTTTTAAAAAATGATTATATCAGACAGTCAAATACCAGTACAAGGAAAGCACAGGCGAAGCAAAATCTTGAAGGTTTCTTATGATAAGAAAAGCATACAATAATCCAGCCTTTTAAGAGAGCACATCTGCCTTCTAAATAGTTTCCTCATTTTGCCTACCTTTCAATGTTTCCATCTGTGATATCTTGAACTTTAGTGGCCAGGTCACTACTTATTTTCTCCATTTGATCTTTGTTCTCCAGGCCTATGCTGTTCCCATTGTAGTTCTCTGTGGTTTTTTTGGTTGGGTGTGGAGGAGACTGCTCAGAACTTGGCGCTTGGTCCTCCTTAGAGAGCTCCTTCCATCGTTTCTGCAAACAAGGAGAACATATTTCAAACATTCCCATAACACTGAAGGCCCCTTTTGCCCAAGATGTCTTCCAACAGAACAGTCACAGGAGTAGACTAAAGGAACTACTAGACCAAGTGAAATCAAAAATGCCAGATGAAGAAATAAGGTTGTACCTTCTCCAACGATGGCGCCTTTTTATATTTCTCCAGAATGATGTTACCATGAAGGTATGAGGCCACTAACTTCATGGTTTATACTGTCCACAGTAGCTCCACAATGCAGAAGCAACTTGTCTTGTGTAGTACTGCACTGTCAAGCACTTCCCATCTCCCTCTAATCTCTACACACCTACGCTGTGCTCTTACCTATCATGGCTTCAAAACACACTAAGACCTTGTGTGAAATAACTGTCTAAAAAGAAAGAACTGGAGAAATTTGCAACCCCAATGAAGAAAAAAATCTAGGGTTATTTATGCCAAAGTTGTGGCCTACTCTTCCACCTAGTGGTCCATCGGCCCAGAGATCTACTGCATCGTAAAACAGATACTTGCCTTGTTTTGAGAAGACTCTGAAATGATGGAAGAAAAAAATAGAAGATCCAAACTGGTTTGCTAGATCTCTGTCCTAACTGATAGCTGCCCTAATAACAGATAGTCCTGAAAGCTTTCTTGCACCAAAATTTCATGCAGAAAAAAAAAACCTAGAAAGGTAACAGGAAGGAAAAGAATCGCCCCTAAAAACCAACCAGTTCTTTTCTCACACAAATCAGCCAGCTTGTAAAGACACAGAATGTCTTGGGAGAAAAAAAATCAGTTACTTCTAAATGTCTACGATCAGAGAGACAAATTGAAAATTGACTCTGCACAAAGCGAGTGTTAGATTCTTGCCTGTCAAACAAACTCAAGACTGCCGGTCTAAACTAAACATCAAACTCAAGAGACTTATGTCAAAAAACCCTCAGCTCTTATAGACTAACTGCTGCCAGAACGAGTTTTAACAAGAAAGCGATTCCTCCACTGCAGAGGAGCTTCCAGTATAGATCTGAAATCCACAGAGGGAGTCTTCATGCACAAGACACTTCACTCTGAGGTTTTCTTTGTTTTGCTTAAACAAACAAACAGAAACTTCAAAAAAGAAACAGCCACTATCAAATGAAAACCCACTTAGCAGCTCCATCTTCCTGTCACAGAAAAAAGCCATGTTTTGGAAGAAATGGTTGAGTCCATAGGAGACTTGCTGGCTAAGGCAAATACTGATTCCACATGGAGGGATAAGCCACACAGGAAGAACTGAAATCAGAGATTTTTGCTACTTTTGTCAAACAAAAGGCATTTCCCAGCAAGAATTCTGTTTTAAACATGTAATAACAATAGCTCAAATGGCTGGTAATAAGTTTAAATATCTACAACAAGACTAAGTGACTGGTACCATTGGAAAAATAATGTACAACTTGGAGCAGACAAGCAAGGAGGAGTGTGTTGCTAAACTGCTTTGCCATTTCACGATAGTACCTGTAACTTTACAAAAAGAACAACAAAAATATATCTCAGGAACTGAAGTACTACACCATGCCTTGTGAAATTATATCTCAAAGAAACAAAGAACTTACGAAGTTTGATTTGAGAAAAAATCTGTCCTTAAAATGATAACCCAAATGCCTGCATAGGGGAACCCAGACTTAGGGCCTGCACTACCTCTTGGAATGCATGGACACAACAGAAAGGCACATTAAGATGTTCAGCTGACAGAATCTGGTGAATGTTAGATAACAGTTTTTGGATTCAAAAGTTTCAGTACAAAATTGTAATATTCTTGTTCTCTGCCTGCAAAACACATCTACGGATCTAAGGAATTCAACCTCCTTTGTCCTTTCAAAGCCACAAATTTGTTTTCCAGACACCACTCATTTCAACAGATTCTTCTGGAAGAGTGATGGCAAGTTATTCTATCCTATTCTATTCTTGAAGCAGTATTATCTTTATTATGAAGGAATTTTATAGGAATGAAAACTTCTATCTTGTTCCACCTCACCCATTTTATATAGTGCAGTACTGTAGCATAATCAGGAAGGAAGTAGTTGTTTCAGCTACTGCACCATGCAGTGGCACATCAACCACATGCCTCTGCAAGGCTTCATGGCAACCTAGGTGAGCATATGATCCTTCCTTTCAGTCACAGGCAGAAAATCCCATTGGCGCTAAACGATGGGAAGAGACTCCACATCCCCCAGTGCAAGTGTTGTACAGTACAAGTACTGTAAGCAAGTAAATACTCAAATACGCGTTGTGTTTGTCTGCACAGTTTAATGACTTATGAAATCCACGGAGATGTCAGAGATGAACATTTTGGTAAAATTGTACTAGAGAAGCATTCAATGACTTCATGCCCTCCCCATTACTAGCAAAGGGAAGGTATCGCCTCTCCCATTCTGGACAGTACATCTGTGCCATACGGGGGGAAAAAATGATCTAGCTGACCCTGAAAGGAGAAATACTCCTATTAAGTACTGCAAATTGATTTTTCTGCACATGACTGTAAGACCTAGAGAGAAAAGCACCAGGACAACCACATGCGCTGCAGAAAACACTAGTTTAGGAAAGACTGTCTGAACAATGCAATCGTAACAAGAAAAAAAAAAAAAAGAAGCACGCCTTCTTAGGCATTCTCTTAGTATGTAGAAGTAACAGGCTTGAACCTGCCAAGCAGTGTTCTGGGTTGACAATGCTCACCTGTATCCAGAAACAAGAAATCTGTCATCTAGATGGGTGTGTAAATCAGAGCTGCTCACAGTTTGGAGCATAGCTTTTTAAAAAACAAAGCAGAAAAATCATCCAAGAGAAGAATACCCTCCTACCACCAGAAACAGCTTCCACAAAATAAAGAATCTAAATTGCTGTTAGTGTTAGGATGAATCATTCAATCTTCTAGGCATATGGCAAAGGCGACAGACTAGCAGCATGCTACCTAGGAGTTCATTAGTAGTTGTGCAAAATTATTTCTTCATTTATACAGCAAGTCAAGAAACATTTGTCAACATGAAGAATCTGACAACTACCAGAACAACAGAAAAGAGGAAATGTGTTTTAGTTTATCTGCTTCATTTATGATTTTAAGAAATTAACAAAATAAAAAAGCTCTAGCGTACAAAAGCAGAATTAAGTCTGTTTCACAGCCTCTCCTTCCAGTCCTCCCTCCCACCATTTAAAAAAGCTGTAGCTACTGGTTCATCTGCAATCCATACTGATAAACAGTGAGATTTGGCAGTCTGTTTACCCCAAAACTCACTATATTCAGCTAGATTCTATTAACTGTAACACAAATTTTAAAGGATTTGGAAAAAAATAAAAAGCAACTTTAGTAATAAACCTGATCTGCAGCATCAGGCAACTTTATAGTTTGTTAAGAAAATACATAGCAAAGATCAAGAAATATTAAAAAGATCCTTGCTATCTTTTCAAAGTGATACTGGGCACCACAAGTTATCTTTGTATTTTATCTTAGAGGGGACGAATACATAGGATTAACAGTGTAGCTGACTGAAGGCGCTGATCAGATATCCTCTAATACCTTCTAGGTATCTATTGAAATAGGCAAATTATTTAAATCCCACAAAGTTACGTGTTTTAAAATAGTTCGGAGCTCATTCTTAAGTACTGTTAGCAGTCTACTGTTTATATTTAAACACACAGAGCTAAACATTTACCTGTATAGTTGAATCCCCCATTATAAATTTTGCTCCCTCTATTACAGCCATATATGAAAATCTTAGTTGATCAGGAGTCTGAATAAGTCCCATTCGATATTTTCTCATATCCAGTAATACCTTCTTAATATCTACAGGAAACAGGTCTTTTTTCTCCATCTGTAAAGAAAGTGACATGGAAAGCATCATTGCTACTGTTAGAGACAACATATAAAAAATTACAAGTAAAAATGAGTCGTAAAATTATATCTAAAAATTTATTTTGTCATATTATGTTTCCATTAGTTATATACAAAATTAACATCTCAAATGATTTCTAAATTGTTTTACAGGAAAAAAGTTAACCATCTAACAAAAGCTTATTATGAACAAATCAATGATCATGTACTAACCAAATAAATCAGTACTCTAATATGAAGTCTTAAAATTAAGAAATTTAGATATACTTGATTTATTCAGGCATGTATTTGTACTTTGAAATAGGACTATGGGAAACAAAACCATAAAGCAGTACTTTTTACTGCTCCTGAATGGAACAGCAATTTGGAACGACTGAATGCAGCAGAAGTTTCCGTATTTAAAGCAGAATCCCTAATCTGAGCAATGCACACTCTTGTCCCCACACTACATTCATGTGTTTTTAACCACATATCTACGCTTCCTGCAATGCTCACTAATTTGTCCAATATTAAAGCATACTTGCATCAAGAGAAACACTTCCATTTTTCAAAATGCAGAAAAAAAGAAAAACTGAAGAAAAAAATAAATTGAGAGGACCTAACCAAACCAGAAGTGTCTTACAGTTTAAATTAAATCCTATTTCACCTAAACCTGTGCTGTACTTCCCACTATTACCAAGCACAGCCAGAGACAAAAACGTCTGCGTTTAACATCCAACAAAATGTTAAAGAGATTTTAAATATTATTTAACATTTGAAGTTCACTCAAGTCATGAGGAGATGATTATAGCAGATCATTATAGATGATGCAGTCACTGAGCAAGCAAAAAACCTACTCATTCATGTGGTACTGCAACTGGCTGCCGAGCCCCACCTCCCAGAGGGCTACACAGCTAGGGAAATTCTGTACCATTCTCCATCACCCACTGCAGGAGATCCAGGGACATGCCCGAGTTCTCATCCTAGTTCAATTACCAATTTTTTGCAACCTTAAGGAAACGGGTCTGTCAGGCCTGCAAGATATTTCACGTTTAGAGAAAAAGATTTATATATTCAGTTGTCTCAATACATATTCACAAGCCTAACTTTAAGCTCATATTTGGAAAAAAACCCACCTCAATCTTTTCTAAGCACATCTTACACAAAAGGAAAAGAATGCTTACTATTTACTTTTCAGGAAGCTTTGAAAATGTGCAAAGTACTTCAAGATGGATTTGTAAATGTATTTCAAAAGTTGTGTTTTTAAACCATCAAAATATGTGAAGTAAAAGAAGTATGATGTCTTAATTAAAGTTTTCATTGGCATGCCATTAACTTAAATGCTTTTAAAGCCTGCTGATCAAAAAACCCCTACTGGGAAGACAGGCAGGGTATCAGGAGAAGGAAAGGGGTGACAGAAAATGACAAAACACTTACCAGAACAAGACAAGAGTCTACTAATGAAAATGTGCCAGAACGTCCTATCCCTGCACTGCAGTGAACTACTGCAGGTCCGTGTTCAGGACTTAGTGACCCAGACTCTCTGACTTTAAACAGGAAGTTCAGGAATGAAGCTGGGGATTCAGGAACTCCAAAGTCTGGCCATGTAGTATAATGAAAATGAAAGATCATCCTGGACTCACCACTCTAGAAATGAAAACAAATAAACACCACAACTAGAAAGTATTCTAATTTTGTTTAGTTAGCACACATATCCCCAATCTAACACAGCAGCTATTTTCTATTTTAAACCTCCCACTTAAACAATCCAATCACTTGCTTCAAGTTGGATGACAATCAACAGTGTAACTTGAAGCAGTTTTTCATCCGAGTTGTTAGTTTTCCCCTTTGCAATTATTACCATACACGGTTTTTTTCTTCTTCTCAAACTTCCAGTATTATATTTGGTTTGCTTTACTACTTGACACCAATACTCTTTTTTTTCTACCACTAATGTAGCTCAATGGCTGACAGCAGTTATTAGACTGCTAGCATTAAGAGGACTGAAAAAAATGCCCACCAGCACTGTAAACACTCTCCACTCTTGCTCAGAGCAAGTTTTAATATCAAGAGGTACTGGCATCTTCTTTATACTAACCACACTACTGAGAGGAGCAGAAAGCTTTATGGAAAAGGCCTAGAAGAACCCATACAGCAGGATGTCTAGCAAGACTTCTGCTGGACATATTAATTCCTTGTAAGTAAGAAAGAAGGATTCTAAAACCATGCAGTTGTTTTTCAAGCACACAGCTCCTCTTCTAACATGACCAACTAACTGCAAGTACTGAAACGACTGCAAGAAAGTACGTATATATCTGAAAAGCTCTGATGACAACTTTAGATTGTTCAGACCTTCTGTTAAATGCTACTCCTTGCCTCCCTTCTTTTCTTGCTACAGTGATTTTGAAACAACTTGATCATGATGTAGCTCAGGAGTTTTAGAAAGGTTGGTTATTTTTAGCCTCCCTTCATTTCATCTTATTTTCCACACAGACTGAAACCTACATAAACCTCCATAAAGCTGGAACACAAAAAGATTTAAAATATCAATGTATTTTTCTTTTTCAGCAACAGTAAAAATATAGCTATGAAATGAAAATAAATTCTACTGTTCATCTCCTGCTCAGTCTACTTCAACTTATTATGAGTGACAACTTACAAAACTCCTTTGTGAAACTAAAACAATCCAGTTCATGGTGACCACAGTAAGAAAAATGCTCTCCCTTTTTGTCCTTTGCCTTCAATGCCTGATACTGCAACACTGCCAACACTTCCACAGAAAACAGTGGATATTAACACGACTCAAGTCACTCTCAAACGCACAGTTATCTTCCAGGAATATTCTGTCTTTTGGCTAAGGGCTCAACAAGGACAACAGAGTTTGATCCACTGTATTGTGAAAATAAGTACACACAAAGATTTCTAAGGGGGAAAAAACCAAAAAAAATCTACCTAGGCCTAAACGGTATAAATACACTGGGATTTCCCTTTCTGCTTTGTCTGAAGCAAAGCATTAAAAAAAAAAAAAGTTTGCATTTTCAACTGAGATCTTTCTACTGATCTTCCGTACCTAGTTTTTCAACTAGTGAGTTAACTCACTAATCAACCAAAATTACTCATTTGTTTAAAAATCATGAAGGACATACATTTTTAATAAGAAATCTGGAAATTACAGAATTTTAAAAAGGATAACACTCTTAAGCAATTCCCTCTATTTCTAAAATAAAAACCTCATCAATTTACAACCAAAATTGAGAAGAAAACTGGAGAGATGAGCTAAATGCACATACTAGGTAAAGCAAAGGTTAAAGTTGTTCCTTGTGACTCTAGATGATCCTTTGAAGCGGTCACTGATACTCTCCCCTTGCCCTTTTTCCAGATGAAAGCCTCCCTTATACCTCAAGAAGGCAAAAATGCCCTTATCTGTAGAAAACAAAGACAATCTCTGGGTTGGGTGGGGTTTTTTTTTTTTTCAAATCCCATACTGTAACAACCACTAAGCATCCTCCCTCATAAAAAAAAGTAACACTTCAAGCACATGGCCAAGCGTCACCCTGCTCACATACTAAATCTGAAAACAGGTATCTCTAAAGGAAAGACGAAACAGGGCTGTCGTACATCTCATCTAGCTCTAACCCACAGAATCACTTTTTTCCTCCCTCCCCATACTGTACAAAGGCTTTATCCATCCCACATTTTTCCATCAATTCAGCTAATTTTAAAAATACCTAGTCTCTTCATCTTTCTCCATCAGTCCTATTTCAGAGCACTGGAACAGGCTGATCTTCTTTCAACTTGCAGTTTCTAATCATACAGCCAAATCCTATTTGAATATTTCAAACCTCCCACATTTTCTCTCTTAAAGAGAATGGCTCTTTCAAGTGGTGCTTGGCGGTCAAGCTGTACATCTGAAATACTGTCTCTGTGTGAATAGCCGCACCACCCTTTCTGAAAGAACTCCACCTGTCACTGAGCCACGTACCACAGCTATCACTTACATGAAGTGATGCAGGACTGTAGCGAGGAAAGGTTTGGCTGGCTGGAGACTCACTGCTGATGGAGATAAATTCATTTTTAAAACCAACTGATTTTATTAAAAGTGTTATCAGGAAACTAGATATTCTTTTAAAGAAGAAAAGCTGGACTCCCAAGACTTAGGCAGTAATATAAAATTTTACATGTGTTATACACAGGGAACACATTGCTGCATGATAACTGAAAATCAGCTTATTCCATGGTAACCACAATATATTCTCCCAGTATTTACTCCCTAAGACTAGCTACCAAAAAAAAAAGATATAAAAATACTTGAATAATCATGGGACAAACTTTTAAACAAGTAACTTTTCAAAAAAATTAGTTACAGAATCACAGAATGGTAGGGGTTGGAAGGGACCTCTGGAGATCATCTCGTCCAACCCCCCTGCTAAAGCAGGTGCCCCTAGAGCAGGTTGCACAGGAATGCGTCCAGGTGGGTTTTGAATATCTCCAGAGGAGACTCCACAACCTCATTCGAGCAGAAGTTTCATGGACTACTGGGATAAGCTTTCAGTAGATAACAAACATGGCTACAACTGGTAAACTCAAAGTTAGCACCACACTGCACAGTTCTCCACTGACTGCTGGCAATACTAACAGCACACTCAAATGATGATCAAACCACAAGCCATGCTCCAGGCAGACATCCACATGAGGGCTTAAGCAGCAAAATAATGCCATTAGACTAACTTTTATCAAAACAAACCTTGTCATAACCCTTTTACAGTGACTGTCCGATCACTCCAAACAAAACGGTACAAAAATTTTAGAATAAATTCAGGTTGCTCAGTCACCTGAGAGTACGATCATGAATAAAATACCATCAAAATGCTCAAAGGAACCTGACGCCTTCAGTGTCAAGTAATACAGGTGAAGACAGAAAAATGCTGACCTGTCAAATTTCACACACTCCTTATAAAAGCCTTCATTTCGTAGTTCAAGGGCCACTGAAACGGTCGAGCACATGAAGGCATAAAATAAACTGCAGTCTCATAGTGGCCCTGTATTTAAGGATCATGCCTTAAGTGCATTAACAACGAATTTCATAATATAAAAATGGGAAGGCATACTGTAACGGCAATATTCTGGGCAATATTCTAAGTTCTGAACCTGAGCAATTACAGGAGAAAGCAGCGGTCAACGTTCAGAAGAGCTAACAATTGACACCAACAAAATGATGGAGGACAGACAACGAACCATGGTGGAAAGGCAGATTCAATTTTCTATACTCTAAAATGCAGACTGGGTCAGGCAAAAAAAAAGTTAATTTTGCAGTAAGCATCAGCAAGACACACACATTAGAAAAACTTTCAAAGCTTTTAGAAAGATACCAATAAACACCGTCTCCTCTGCAAAGCTTTGTTGGACTACACTAGCCCCAACAGCAAAAACAAATGTTTGCCTAGAACAGATATAAACAAATCAAACTGCCAAATGCCTTGATCTAATCCTAAAAAAACAAACATTGTTCCCCCCAGCCCCACCTGTACTTCTATCTAACTGCTCTTTAACAAAACAAAACCAAACAACAACCAAATATTCCCAGGTTGTTTCACTGGTAAGCACACTAAATAAGCACTTCACTTTTCATACATATGTATTTTACTCATGTATTAGAGAGATTTGTTGCAGTAACACAAATTTACTTGAGTTCCGAATAGTTGTATCATAAAGACAATTTTAGTTCTGTTTTCGAGGAAATACTAAAATTTCTTAAATATTCTTGGAACTCAGAGTCCATTTTGTTGGTGAGTCATCTCATATTCCAGGCATCAAGCAGCTAAATGTCTTACTACTCTCCCTCCACTGAAGTCCCCTTCAGAATAACTTGTGTAAACATAGTTAAGCTCACATTTCAAGTTACTAAATACTCAGTTCCCACAAGTTTTATGGTATAATTATGAAATTCTTGCAGAAGGCTGCACTTATCATTCGCCGTGTTATTATAGAAACTATGTAGTTTTTCTGTCTGAGCAACCAAGTATGTTCTACTTTTTGTGGCTGTTTTATACAAAAAACAATCTTTGGAGTTAATATTTGTGGAGCCTTATAGGAGTGCTAGGGCATTAAAATAAAAACTTAATACAGTAAGTACACTAAGTATTTGTGAAACTGAGTTACGTGACATACAGGAAACTCTGTACAGCGTTGACGGGCCTGCATTACCAGTCCAAAGCAAACCCAGAAATTTAAGTGGTCAATAGCTCCAACTCAAAAGCCTACAATATCATAAATTGTGTGGTTCCTCAAGGGATTTCTGCGTTTTCCAGCTCATGTTATGTCCAAACATACAGATACCATGAAAATTACATCCTTTGAAAATAGGAAGTTTAAGATTAGGGGCCAAGGTCAGCCAGACATTTTCACAAAACAGTCTTTTGAGTAGTTAGGAAAACTTGCCTCCCTTTCCAAAAAGAAAACTTAGTCTTTCTCCAGCACTAGCTTGCAAGCACCGCTCCTCTTTTCTTTGCCTTTGTCAATAAACAAACAACTAAACAGAAATTCTTCGGGTCGGTAGGATAGAATTTCATAAAGCTCTTATTACAATGAATAGACCAAGGAACAACAAGCCAAGTTTTATCATGTTGACCTCATGAGGGAGGTTTCAAATTAACTAACGTTATCTCAAAGTACCATTAATAGTTACTGTACATTCAAATAATTCCGACCACATATACCAAAGTTTAGTTGTATAAAACAACATGCAAAGGAACATCTTCAAGCGTTCTTTTCTCAAGTCCAGTGACAAGACAACCTCGAATAAAACTTGCCATTCTAGCACTTTCATTTATTATAAGGCAAGGTTTATAGGTAGAGAGAGTATCTTACAAGACATAGCTGGAACAAACAGACAAGCTCCTCAATCCTTGTCTTCAGCTCTGAAACAGAAGCAGCAAATTCCAACCCAAGCTCAGGCCAGGAACAATTTTTTTGAGCTTAACTTGATTAAATTGTCAAAGTGCTTAATTTTTAAGAGAAAAGGATGGTTGGTCCTGTGGAGCAAAAGGGGAGGTAAGCAAGAGGAGATAAAGTTACCTATCTACAGGTGGCATCACCCCTCCCCCCCCCCCCCC
>VZSC01002522.1:50439-71998 GCA_013398225.1 Steatornis caripensis
CCCCCCGAAACTTAGACAGCTGGACTGAATTACATGGAAAACTAAAGTTTCATTTAAAAACTGAGTCTGATTTCTGATATTCAAAAGAAATCAGAAACATCAGCTCCTAGATTCCTCCTTTTAGGGTATTTCTCACAGCTCCTCTTCGAATCACCACTACCATCAATTACAATTCGGCATTGTTACGGTACTGCCAAATGAAAAATATAAGTATAAAAATGCTGAAGCTGTCATCTCTTTTAATGTATAGATAAACAGGTCTAACTCACTTGCTTACAGGTTACACATACAACTTCAACATTATCAGAAGCAGAGTGCATCAAAATTTTGAATGTAAAAGCTCAATCAAACCTGTATTGACAGTATGCTGAACAGTTTTCATTACATACTTAAGCCCAGGACCATGAGCTATACAGACGGAGAAAAGCTTACATTCATATTTTCTAATTGCAGTAGATGTACTGTGTAATAGGATTTGACGTCTTCAGATACTAGCCTCACACGGAAACCTGTTTCACTGAATGTCATAACTTCCTCTTCTTTTGTTGGCCAGTATTGTGCACACTTCACCTAATTTATTTGTTTCAAAAAAAGGAAAAAAAAGAAAAAAATCAGGTTAAGTATCCTAGTATCTTGGCCTTTCCATGAGCAGATTGTGAGACCTCATTATTCGATACAGTAGTCTCAAGTATCTGCTTCCAGTTTGAGGAATTCTCAAACTCCGTAATGTCTACAGCCAAGTTACTACAATTGTTTCAATGGCTATTACACATTCCATCTTTATCTGTTTGTGCTTTCTTTCATTGCAGGGCTAGCATATTTCCAGATATACCTTAAACCTTTCTCCCCCTCTCCCATCTAATTCTTTACAGAGACCTTTACTCAGCTATTTCAACAACATTTCCCCCCTCCATTTCTGATGTGCACGCTTGCAGATTTACGTAACTGATGTAACACACCCAGTTTTCCCAAGGCTTGCTGAATACTGGAAGATTCTAGTGAAACAAAAGAATAAAGTAAGAAAGCAAGGCAAAACTGTCCCTTGTCCTTTATTCCTCTTGCCCTGCACTCAAACTTCCTGTAGGCAAATTTTTGCATAAGAAAATAAGTGACTTTTTAATGGTCTAATCAAGCATTTTTCACTAACAAATCTACTCTGAAGAAAAACCATACACCTTAAACATGCATTTGTAACGAAAATCCACAGTGGTTTTAGGCACGTTAGCAGAAAAATTACATAACAGAAGATTTGTGTGTACCACCAGCTGTAAAGAATCAAAAATAACTAGAACAGTTTGACAGTTGCTGGGCAGCAGTTTGTCTTTATTGTTACAAACAGTTAAGATCACTATATAACTAATATACTACTCTGTTAGATTTAGAAGAAATAATCTAATGATGCTTTAATTCCAACTTGTTTTCCCACCTACCATTTTGTTCTAGAGCATCTTACGCTGCTTCTTCTCCATCTTACTTCTATCTGTACATCCTCCTTTCTCAGGATGTTACTTTCACCTTTCTAGATGTATATTTATCAGATGCTGTTTTCACCAAACTGAATTTTGTATCTTAGCTCCAACACTTTAATGTTGTATTAAATATATGTTATGCTGTAGACCAGTGAGAAGGTCTGTTAGTTCTTCTAACATACCAATCAAACATTGTTCACTTGCACTAAAATTACACGGCTTACTTAACAACTTTAGGCCTGATATTACTCACCGATTCTTTTTCAACAATTCTGTTCAGCATGACAACTGCTTTGGTTTGTTGTTGCCATATCATTAGCCAAAAATGACAACAGGTATTAGGTAGTGGACCCTGCATAGCAAAGAAAAAAAATGAGTGTGACAATGTATAGGCAAAGCAGTGTTCGAACACAGTTAATAGTCCACTGTGTGAAACAGGAAAAAAGTCTTCCTTTGAAAAGTTTAAACAAATTATTAATAGAATAATGGAAAAGACAGGCAAGAAAGCAACCACACTGCACAGATCATTTCAGTACTTAAAAGCTTAAAAAAAAACCCCAAAGCAACAAAAAACCCACCACAAAACGAAAAACAACAAAAAAAGCAAGAACTCAGGGAAGGGATGTTTCAGTTTGGGCATCAATACTACTGTGCCGTTAGAAGAAAAGCTACTGCAGGCATGCTGAGACGGTACAAAATGAAATAAGGAGTAAAAGTATTGTTGCTTACTTATTTGAAAAGTTTTACATGCAGTAAACTATTCATACTTAAATATTCCCTTTAGCTTTTTCTTAAAGTATAATGTGTTCACAACTAGATCAAACAGGCAGTTAGTATGAGATCCATACAACCCACAGAGACAAGGAACTATCCAAATACATGTTACAACTGTACAAATTCCCCTCCCCCATTTTCCCAATCCCTATAACAACCTAGTAATTGGTACTACTTACCTGTGTCAAAATATAGTATCTCTGGGCTTCTTCTATTACCACTAGGCTGGCATTGATATAGTCATTCTCAGTGTTCTGCAGTTTTACACGGCTATGATCATCTAAAATTCAAAGGAAATTAAGAATTAAAGATGCATCCATCTTGATGAATACTCTCTCACAGGCAAGTTTAGGTCTGACAAGCAATTAGAAATAAATTCTGCAGTACTAACCAAATGGCAAACTACAAATATATGTGAAACTAATTTCTCATGTAACTTCGATGACTGTCTCATTCTTTGGTCAGCATTCCTCAGAGTAATTTCAGGCAACTATTAACAGAAATTGCTCAGAAAACTGGAATACCCACTTTTCTTTAAAAAACAACCAAACAAAATGACCCTCCTTCACATGCCAAAAGATGCTCACAGCCATCCCTCAGCAACTGCATTTCTTTTATACAACAGCACCACAACCCACACCAGGCAGCACTCTGTCCTATCACATCACATCACTCCACTGCATGGTTTCCTTTAAGTTCAGAATTCCAAGATTTTTGGTGAAGTTTCACAGGTTGAGGTAGAATCATAAAGTTAAACTCACACAGCTGGGCAGGAAAAAAAAAAAATCTACTTGCAATAATTCAAACCCAGCTTTGATCAATTGAATTTTATCTGTAATTTTTTGTTTAATACCATACAAATTAAAAATACTAAAGGAGCACGTGCAAAAATGAACCTATGTAACAAATCTTTCAATTAAACAAAGACTAATCTAGTTACACAGTTTTAGTCCCTCACGATTACACAGGCAAGACAGAAGATTCCCCTCTTTATGGCAGAGGCAAAGGACTCCATTTAAAATTGCAACATTAACATGAGAAAGATCGTCAGACTGTCATACTAAAACATTGCATAACAAAAAGTCACTGTGGCTGTTCCTAGAATCTTTTAGTATCCAATTTTATCACCCCCTAAGAGACATTTAGGTGATCAGACTTTTCACAGTTAAGTAATCCTCCAGCCGTTTATTAGAACTGTATTAAATAAACAGCATTTTTAGTTTAAATTCTGTACAGAACTGCATGCCAGGAAATGAGATCCAACTGACTGCAAACCCCCTGAAGCTCAACTGCCTAGACAGACTGTCTATGAAAAGAGTAAATAAAATATAGCAAACTAAAATGAATTTAAGAGACTTCAACACATCTCAGGAAGAGATGGAAGAGATTCCATAAAGAAACTGACAGACCTGAGAGTGAAATACAGTGCAATGCCAGTTTTTAAACCACATTCACCTGGTCTAACCCACAAAACCCATTTGGGGTGCAGACCAATGGCACAGCTGCCACTAAAATGTCAGTCCACTTCAACCTCTCCCATCCCCGCACTAGTAATAAGGCTAACTTACTTCTGACAGACATCTTTGAAAGTACGCAAAATCCATTAGTTTTGACATGAGCAACTACCAAGTATCACATTCAGTGCAGCTATGCTAGCTGAACTCAGATTAGGTCCCTATACCACAGTCAGTCTATACAGCACATTGCTTATCTAAGAAATCCATGAATATGACCCGACATAGGAAAAAAGCTTATGGGAATCAAAACATAGTTACTGAATTAGACTATCGTTCTACGGACCACTCATATGATTTTATAAATACTTTCCATATGTTTGGAAGCCTAGGAAAAGTATATTTACTAGGTCTTGATCTGCTTTTATACTCTCCCTCATCTATCTGCTACTGGCAACTGTCAAAGAGGATCTTGCTGGGTTCAAGGAAGGGAGTCAACAGTAAATTACTTTTTTTCTTTTGAAGGACTGAGATTTGGAGTTGTCATCCTACCTCCTTTAGCTGGTAGCTTTTATATGCAATCACATACAAACACGCAGAGAACAGAAACATGCTGAAACCCTATTTTTAATACAAAAGTATGAGAAAGTTACTGTTTAGTCTGTTTTCATTAGCATTCCAGCTGTAAGGCAACACCGTCTTGACTTTCAGGAGTCTTAAAACAATTTATGATACATCTGTATGAAGAAAAAAAAAATCAAAGCCAAGACACAGTAAAATTAAGACACATCTGCATTTAAAAGGAAAATATATCCCCTTGTATTATTTTGTCTGGATAGGAAAGTGTTGCTTTTTCCTTTCATGTATCACTTTATCTGAAATGTTTCTACTGGAGAGAAACCAAGACCTTTGTAAATATTACATGTCATTTGCCAACAGGAAAAACTTAAGATCTTGTTATAGTAAATCACACGTACGGGTACTTGTGTTCTCGGAAAGATGACGTAAGCAAGCACTGTTAACAGTTTAATCACCCAGCAGCAGCTGCTGTATTGCTGCCAGGAGGAGATAACTGCCAAGGCCCTAAGGAGGTTTCCTACTGCAATCCTTAAACACATTTCAGCCTTATTTTTTCCTTCTTATAGAGTCTGCTTTGTAAACGTGACAAATAAAATTCTGAAAGTCTTTTTAAAAGCCGCTTTAACAACTAATTATATGCACAGACAGCCTCCCTCCTCCCCCTCAATTAAAACAGAGTTGATCCTACAAATACACTGGCATACACTCCACAGGACAAAGAAAGTGACTAGAATATATTAATTTCCCTTCTTTCAAAGGAAAAGGTTCCTAAAGGACACAATGACTCAAAAACCTCATTCAAGCCCTGGCTTGCTCTTCTGAATTAAATGAAGCAAGCCAACTTTTGACAGCGACTTAGCTGTAACATATTTCCCGTATGTAAATCATTTCCAGTTACAAAGTACTTTAGATTTATATGAATGATAAACCTATCTTAAATCTTATCTTAAAGATTTATCTTAAATGTTGCCATGCCCACAGAAGCTAAAATATAGTACTAATCTTCCGAAGTGCCAATTCCCCTATTTTAACAAACTATGCAACCTGAAAAGGAAGTGGAAACCTTCAAAATGCTTCTCATTCTGGCTCTTGCACTAAGAAAACTACACCCAGAACCACTCAGTCTGAGACAAGCAAAGTCTTATTACCTACTTCAAGTGAAACTCTGTCCCACTGATATCACTGACAACACTCCCCATGTCTCAAAAAAGGCCAAGACTTCACATTACACATCAATTTGCCCACTCCCTGCTAAAAAGAAAATAACATATCCAGTTAAAACCAAGACACGAAAACGTTTGCCGTTTCACATCATACAGTTCTGGCAGTTGGTTAATGAAAGATTTTTATTTGAAAACAACTATGTTTCTATAAATTAAACCACTGTATAACTTAAAAATTATCTTTTATCCTAGAGAAGTCTCTGGCTCCCCAAATATAGAGAGCACTATTAATAACAAAGGAGGGTGAAATGCTACTTAGTGGATTAATAACAGTCATAAATAAAACACATAGTCACAAACCATCCCAGTTCACCAGTCTGACTTTCCCACCTACCAGCAAATCCCCTTCATTTCACTCATCTAAATCTAGTCTGAGCTGCTAAATTATTCAAATTACAATACTCTGTCAACTAGACCTATAGTCTCACGTTTCAGAGGTAGCCTAAGGCAAAGGAAAGGCAAAGTGACATCCTCACCCTGCCCCTGCTTGTATGCAGTGAATGCCATCATATCAATCATAGCCTAGCTCATAACTGAAAGGCATTCATACCAAAATATATGCATAACTACTGCACACGATCCTTACACTTTTAAGCAGGATTGTGAAAAAACTTAAGATACAATAAAGTTTAGATCACTAAGTGCTATATAATTCCCCTCTTCCCCAACCCCAAAGAAAGAAGTATCTCTAAAAGCAGCATGTTGAGTTGATTTATACCACGTTTCTGGTAACAAGATGTTTCAGCAAATCATTAGATAATGTCATAAAAATCAACAATGTCAGCTTCTAATGTGGACAACAAGAAGTGCAATAGGCTTATTTTGGACAGAACATCTCCCTGTTCTCAGCACATACACTCAAAACACAGGACAGGAAGGGAACATTTTTGCAATGACAATTAATCAGCACTATGAGCAAAAACCATCCACATCAGCTCCAACTCTGTCCCCTGCAAAGCACAATACTCTCCATGTTCCAGTCTTCTGGTACATACTTTATGACAACTGTAAGCCTATGGTTGAAAGGTCCAACACAAAGTCTACTAATGGCCACAGGAAGAACAAGAGAAATCACTGCCTCTCAAGATCCTCCAACAGCAACATGATCCACCAGGCAAAAACGTTCAGATGATCTTAGAAATCGGGCTGCACATTGCAAAGGCAGGCTAAAAATAAAATTGTGTAAACCCCCTCTACCCTCCAAAAGCAAAAGGAAAAAAAAAAATCCTGCCAGTTTGCAGAGGGGATTTCCTTTTTGCCTCTAAATCTGGGAACACAGTAAGCAGATCTCTAAAGGTGTTTACAGTTAATCTGAGACACTAGACTCCTCTGATATCAACTAAGGATACGATTTAGAAGGAAAGCAGTAACAGAAATCTTAAAGAGTTCCATTAAAGTTATCAATAAAGAACAATAACCTCACAAGTTATTTTCCTCTTAATGTTTTCTGAGAAATGGTTTCATCTGTCAGGAAATGACTGGCTGTCAAACCAAACCTATTTCAGATTAACTTCCTGTTTCAATACTACTACATAGCCAAAATATTCCTCTCCCCATTCTAGACTAATACCAAACTGCCAGACTGCTATTTGTTTTGGCTAGGCAGTAGCTCTTGAGGGCTTTTGCCCAACCAAACTTATACACACACCATAGCTCTTCAGCCAACAAAACTGGACACTAACAAAAATATTTATGAAACTGGAGACAATGTGAAACTCGGCTGTAAGGGGCAAAGATGATTATTAGCCTTTCCCAGCCAACAAAAATCAACTTTTACCTAGAAATGTATGTAACGGACACAAATTGGTTTCAGCGTGCATGTCCTGCGTATTATGGTTGAAATGGGGCAAATCAACCCAAAGCATTTTTTCCTACACTTGTATAATTTACATGTTTTCTGTAAGACAGAATAATCTTTGCATTTCCTCTTGCAGACATACCACCTCAGATTTTAGACTGGTTTGGCTGCTATCTAGAATAGCAAACCATTCTCTCACTGCTATGGAGAAATAAAACATTTTCATTGAATTATGTCTTACAGTATGTTTAAGTAGCTAGATCTTAACTGCTGGTTCTGAAGGCCTTTGACTACCAGAGAATATTAGTATTATCACCCATTTTTCATTTAAACACTGTTAAAGAGCAGTAAAATTTGCAAAGTGAAGGACTAACACGTTAAGACTGTGTAAGACTGAGTTGTCTTGCATTTCTGCAGTGCCAGTTCCTTGCACATATGCGCCGTGATTACATGTGTTCACCACAGCAACCAAACCACACAGCTTTTAGCCCAGCTACTTTGAAATTTAGGTACTGCTATCTTGGAATGTTATTTAACTTACATTCCCTTCCAGGTCTCTTTCTCCTCCTAACTCTCACCATCGTTACAGAAACAATTATGAGTCATATTTGAAAACACACAGACGTACAATTCAACACAAATTCGTTCAAACACAGTGTTTCATTCTGTTCTCCTAGTACAGCCTTGCTCCTAGTGCCCAGTTCTGCAAGCTATCTTGGAGGCCCAATTCAAACCTTCCTTCTTTATAAATACTAAAACCTGAGACATGCCTCACAAAGCTCACCATCTTAGTTCAGTCGTGATGATACTTCATGTCAACTAGCACGTAACAGCTCTAACCCTTTCCTGAGCCCATCTACTACTTCAAGACTAGATTGTCTGTCTGGTCTTGCACAGTGTCCAGGGATTAACACAATCACATAATTGATTTCCTCCTGGCTAAATGAGCATTTCAGAAGCAGGCTTTGCCATGACCAAGGCATTTTGATATTCTTCACTATTGTAAAAGGCATGCCATGATTGAGGAGCATTTTGAGCTCCAAAAAACTAAAGGAGATGAACACAAGTCACACCTCTAAGATGTTATTGCAGGCATTATTAGATGCTACTTAAATAAATAAAAAGGCATTGTGTTATTTATTTTAGAAACATCCTTTTTAAAAAGGAAGAAAAACCACAAATATGTTGAAGGTAAGCTGCCACTGTCTTTGCAGTAGTGCCCTATGAAATGAAATCCATGGATGGGAGAAATGGTAAATGCGTCAATACAGCTTCTGCCACAGAAGTTGTATAGGACGTCGGACTCAGGAATATAACTTGGGTCTCATGGGTTCAAATCCAATTTCCTGCCTTCTCTTCTTGCAACCCTCATCCCAATTTAGGTGTGAAAGAAAGCAAACAAAACACGTTCTACTTTACCACCGGTAAGATGCTAACACTGTGCTGTAAGAGGACGGCAAATCTGGGACACCGCGCAGATCAACAAAGCTCTGTCCAGCAGAGGCCTATCTCCCCTTGCTGAGCATAGAGTGGAAGTTAGTCAGCCTTGACTAACTTGAGGCATCTTCTTCTGAGCTGTACATTTCTCAAACAGACCATACTGGGAACGCCGTGCAGACACTGAAAAGAGGCTGTGCACTGAACTCTTAAGTTCAGTTTCATCGCAGTGCGGTACTGAGACTCAGTGTTAAGCCAGACCGGATCCATTTTGGGTGAACACAATGTGCAAGCTTGTGTTCTGGCAGCAGTCTAATGAGCAGCACACGGGGCTGCATCTGACCAGTGCGACTCAATCAGAGACCCCTTCCACGTCATTTTGAGGAGTGCTATACACATGCTGTCACCACAACTTTCAATGGGAAACAAGGAATTTAGCACTTCTCCAAATCTTACAACAGGTATTCAGATTAGATTCTCAAACAAAAAGCCCTAATACACCAGCGAGTCTTCAAAAACTCTAGATGCAGTAACAAGAAGGCTTTTCTGAGCCTTCAGTACTCTGGGAAACTTCATACTGAAGAACACACAAACATTTTCCCTGTTCCAACTTCAATGTTTCGTATAAAAATTAAGGCTATATGGAATTCTTTTCCTAGTCCTTTTGAAATTGATTTATGATAGCTTTCTCCAGCTGTGACTGCATATTGATAATCTTTTGCTCACATGTCGTCTTATCATGATTTTGGATTACAGTTTCTAAAGCAAATGGTTTTGAAAAAATGTCCACAGCACTTCAGTAGCAAAGAAGCTGGTAAACAAAAAAAAAAGCGGTCTACACCTGAGATGCAAGATCTTTATGTCACAAATAACATTTTATGGCAGTTAGTAAAACACAAAGCACTCCATACCATACCTACTTGCACTGAGAAAATTAAAGAACAACTTCATGCATACATTCTTCCTAACAGACAAAAATAACAGGATCTCAAGTATTTTTTTTAGCAACAGTAGAAATCGAGTGGCATTTATCCACACAGTCTTACCAATGTGCAGGGTCACTTAGCCCAAAAGGAAACTGTTTATGCTAGTCAAGGCTTATTATTTTCTGTACTCAGCAGATGTTGATTTTTTGATGACAGACTAAGCAATATTAAACAAATAATTTCCTTATGAGAAAAATATTACTTTGCAGCTCACAAACATTTACCTGTATACTAATAACTATGATTTGCAATCATCGCTCATTCAACATTCAGCACAATGAGTTTAACCCACAAACTTTTGTCCCTTCTGTTACACACATTTGTGCAGGTGCTATAAAACCCACATTTATCACAGGATACATGCCCACAGAACTAAACAAAATACAAAACCTAAAATGCCCATGATTTACTAGCTACAGCATTTAGAAGTAAACTGGGTAAGTAGTCCAGAAAGTTTACTGCAATAATTTCAGAAAATATACTTACACGGACTAACATCTCTGTATCTGTTTCGATTTCTGTTTTCTGGATATTTTGCAACTTTATGAGGGTAATCACTGGATTTATGTCGAATTTCCTTTGAAAGACAAAAAAATGTAATTTACATATAGCCAGTAAGGTGATTAAGGTTAGTGTTCTACACATCCTACTGAAAGACTTTCGAGCTTATTCATTAATCGAGATTATTAATAATTAACATTTTAAACAAATCTTTACTACACCTAGTGTTATTTTCACTCAGAAAACATGTCTCATTCTTGGTCGAGCTGTTGCCATTTAGATATTCCCACACTTGGCTAACACCACCAAACTTAAACAAGCACAATTTGGTAAGCAACTGATGTCGCAGGAACAAGGGGGAAAAAAACACCACATATTTATTATGCTTACAGTTTACCTCAAGACTTGCATGTTATCTCCGACAGTAGTAAGAGACTTGGACAGACAGAACTAACAGCAGTATACTGCTAGCTCCTTTACACCAACCAGCAGCATAAATGCCCACAAAGGTAATTGAACTAGATAATGATTTTTACGGCTCCTCTTAACGGCCACAAGATTATTCTTGGTGGTTTGATGGTTCAACCCATATAGCATAGTAGTCAAACAGGACCCAACACAAAGGAACAATTCAAGACTCACAGATATCAATGTGAAATCACAGCCTGCTTCTCCCCAGGCATTAACACAAATCTTTCAATAATCTGCATTTGGAAGATACTAAAACATACTAATTTACACACTATTTTAAGAAGCATATAGTTCATGTACTCTGAATGTTCAGTTTTACTAATTTTTTGCCTCTGAGTCTACGTTTCCCACAACTTCACTAAGATACATAGATCTACCTCATGCAGACAACTAAAAAGACAGCTAAAATGCTACTGACAAGCAGCCTCCAATGAACTCAACTATCCCTTTATGTCTCTGTACTGATACCATCTCAGCAGACATGTTGTATAATAAGGAATTAACAGTATTTTATTTTTAACCCATTTTTAGATGATGCTGCTACATGTTATCATTATATCCCAAAGAGCATTTAAACTTCTCTTTACAACTAAGCATTCTTTGGTCTTCTCCATGTTTCCACTATCTCAGTGGTGCCCAGTGACAGGACAAGGGGCAATGGGCACAAACTGGAACACAGGAAGTTCCACCTGAACATGAGGAAGAACTTCTTTACTGTGAGGGTGCCAGAGCACTGGAACAGGCTGCCCAGAGAAGTTGTGGAGTCTCCTTCTCTGGAGATATTCAAAACCCACCTGGATGCATTCCTGTGCAACCTGCTCTAGGCTAACCTGCTTTAGCAGGGGGGTTGGACTAGATGATCTCTAGAGGTCCCTTCCAACCCCTACCATTCTATGATTCTATGATCTTCTCTGTCTTCTCAAACTTCCTACATAGTCTATATAGTCCCAGAAAATGAACACCGTCAGAAACTACTTCAGTGGAAATCTAACATACATAAAGAAGCTCCATTTTTTAAGCATCTGGTGTGTGACATTACTTAAGTGCAGTGCCAACTTGTAAAGAAACTAAACCAGAATGTGGAGCAGCAACTGTTAAGCCTGATGCTCTACAGATTTGTATTAAAATCTCTTTATCTATTACACAATCAGTTTTTTTATTTTGATACAGCACATTGAAACTTGTCTTCTCTAGCTTATACAGCTCACAAGCTTTGAGAGCAAGCACATTCACATTGAATAAATGCATCTGGCAGGCATTCACAACCAAGTTCCCACCAAATGTACATTTTGTATTACTCCATAACAGGATGCAACATATTTTGTTTTTAAATGCACTGTCATCCTCAGTGCACAGAAACAGACCTGCAGTTTGGTCAAAAAACATTGAAACAGCTGGAAACACTACTACAGTGACAGGGGTGGTGGTGGTGGTGCTAAAAAGAATTAAACTTAAGGAAGCTTAATGACCAGTTCTAAAATCATTTTTCCCACATACGATCCAGCCATCATAAACTGGAGGAACAAACCAGATGCTAGATGTAACATAAGGCATATTACACAAGAAAAACTTGCACTAAAAAAAAAAAAGTAAAAATCAGTATTATTTATTCAGTCATTAATTCAGACCGGACAGGAGCGCCGACAGTCAGCATAAATATTCCAAACTTCACAGGATTTTACCACAAGTCTTGGCAAATCCATGGAACTGAAGGACAAATACACAAACCTGGTCTCAGCATGAAGAATGAAAAAAACCCTACTACCAACTTTATTTTTTTTTCCTTCGGAGAAGCTCACTGTTCTCAGGACAAGCATGTATGTTTATTACACAACACTATCATAGGAAAATACCTCCCTAAACAAAAACTCAGTGTAAAAACAAGTAATCAGCAATTAGAATATTTTCTAAAAGCCTGTGCTGTTTGAAAACATCATTTGCGATTTTCTCTTTGTTTTTAAGCAGATCTGTATTCTCTGGTTTTAATATAAAACAAATGCATTAAGAAAAAATTCCCGAGTTTGCAAAATCTTCGAAATCAAACTCATTAAATTCTAATACAAAGAACTTTATTAAAAAACACCTTACACAACAGCTGTAGTAAAATTAGGAAATCCATATGCAAAGTTGAACAGAGCTAGATATACAATTTTCTCTTCGGTTTACTTCTCCAAATGCAATTAAACAATATTAAAACGACTTGGAAAAGCTAACTTGTTCAGTCTGGATATACGAGATGCTTACTTCTCTACCTCACAAAACATACTGGTTGCGGAATTCTTCCCTTACACTTTTATCTCATTTACTTAGCACAGTTTATTTCTGCTATTCCCCGTTAAGTTCAAACCACAGCTCAGTTCCCGTAATAGGTGTCTAGGGATAATGTACGTGAGATACACATAAATCAAACAGACTGCTAATTTAGCAGGGAAAAAAAGCACAACTTAAAGTCAGTACACACTACTTTCGTTTCGGGCTGGTTTTCCTCATTTGTGAGAGAACACTGTGAAACACACGCCGGCTCGCGTAACTGCTCCAAGATTGCAAGATCGCACTTAAAGTTTATTTTACGGGACTGACCCAAGGACCATCGTTCCAAGCGAGCCGTCTCGTTGTTTGCAGAGAAGAAGGCCGAGCAGCGTTATGTTCCGAGGCATAACCGTGCGGGCCCCCGCAGGGGCCAGGCCGCTGAGCGCAGCCGTAGCGGGCGGGTGCCGAGGCGAGGAACCGCCGCGCAGAGGTTCCGGTGGCAGGGCCGCGAACTCAGGGGCGACAGCCAGCCACGGCCGGAGCGGTATTGCCGGGTATAACTTTCCACTCCGCCTGGGGAACTGCGGGGAAAACACCCTCGCCCGCCTCAGGTCAGGCCCCTCGCTTAAGCGCGCAGCGCCTAAGCCACCCCGTCCGCAGCCGCGCGGCTGAGGGGAAACCGCCACAGAGCTCGCGCAGGCGCAGTTCGCCGCCAGGGCCCCCCGCGCCGGCGGCACGGCACGCCGCGCGGGGCATGCGCACTAACACCACCGTCCCCATCTCGCATCCCCCCCCCTCCCCCCACCTCGCCTCCTCCGGCAACGGCGGCGGCCCCCCGGGAGCATGCGCAGCGCCTGCCCGCAGTTTTCGCCGAGCGCACCTGAGAACGAGCCGCGGCCCAGCGACTTCCGCTGCCCGCTGAGGCGGCGCGTACCGGCAGCGCGCTGCAGGCTACGCGGCCCTCTCTGCCCGTCCCCCCTCCCGCCCTCCGGCTGGTGCAGAGCCGGAGCGACCCCCTTCACTCGCTCGCTCACCAGATAGCGCGCCTGCCAGTCGTTAGTGGCATCGATCTCCTGGAATTCCTGCTCGATGAGGGCGGACATGGCGGCGGCGGCCAGAGCGCGAGCTTGCCCGGAGGCCGGCAGGCTCCCGGCCCCTCGCGCGCTGCCCACCACACGGGAGCGCCCGGCACACTCCGCCCCGCCGCCGCCGCGCGCGCACACACACATACACTCGCGACGAGTCCCCGCCGCCGGTGCCACGGGCGCATGCGCGGCCCTCGCCTCCGCCCACCGACGGCTGCCGAGACCGCGCCCCCGGGGAGGAGGGAAGCACCTGGTGTGACGTCACGGGGCGGCGGGGGCCGCCCTCAGGTGGTCCCGGCCCGCGCCCTGCCCTCGGCTGCTTGTTTTGAAGCGCAGAAGGACGAAAATGCGAATGGGTCAGGCAAACAAACGGCGGCCGGGCTTGGCATCGCCAAAGCAGAACGGCAGAGGGGCGGAGCGCGACTGCCGCGGAGAGACGGCCCCTTGGGAAGCGGCCCCGCAAACGCTTAGGAGTTCAGGGAGGGCTGCGTTGCCCCAGGCGCGGGGAAGCGCTTGCAGCCCTTCGGGCAGGCGAGCTACGGCTCGTACCCCGACTGCTGACTGACGTACGGCGGCCTAAAAACGCGTGGTGGGAATTAGCGCCGCAAAGGGGAACGGGTCAAAGCGCCGCTGGCCGTTGGCCCGTGCGCCTCCTCTCCGCGGGGTCCCCGTCCCTGACGTAACTCCGGGCCGCCCCTCCCCCAACACGCCCCCTCACGAACCGGGAGGTTTCGCGGAGAACGTTTTTATCTGCCCTCTCCCAGCCCCGAGGGGCCGCCGCCGTGCCCCGGCCGCTCCCCTCATCTCCGTCGCCCTGCCGCCCCTGGCCGTGGCGCCCCTCCTCCTCCCCCCCGGCCTCGTCTGTGGTGAGGTGACCGGGCCCCCCCGGGCCCCATCACCGGGCTTGTACACGCGTGCAGGGGCTGAGCGTGGCACCTACAGCCCGCGTGAGAACCGACTGCGCCGACCTGCGTGTGGCCGTGCTGCCACCACGCTTCAGTGGTGCCCAGCGACAGGACAAGGGGCAACGGGCACAAAGTGGAGCACAGGCAGTTCCACCTGAACACGAGGAAGAACTTCTTTACTGTGAGGGTGACACAGCACTGGCACAGGCTGCCCAGGGAGGCTGTGGAGTCTCCTTCTCTGGAGATACTCAAAACCCGCCTGGATGCGTTCCTGTGCACCCTGCTCTAGGGGCACCTGCTTTAGCAGGGGGGGTTTGGATGAGATCATCTCCAGAGGGCCTTTCCAACCCCTACCGTTCTGTGATTCCCTGCCCGCCCTCCCTGCTGTGGTGCTGCACTGGGCCTCAGGTGATTTCTAAGAACGACTTCAGATGCGTGACATGAGGAGGAGAGGTCTGCCAAGTGAGATGCTCATGCCATTAGCATGCTGATGCAATTACGCAGGTAAGCTGCTGAGGAGGTAGTGTGCCGACCACCGTTAAAGCAGCACAGCGTGAAGGCCGCAGTAGCTCAGGCAGCCAGGGATGACGCCTGCCATGAGCGTTGCCCGCATTGCACCTAAAGGCCGAAAGTTGCATGCTGGGGAAATTTGGCCTTGGCGCTGGGTGAGCTGAGTTCACGCTCCCCTCTGCTGTCGTGTTTCATACCTAGAAAACACTGGGACCAGGGTCATTCAGCATGACGCAAGTGATGCATGTGTCATTACTTAGGTAAGGCAAATATTTTTGGGACAGACTTCTGGTTTTGACATCCAAATGCCTGTCATCAGCTGTTGCGTTTCCTTCCTGTCTGCGGGCTGCAGTGTGGTACAGTGTTCCACATCCACCAGCTGACGTGCTCCCTCAGGTCTTACAATTAAAGTGGTATCTTGTACGCTGGAGGTCTGCATGATGCAGCTCTGAAGCATAACTGATGGAACAGGATGCAGCAGTCTGTTCATAGCATGGCTTCCTTGGTAACTTAAGGAAATGTTGCGTAAGATTTTCTTGAACTGTGGGTTCAAACTTTGAAAGCTCTATAGAGAGAGCTTTTATGGATTTTTTTTTTCTGCAAGGCTGAGGGACAGGCCACGTCTGTCGTTCTGCAGGTGTTCTCTAGTTAATCAGTGTGCTACGTGTGATCAGTTGTGAAGTAAGTAAATTAAGACAGCATCTGTGAATTATGATTCTGATTTAGGAGCACAGAGGAGAATCTAAGTGCCCATCTTCAAGGTAATGATTCTTTTTAATTTAAAATAGATTTCTTTGAAGTTGTGTTTCAATGAACAAGGAGTGTTCTTAACCTCAGAAAACTGATCTTGCACAAGCTGGGTGTAAGAAAGTAAATAGAGACGTAGAAACTGTCTACCAAATAACAAATTTTAATAAATAAATTAAAATACACAACTTCCTCACAGATTGTAGTCTTCAGTAGGCTTTTATCTGGATATGAACTTGCTGACCGACCTGTATTTGTAGCATTTGTTATTACAGCCTTTATTGCCCCTCGCTGGAGGTACCTGTAGGTCACAGACATCGTGATGCCCATGAAGCCATCTGACATGGATCGCTGCTGAAGGAGGCACAGTCACCGTCCTGTCCATCCAGAGAACAGAGAGTGATGCTGCCCGATGACATTTTACTTTCTCTTTATTCTAGTGCAAAGGCCAGGGAAGACTTTGAGGTCACTGTCTGTGGAGTGTGAGAAGATGTGCTTGAGTTCAAGGACAGCTCTGTCTGCTAAGGAGCATCCCGTGTGTATCAGCTGAGCGGGCGGGCCATTGAGACACTGGTGTTTTAAGAAGGATGGAGGAGAAATGGTAGTTTTGATATGTAAACACAGGAACGTGTGTTCTGCTCTTCTAATTAGCAGCTGTCCTGCATACAAGAAGCTTGTGCTTGTCACTGCTTGTGATATTTGGGATGTAGTTCATATTGGGAAAGCAATGTAATTGCGTTATTAGGAGAAGGAGTTTTAGGGTAGCAGTTATGTTTACGATCTGTAACGCAAGCCAGTGTCTAGAGACAGCTTATGGAAAACTAAGGAAGTGTTTATTAATTGTGATTTACAGCTGGCTTAGAAGAGCAATAACTGGTAAACCTGGGGTTTCTGGAGAAATTGCCATNGTTCTGTGATTCCCTGCCCGCCCTCCCTGCTGTGGTGCTGCACTGGGCCTCAGGTGATTTCTAAGAACGACTTCAGATGCGTGACATGAGGAGGAGAGGTCTGCCAAGTGAGATGCTCATGCCATTAGCATGCTGATGCAATTACGCAGGTAAGCTGCTGAGGAGGTAGTGTGCCGACCACCGTTAAAGCAGCACAGCGTGAAGGCCGCAGTAGCTCAGGCAGCCAGGGATGACGCCTGCCATGAGCGTTGCCCGCATTGCACCTAAAGGCCGAAAGTTGCATGCTGGGGAAATTTGGCCTTGGCGCTGGGTGAGCTGAGTTCACGCTCCCCTCTGCTGTCGTGTTTCATACCTAGAAAACACTGGGACCAGGGTCATTCAGCATGACGCAAGTGATGCATGTGTCATTACTTAGGTAAGGCAAATATTTTTGGGACAGACTTCTGGTTTTGACATCCAAATGCCTGTCATCAGCTGTTGCGTTTCCTTCCTGTCTGCGGGCTGCAGTGTGGTACAGTGTTCCACATCCACCAGCTGACGTGCTCCCTCAGGTCTTACAATTAAAGTGGTATCTTGTACGCTGGAGGTCTGCATGATGCAGCTCTGAAGCATAACTGATGGAACAGGATGCAGCAGTCTGTTCATAGCATGGCTTCCTTGGTAACTTAAGGAAATGTTGCGTAAGATTTTCTTGAACTGTGGGTTCAAACTTTGAAAGCTCTATAGAGAGAGCTTTTATGGATTTTTTTTTTCTGCAAGGCTGAGGGACAGGCCACGTCTGTCGTTCTGCAGGTGTTCTCTAGTTAATCAGTGTGCTACGTGTGATCAGTTGTGAAGTAAGTAAATTAAGACAGCATCTGTGAATTATGATTCTGATTTAGGAGCACAGAGGAGAATCTAAGTGCCCATCTTCAAGGTAATGATTCTTTTTAATTTAAAATAGATTTCTTTGAAGTTGTGTTTCAATGAACAAGGAGTGTTCTTAACCTCAGAAAACTGATCTTGCACAAGCTGGGTGTAAGAAAGTAAATAGAGACGTAGAAACTGTCTACCAAATAACAAATTTTAATAAATAAATTAAAATACACAACTTCCTCACAGATTGTAGTCTTCAGTAGGCTTTTATCTGGATATGAACTTGCTGACCGACCTGTATTTGTAGCATTTGTTATTACAGCCTTTATTGCCCCTCGCTGGAGGTACCTGTAGGTCACAGACATCGTGATGCCCATGAAGCCATCTGACATGGATCGCTGCTGAAGGAGGCACAGTCACCGTCCTGTCCATCCAGAGAACAGAGAGTGATGCTGCCCGATGACATTTTACTTTCTCTTTATTCTAGTGCAAAGGCCAGGGAAGACTTTGAGGTCACTGTCTGTGGAGTGTGAGAAGATGTGCTTGAGTTCAAGGACAGCTCTGTCTGCTAAGGAGCATCCCGTGTGTATCAGCTGAGCGGGCGGGCCATTGAGACACTGGTGTTTTAAGAAGGATGGAGGAGAAATGGTAGTTTTGATATGTAAACACAGGAACGTGTGTTCTGCTCTTCTAATTAGCAGCTGTCCTGCATACAAGAAGCTTGTGCTTGTCACTGCTTGTGATATTTGGGATGTAGTTCATATTGGGAAAGCAATGTAATTGCGTTATTAGGAGAAGGAGTTTTAGGGTAGCAGTTATGTTTACGATCTGTAACGCAAGCCAGTGTCTAGAGACAGCTTATGGAAAACTAAGGAAGTGTTTATTAATTGTGATTTACAGCTGGCTTAGAAGAGCAATAACTGGTAAACCTGGGGTTTCTGGAGAAATTGCCATTGTTTGCTTTTTGGTTGTTATTTTTTACTGCAAATATGCTGAAAGTGTTGTACCAGTTCTCTGCTTTTTAGGAATTGAGCCCAGGATAGGCCCAGGACTAGGGTTATGATGGAACTGCATACATAACATAAACCAAGTACACTCACTAGAAAACTTTATTTATTCTATTGCCAATAGTATATTCCAGTTCTGTATTAGCTGCGCAGCCAGACCCAGATTAACTACTCCAGAAACTCTTAAACCCTTGAGACAGAGTGAGACATAGCGCAAAGCAGGATAATGGAGTTGCTGGAATCTGTGGTACATTGTCAGTGGTTTCTGTCTTGGTATAATCACAAGCAAGCAGTTATTGCAATGTTTTCTTATTAAAATGTCTGATAATTTGAGAAGCCCCTTGCTGTGCTGACAAAACAGTCACCCCGAGGTGGCTGGTATCCACAGCAGTTCTGATCTCAAAATTAGTTTTGGTGCCCTTGCTCATCCGAGTGAAAAAGACCAATCAAGTTAACTTTAAATGGTGTTTGTCCAGTGACCTTGGCCGAACAATTACCTTTAGTACCAGTGCAGAATGGACTAAGTGCTTGTTCCTCCATGCGTATGGGTTTTTTGGGTCATTCACTGGAATTACTTAAGTATCATTTATTGGAAATGATCTGCTTTGTGCTGCTTTTCTGAGAACCATTTTAGATATTGGTAGATGAAGAACAAATTCTTCCCTGAGGTGGTTTTATTCACAAATACACTCCGTATCAATCTTAGCCATTAAGGAAGAAAGCTGTAATGTGCTTAAGCTTGCCACGGTGTGAGAGGATGAGAACATAGCTTTCCTGATTTAAGTCTTACAGCCCAAGGCCTAAAGGAGAAGAGGATCCTCCCTTTCCCCACAAACCGGATAGGGCTGGAAACCCAGAAGGGCTGGCCACTCTTCTGGCATCTGGTAGGGAGTAGGAGAAGCTGAATGAAAAGGTCCAATTGTCAGGATGAAACTGACTTCATTTATTCTGTGCATTTATAGTGGAGCCTTCCTATTTCAGACTTTTGGGGACTGTATTCCAAGTGAATGTTAAAATTCCTATTACTGAAAGTGGGTACCAGTGCAAATACCCATCCTCAGCTGTATTGTTGATTTCCTCTCCCTGCCCAAAACTGTATTTTGGTATACAATGAAAGGAAAAAACCCCTAACTTCAAAATATATGTAGCAAAATGCAAATCCTTCTAGCAGCAACAGTAGCAGAAGCGCAAGGGGCCCAAAGAGGATTAGTGTTCAGCCAAGGAGGTCTGTCACATCGGTCACAGGTCCACAACAGTGTCCAATGTCTCTTAAAAAATGGCTGTGTAGTAAAAGTGATGGAAGTACGGAAACTGAAATTATGCTTTGAAGAGAAGGACAACACAGCTGTGCCCAGATTAAATGATTGCCCAAACTGTAGTTTGGAGTTCGGGGTAGAAGAAGTCTGGTTTATAGTCCAGAGATCTGTGCCAGTCTGTATGGCACTGGACTCCTACAGTGAAGCTGAAGTAATTGTGGAGTGTGAAAAGGAAACAGCAAATGGCAGAAGTGCTGTCATGAGTGAACGGACACTAGCAGGCAGAAATGGCAGCCAGCCAGGATGTCTGATGGGTAGAACGACTTTAGGCTCTGCTGTGGCTTTGTGAAGCAACTCTTCCAGCAACCTAAGCTGGAGTGTGCAGTCAGCCGCAAAACCTGATGCCTATGAGTCAATGCAGGGGGTGTGGGGTACGGCTACAGGAAGAGGAGAAGAGCTGGTTGCCAAGAGAAAGATGACTCCAAGTTATTATTTTTATTGCTTGTAGAGAGGATATTGCTTGCTGGGGATGGTTTGTATGCGTACTTGATTTCAGTCCCTCTTTCCTTTTCACCCCTAGCTACAGTGATATGAAAATCATAGTTTGCAAGTGAGAAAGTCTTAATTCAGTGAGTGTCCAGAGTGGCTTGATGGCATTCCACATTCCTGGTTAGAAGGTAATTTTTTACTAGAAACTACGTTGATAGAAACTGCCTATAGCTAACATAAAGTTTTGACATTGCAAGTTTACTGAGACTTGTGTTTGTTTGAAGATCACCAGTTTATTAGCTTGGAAATTTGTTTTCCTCACAGACTGAATAGAGCTTAGACTATTCCTAATCTCGCAGCTATTATTTCAAAGCATCACTTTACAGTACTGTATAACTGTTAAAAGAGGTGTCCAGACTGCAGTTCTGGGAACAGCTTTATGTTGCCCATTGAGTCTTTAATTCACATTCTCTTATAATTTTAAAATCATGTTATCACGATCTTGTAACTTTTCTATAGCACAGATTCTGTATTTTAGTGGCTTCCATGCTTGATTGTATGTATTTTCATCTACCTGCACACTTACTGTCCAAATTACAAAATTAAGGGCATTCTCTGAATTACAGCTGAAAAGGCTGCAATGCATGACTCGTACTACTGTTATTTGCTAGGAGAAGTTCTTGTAAGAAATACACTGTTTTGGCAGAAGAAGGCTTTGTTCTGAGGAGTGTTGGTAAATGCTTCTGTTATAAATTTGTGTTCTCAATTTTATGTTCCAGTTTTTCTTTGTGTTTCCCAGCATCCGAACAAAGCAATTGCACCTATTTTCGTGGGTGTAAAAGTCTCCAAATTATG
>VZSC01002522.1:75264-90754 GCA_013398225.1 Steatornis caripensis
ACCCCTAACTTCAAAATATATGTAGCAAAATGCAAATCCTTCTAGCAGCAACAGTAGCAGAAGCGCAAGGGGCCCAAAGAGGATTAGTGTTCAGCCAAGGAGGTCTGTCACATCGGTCACAGGTCCACAACAGTGTCCAATGTCTCTTAAAAAATGGCTGTGTAGTAAAAGTGATGGAAGTACGGAAACTGAAATTATGCTTTGAAGAGAAGGACAACACAGCTGTGCCCAGATTAAATGATTGCCCAAACTGTAGTTTGGAGTTCGGGGTAGAAGAAGTCTGGTTTATAGTCCAGAGATCTGTGCCAGTCTGTATGGCACTGGACTCCTACAGTGAAGCTGAAGTAATTGTGGAGTGTGAAAAGGAAACAGCAAATGGCAGAAGTGCTGTCATGAGTGAACGGACACTAGCAGGCAGAAATGGCAGCCAGCCAGGATGTCTGATGGGTAGAACGACTTTAGGCTCTGCTGTGGCTTTGTGAAGCAACTCTTCCAGCAACCTAAGCTGGAGTGTGCAGTCAGCCGCAAAACCTGATGCCTATGAGTCAATGCAGGGGGTGTGGGGTACGGCTACAGGAAGAGGAGAAGAGCTGGTTGCCAAGAGAAAGATGACTCCAAGTTATTATTTTTATTGCTTGTAGAGAGGATATTGCTTGCTGGGGATGGTTTGTATGCGTACTTGATTTCAGTCCCTCTTTCCTTTTCACCCCTAGCTACAGTGATATGAAAATCATAGTTTGCAAGTGAGAAAGTCTTAATTCAGTGAGTGTCCAGAGTGGCTTGATGGCATTCCACATTCCTGGTTAGAAGGCAATTTTTTACTAGAAACTGCGTTGATAGAAACTGCCTATAGCTAACATAAAGTTTTGACATTGCAAGTTTACTGAGACTTGTGTTTGTTTGAAGATCACCAGTTTATTAGCTTGGAAATTTGTTTTCCTCACAGACTGAATAGAGCTTAGACTATTCCTAATCTCGCAGCTATTATTTCAAAGCATCACTTTACAGTACTGTATAACTGTTAAAAGAGGTGTCCAGACTGCAGTTCTGGGAACAGCTTTATGTTGCCCATTGAGTCTTTAATTCACATTCTCTTATAATTTTAAAATCATGTTATCACGATCTTGTAACTTTTCTATAGCACAGATTCTGTATTTTAGTGGCTTCCATGCTTGATTGTATGTATTTTCATCTACCTGCACACTTACTGTCCAAATTACAAAATTAAGGGCATTCTCTGAATTACAGCTGAAAAGGCTGCAATGCATGACTCGTACTACTGTTATTTGCTAGGAGAAGTTCTTGTAAGAAATACACTGTTTTGGCAGAAGAAGGCTTTGTTCTGAGGAGTGTTGGTAAATGCTTCTGTTATAAATTTGTGTTCTCAATTTTATGTTCCAGTTTTTCTTTGTGTTTCCCAGCATCCGAACAAAGCAATTGCACCTATTTTCGTGGGTGTAAAAGTCTCCAAATTATGTTTGCCTTCCCCCCCCCCAACAGTTTGAAATAAAGTAATAAAAGTCTTTTTGGCAATGTGATTTAGGATTGTAACCCATTTTGTAGTTTATGTTTCTGCATTAGACAACCTGAAGTGCCGATAACAGGAAAGGGTTTTCTTTTACTACTAGCTGTAATAATGGTTTTTAAAATCTTATTGTTACCAACTTCACAGAAACTTAAATCTGCTATGTGGTGGTGAGCCTTCAACGTACATTACAATAATTACTTCTGCCTTTCCTGTGCTAGCAGAGGTAGATCTGTGCAAGATTTGTGGTATCTTTGTCTGTTTTTAAGTTGACATTAGTATATCTGATTTCATACAATTTCCCGTATAAGCTCGTCCTATTGAGATAATCAGCAGCCCTGCAGGAGCCACATTCTCTGAGTCACTGTTTGGATGGCAGGGTTCCATGAACGCGTGGCTAGTTTTGTCTGCTGAGATGTCCTTCGGTATGTTATATAGAGCAAGGTGTTTGTGCTTGTGTTGGTGTGTAAAGGCACTGAATCTTGTAAGGGCAATGGAATTTAGATAAGAATTTGCATAGCTACATTTACTTGGCAAGGCAAGATTGCAATAATCAATGCACCTCTCTTTTTGCCCTCAAAGTAAATCAGAAAGCAAATAGAAAAATAGATTTTGCCTGTAGGTGGCAAAGAGCCATGAAGAAATTGTTAATTTTTCAGGCAGTATGATTTCCTAACAAAAACAAATCAGGAGTGCATGTAAATTTTATCTTTCCTTTTTTTTCTTTGATAATGCCTCTTATAAAGATGGCTTTGAAAACTAATCTACCAAAGTAAGGATTCTTAAAAACATCTGGTTTGCATAACAAGTATGTTACAGTTCTTGAATGTATGCTATGGTTTCTTTGTTTCAGACACTTAAAACCTCTAATTCATACCCTTATGGCATATGAATTGCTGTCACTGCTAAACCAATTTGTTTGTTTTCTCAAAGAAAAGAAAAACTGAGTATAATGTACTGAAAAAAGGGTCCATAACACAAGTTTTCCAATTGGAATGCTGTTAAGGTCTTTAGCATCTTATTTTAGCCAGTGGAACAGTTCCAGCAGCTCAAGTCATGACACTACCACTTACTGGAATTAACAACCTGGGGAGAACAGCGCCCTTGTACAGAACGTGTCCAGTATCAAAATGGGTGTATGAAATACTCTGGATCTTTTGAATTTTAGATCTTTTTTGCTACTGTCTCACTGCATACAAAGAGGTATCACTAGTCATCAAAAGACATTCTTTTCTTTTTAAAAACCTCGTGGTGCCATTTCTCAAACAGACCACTGCAGCTTCTTTAGTGGCAGACAGCAGTACCCTCTAAATACACTGGAAGCAATTTGTCACAAAGAAAACGCTTAAGATGTCCTAGTACGCCATTTTCTGTACTTTGCAACCCTTTTATGTCAGAAATGTCTCGATTGTGTGTTAGATGACTCAGACTCAGTTTCTTCTCAAGATTTAAGTTTAAAATAATGTATTTACATAGATTTGAAGTAAAGGAGAAATGCTACAAAGAGATAAAGAAACAAAAAGTTGTTAAGATTGTATTTGTCAAGAAATATCCTCCAGGGCCGCTTTAGCATCTCAGCTAGCTTCTAGCTCCCATTCTCTTATGCTAATTTTGGAAGCTCTACTCACTTGAAATTTATTTTATTTGTCCAAGATGGCTGATTTCTTCTTTCCAGCCCCCTCTTCAGCACTGAGCAGGAAAGGTAGGATGCAGAGCAAAAGCAAAGGGTTTTCTTCTGTGTCCAGGCAAGACCACCTTAGTTTTGCCCTTGGTTTTTCATGACTAAGAAAGACTGTTTAGTTGAGTCTGGTGATTAGATTCTTGAAAGTGATTCTGTGAGGAGGGGTTTAGGACATATGACTGTCATAAGCCCATATCTGCATACCCCAACAAGTTGTTATATTAACATTTCTGTGGTAATCCATACGCTCCTGATTTCCCATTGCTTCCCAACGCGTTGGTAGTACCTTTTACATAATGTTACCAGAAGTTATAAATGCACAATCTAATTTCTGGATTCAGAACATATTTTGGCCTGTGAATACCATATAAGGAATAAATGTGACAGCAGCTGTGGTGAAAGGAGAAGTGGAATGCATTATTTGTGAAACTCTGCCACACATACACTCTTGGTTCTAGGGGTTTTCTCTGGGGAACGTCACAAATCCTGTGATGCCGGTATTTCTTGGTTCCATAAAAAGCGGTAAGGAGAATTCTCACTTAATTTCCAGAGTTTCAGCAACCTTGGAAAGTAGGATGAGACAGGGAGCTGAAGGAGGTAACTGCATTAGCCATTACAGCTAAATCTGCTGCCAAATATGCATCAACAGTGTGCGATATTTATACAGAATTTACACAATTCTGTCACAGCAAGTGGAATAAATCCTGAATATCTTTGGAAAGGAGGTTACAATGAAATAATGCAATGATTATTGTTTTAAAACATAAATATGTATGCCTTTCAGGATGACATGAAAACTTTCCCTTCTCTTTCTTTTACCTCTTGCTTTCCTGAGAGAGGAAGTAGTTGGGAGTGCTTTGTTCACACAGAGGAGTAACTCATTAATAGGGTCAGTAATGAACTAGATTAATGAAAAATGCCAAAATGTATACCCCCCTGGTTACTCTAACTGGAAACTTAGATGCACAGCATTTTACAAAATTGTTTTATAATGTGAGTTGCATATATGTATACATTTAAATCTACCCAGTGCTACCAGATGTGACGGAAATTAAATCAGCTAGAATTACCAAGGGATGAATTATATTTTTCTCAATAATTTAAAAATATTTCTGTAAAAAATAGAGCAGGTACTTTTAATAATCACGCAGATGATAACTGCATGATTAACTCTTTGAAGTTTACCTCTTTCAACATTAGAATACAGCATTATTGGGGGAAAATGGAAATACTATTTTCATTTGACTAATCTGTGTAATTCAAGAGACGGTGGATAAGTAAACTCCATGCACAGAACATTTCTGTTCAGTGTTTCATGCGTGTGTTTATTCCCTGTGCATAATACTCGTGTATATAAATATCGCCAGTTCCTGCTATCCTCCCACAGAGCATGGCAATGTGCTGTGTATTCCCTTTGTATTTCAGATGTCTCAAGGACATAGGCTCAAAATTTGTGCTCAGCACCTGGGGCTAGTGCATCAGTGACTCACCAAAGATGCAGAAATCTGAAATAATTATATTTCAGCTTGTTCAGAAGCAGATAATTTTTGTGAAATGTTGAATAAGTTGTGTCAGTAGAAATTATGTCTGTTAGGCATACATTGTTTTCTCCACAACATGGCATGTGAGTTACCTTGGGCAGGAAGCAATTGCTGGTAATTAGTGTCACTTATCTGACCTTTGCTGAAAAGTGTGTTCACTGTTCAGCAGTCACTAATAAGGCTCCACAATAGAGCTGTGTGGGAATGTTCAAAGCGCCGCTAATCCTAAGGCAAGATGTGAACATGCCTTAAAATACTCAAGTGCTCTTTTCTGTGTGTTCATGTGGTGGATGCTTTGGAGTGTGTTTTGACATGTGTCTAGAGTTTTCAGTTTAAGTATCTGTCACAGCACAAACAGCCCTTATTCCCGTAAGGCAAACTAACCATGCTAATTAGTACAAGTCTGTAGAAAAGAGACTTAAGAATATGCAGACCTGATTCTTGCCTTGCAACAGTGAAGTTTAGCAATAATTTAATTGAAAATGTTAACCTAAACTTTATGCAATAATAATTTAAAATTATGTAAATTCTTTCTGCTGCGTCTAATAATTGGTCCCTTGCGTAATCTGTCCTCATAGCAATTCCTGTTGGAACTTTCTCCTTGTTATGATTCTGATCTAACAGTACCTCTGGGTTGAGATGTGTGATGAATAAAGTGGTCAGTGACGAGTATAAAACCACCATACAGTTTCTCTTCAAAGAGAGCATACCCTTATACCTGACTGTAAGGCAGCATTTCTGTTACTGAGCATTTCACTGGCGGGGGAGAAGCCTTAATTGAGCACAACAAAACATTTTCCAAATTTCCAGTGAATGGGAAATTACCTTTTGTAGTCCTGTGTCTTCTAGAAATTCAAGTATGCTTCCCCTGGAATCTTGTCTGGGATTTCATTACATGTACTTAACCCAGATGTTTCAAATGCTTTGGAAACAATGAACTATTATAATTGTCAGAATAAATTAATCATCTTTGCTTTTAGAAATGTCAGAGTGAGGAGGAGTGCTTAGCAGACCTCTAGGGAGCCTTTTGGTGTTCTCTCTGCCAGAGTCTGAAACCTTCCTAGACTGATATGTTTAGTTTCTCCTAATGGTGGTCAAACTAGAAAATTACCAGCATTGTTCATTTAACATTTGCTGATATATATTACCTGGACTATGTCCCCAGACTGTTCCTTAGTTAAATTAACTCCATCTTGTTATGTCTCACAATGATCTAAAATCTGTATGTAATATATGGCATTCATAAATAGGTGATTCCAAATCTATTACGTAGTCTACCCATATGCCATATGGAAATTTGAGATCTGAGAGAGAGAGGGTCTATTTACATAAAAAGAGATGAAAGTGTTTTCTAACAGCTTGAAAACCTTGGCTATGCCCTTTCACATCACTCTTTCAATAACGATCATTGAAGTCTGAAATTGTCTGTATTAGGCAAGTTAGGCTCTTGCCCTAGCTGGGATTCCTGTTAGCCCCGGATCACATAATAGATCGTGATTCCTTAAGCACGCACTTTTAGACACATGAAAATGGCCCCAAGGATTATTCTTTTGCTGGAAGTCAGAAGTATAAGGCTGGTTTTAGGATGGGTCCTGCGTTTGTTAAACTGCTGCCCTTGTAGATGCAGAAATATATTAATGTTCTTGTATGGCTGCTTAAATTTTTTTTTTGAAATGGGTAATCCTGTTGGGTTTGGGGAATATGTGGTTTTCCTAAAACATTAATTTGAAAAGCTCTTTAGCCTGTTATAGCTAAATAGCATTTTAATGAAGCACGTTTGTTACACTTACCGACAACGAAAATATTGATCACATAACAAGAGTAATGAGCAAGTTACTTCCATAGCTAATACTGTGACGATAACATTGTGTTGTCGTCTTTCAAACTGCATTGCACCACCTCTGCTGCACTAGAAGCTCAGATTTTTACCAGATAAAACGTTCAGATATTATGCTGTAATATAAGCATTTATTATTCTTTTTCCAAATGATAAAAAATAAATTCTTAAAGACATTTATTTCTAGTGATAGGCAATGCTGAAGTTTCCATTTCAACTTTAGAGTCTTTCTTTTATTTGAATAGAGAACATCAGGGCCAGCTGCAGGTCTAGGCAGTGTAGGCAGATTGCCTCGGGATGCAGATGTTCAGGGTGGCAAAATGGTCCCAATAAGAGCGGCCAAGCTCTGCTCTTTCCTCTGCCAAGGCCTTTCTCCCATGGAGAGCAAGACCACACATTTGAGCCTTATGTGCTATGTGGATGACTGATTTCTACCTCCTGTCGGCAAGCTTCCTCAGCCTCAGTAATTTATTCTTTTATACTGTATATATATGTTAAACAGTACTGATACGTGTTTTATACTCACTCGCAGAGTGAGTGTGAGCCAGCAGCAGTAGCAAATCTGACACTTCTGACTCAGTCCTGTCTGCCCCCTCCCTTTACAGGAGCAGCTGAGCCCTGGCAGCAGAGCCGAAGATGTAAATGATGACTTGTTTGCTGCTTGAGTGGTAGGAAGCATGGGCAAGGAGAGGCACAGCCTCCTGAATCTAGACTGGAGAGCTGGGATCCAGTGACGGACGAAGAGGGCCTCTTAGTTCTACTCCTAGTCAGCCAAAACCCCACTGAGCCTTCTCAGCCTTTCTCCTTGCACCTCTTTCTTCTCTTTTCTCCACGCTCTTCTTCATGCACCTCCACCTTCCACAACCCCCATGTTCTTTTTTGTACAGACTCTGACTACAGCTGCTGCAAAATTCAAATTTTCCTGTACGTGGAGAAGCCTAGAGTCAGCTCCAGTAACCAACCACTTAAAATTATCCAATTTAATAAGCAGATCAGCTCAAGATGAATACTCACTTCTAAACTGTAAGAAAGGAAAACTCCAAATAAAGGAAAAAATAGTCTAAAGAAGATACCTATGGTAAATGAAATGAAGTCGCATTCAGGATGGTTGGCATCATGACATGTATCTGGCATCAAAACATACCCTTTGAGAAACCACCCTGTGGAACATGGCCCAGCCCTGCCTTCTGTGCCCCACCACAGCTGTGCCTCTGCCTCCTCAGAGCAGGATTGTCGTCTGCAGAGTGTCTCCATCCTGTGGGTGAGAGGCCGAACAGGAAAGGCTGTAAGATTCGCTCCTTCCCTCAGCGGCCCTGCTCTTCCCCTCATGAGCAGGCTGATG
This sequence comes from Steatornis caripensis, assembly GCA_013398225.1. NCBI lineage: Eukaryota > Metazoa > Chordata > Aves > Caprimulgiformes > Steatornithidae > Steatornis > Steatornis caripensis. Next base: position 83,191 of record VZSC01002522.1, read on the forward strand.
AAGGAAATGAGAGTTGGGTCATGTGTGGGATCACTGAGAGACTACGGACTCTAGAAGGCAGAAGGGTATTCACTGGGGGAGAAGTACATGCCAGAGGGTCCTCCGTCAGGAGGTGGCATAGTTCAATGCTATGCTGCAGATTTTGGCACGCAAAAGGGCAGGCTCTGGGCCTTAGGAAGGGCAGGTTGTCCGCGGAGAAGAATAATTAGTGGGGTAGGGCCCTTCTTCAGACACAGTTCACCAAACGCGGTCTGACCTCGCCGTCCAAATGACTAAATATTACAGTGGTATCTGGCGTTGTGAAATCTTTTCTTTAAGATAGTGAAAGATTCATGTTACCTCCCACCAGTAAAGGCATTAAAGGCTTCCTTAGCTTATAAACAAGCCGTCAATACCCATTCTGTAAGCAACAGCTTTGATATTGCATTTAATGTTAGATCATAATTGTAGTCTGCAAAAATGGTTTAGCTTTCAATTTTGTCAGCAATTTATACGTCTTTTTCTACTTCTGCTGTTTCTTTCCATACACACCAAAATAGACAGAGGAAAGCCACTGCTGCTAAGTTTAGACTTTTCTGTCCTTACTGTGAAAACTCTCAGGGCCAGCTATTTTCCATTTTTACTCCTACAAGCTCTGTTTCTATTTCCCAACCTGAGGTCACTAGTTTAAAGATAGCTCTGATGTAGCTATATGATCTGAGATCAACCTTCATACTCACCTGCTAGGAAGCCGTTGGTATTCCCTTCCTAGTTGTCAGTTATGTTGCTTGTCAGCCTGTCATTCCAATTTTCCCTTACATTTCTTTGCACATTCATGTCTGAGAATAGTTTTCCACCGGTAAGCTGCTTACTTATATAGCATCACTTCTGTTTCACTTTGACTCATCTTTTGTGGGCTATACTTGATCATGACTGGGGTAACTGTTTTGCTCGAATGGCATTTCTTGAGCTAATCATTTATTGCTTTGCTTACTTTGTCTTCCTGTACTCTTCTCTACATTATGTGGTAAAATGTAGTTTTATGGAGCTGGAGCTTATCTTTCTCTTGCATCTTTCTAATGGTTCTTTTTTAGGCAAACAGTAAGTTTTAATTTCAGTTGGGGACATTCTATTGATTTTCAAGCAAAACAGTAACAGGTTGTAAGTGGAACTCTGATTTCAGCAGCCACAAAGCAGGCTGACATATAAAGAAAGGTTCGCTCTTCTGCTTTCTTTATATGCCTGTAGGAGTTTTACTCTCAGTCAACTCACGTAAAGACCTGGGGACTTTACCTGCATTTTTGCCAGTAAATCTAATTTCTTTCCATGATCTGCCAGTCACACCTGGTAAGTGATCCTCTTAATTTGGCTTACCCTTTGTAGCAATAATTGCTGGTATTCTTTTCCATAATGGGAATCCATCCCATCTCTTTCACACACTGCTGTGATAATGAGTGCTTTCCTCTGAAACATCCACCTTTAGATTTCCAGTTTGTATGACAAAGCATGTAACAACACATGCAAGACCACTTGCTGGCAGCATGCCTAACATTTTCAAACTCTTTGTGGTCGTTAAGCTTCAGATTCTCAAATCTAAGCAACCTACTTAATGGCTGGGTTTACTAGGTTTTTTTCCTGAGTCTAATTGCTCGATAATACCACTTTGTATTTCTACAGTGCCTTAATCCAGGAATCTCAAAATAACAGATATTCTTTTACTCCCTATGGAATATTATGAATTATTGTGAATCCAGTTTTTAAGTTAAGGAAAACATGGTAAACAAAAGTGTACGACTTTCACAGGGTCAGGCAGGTCTTCCATGTCAACAATAATATTTTTAAATGGTTATCAGAAATTGAACCTTTAACTACAATGTAAGCTCTTCGCTGTTAGCGTGATGATCCACAATTGTCCGTAACGGATCAGCTTCTAGTGCAGACAGGATCAAAGCATGCGATAGAGGCTATGTAAGACAGGCTTTCTCACCCTCTCTCCTACGCCGATACAAACATCCTTCATGCATACAGTTCATGATTTACTTTCTTTTGGGCAGGCCTTGGTGTCTTTTAAAATCTCCCTCTACAGGCAAGAGCATCTTTTACTTGAAGAAGGTAGTTGGAAGGGGAAAAAGGAAAGTACTCACCATATTTTCTTCCAAGCCAAGGCAGCGTCAGTTATAGTCATTTTAAATGAGACTATCTCTACCAATGCTAATACAGTTACACTGAACTTCCAGCAGAAGTAAATTAAGTTAAGCAGGTTTATACAGTCAATTTGAGAACAAAATTGGCCTACTGTGTCAAAAGTGAAAAAATAACCTTATCATAGATACTTTTCTTTCTTCTCCTATGCTGTGGTTCAATTTAATTTAATCTAGAGATAATACTGAACCCAAATGTTCAAAAATACGTATGAAGATTGTCATAATTCAGCATGTCTTCCTCTGCACGAGATCAAGCAAACAGTAAGGTTAAAATACGACTGTCTTTTCCATCTCATGCACACCATCACTGTGAATTGAACGTTTTTCATTACTGCTCTGCTCCAGCTGTGAGAGGAAGTCACCCAGGTTAACTAATGGCTGAATCCTAATTCATGGCTCAATAATGGAAGCTGCGTATTTCCTGGGGTTTCCATGAGTTCAAGCATGTTTTCTGTTACCTTGCTGCACGGCACACCATGTTCTGGTTAACATCAGTATGGAACGATTCTTTTGCCCCCATGACCGTGCCGTGCTGGCCGTCCACCATTGCGGTGCAGCTTGGATCACCCGATTCTGCGCCGACTTTTCTACCCTCTGGACACTCTAGAAACGCAGCAGGGAGACGCAGCACTTTACAGTGTTCAGTGCCTTGCTTTCTAGATTTATTACACCATTCAAAGGGGAGTGTCTTACCAAGATAAAAAGAAACGGAACTATTTATTCGTGACATTAAAAATAGGCAAGAGAATAACAAAGGTTTATATTAGGCCTAAGTGAGGAAGTAAAACATTTAAACCACATTATTTCCGTCTGATTTCCCACACTACCCCAGATGTCAAGACTCCTGTGGTCCCAGACATCTTATGCTCGTGTTACATCACTGGAAAATCCCTCTTTTGATGTAACATGTTAGTTTTTGTAGCCAATTTCTTTTATACCATTTGAAATCTTCCTGAAAACGTGTAGAGAGATTTGATCTTACCCAACAAATTTTATTTTACTTTAAATCCAGGAGATATTCTGGCAATTTCAAAGAATTTAAAGAAGCATTGTTTCGTTTCCCAGAAGATGTGAATGCCTCTTTGTTAGATTGGATGTCATCCACTCTACTTGATTGTCTATTTAATGACTGCTTGCCTTAGGAAAGGGTATATCTCATCCCATTATCCCTTAGCTAATTTTGGTGTTTCACTATGAAGCATTTCCTCTGTTGAGCCTTAGCTCTGTGTCAGTCTTTCCACTGACAAAAAACACCTGATACAAATGTCTACATGGGATAAACGTATTTAGCTCATTACTGGATATTGACTGGAATCAGACACAATGGTAAATTAACAATCTGGGATCACAATACCCTACGTTGCCTGGATTTTTTTTAAGTAAAGATTTTGGACCAAATAAATTTGAACTGAGCTACCTGCATTGATTCTAGAGACTGAGGACAGAGGTAGATTGTATTTAAATTAATAAATCATTGTGTAAGTGTATAAGTATTTTAAAAGAGAAGGGTTTTTTTGCTTACTGACCAAACTAAAATCTAAGAAAAAAAGTCTACTCTTGATACGAAGTGTACAATTTCTGTTGTCTTGTCAAAGAAAATAAACTGTAAGTAAGTCAAACAAAAACATTTGTGCCACATTTAAATATTTATATATTATTCAAATTAAACAAAATTATGCCAATTGTTTGTGAATCTGACAATTTTGTCCTGCTCCAACTACACTGATATTACTGGCTGAAGAAATAAACTAAATTTAAGCAGGTGAAAAGTATGAATTCACTAGCTGTAACATACTCTTGAGTCCTGACAAAATCATTGCATTACTAAAAATTGCAAAAGAGCAGGTTTTTAACAGCTGAATCACTGACTGGAAACAATTCTTCTGGAAAAAAAGAAACACAGTATTTTATAATCAACGGTTTACAGTAAAAGACATTTCCCAAAAATAGCTAACAAAATCAACCACTCAGAGACACTGCCATGAACTAAGGAACTTACAAAAGAGCTTTAATGTTTTTATTAGGTACTGTCTCTCCAGCTATTTGAATTAAGCAATAGCTGATGTTTCAAAGTATAAATGTCTCTAATCATGCTCAAAGAAGACAAAAAAAATCTTTCTCCTTAGCAATTAATATTATTTGTTGTTTGGTTTTTTTCTTATATATGGGTCTTTTCCCTCTAGGGTGAAAAATGTAGTACCTGTCTAATTACAGCACTAGAACTATCAGGAACAATCAACTTTGCTTGCTTCTCCTATTGTATTACTTAGATTTTACCTCTTATTTAGAAAAGACTGAAATTTCAACCTCCTAAGTGATTGCATGTGATTGCGGGTCAGTGGGGGGGAACCCAAACCGTCTAGGAGAGGAATTGTGCCATACCATTTCATCTCAGAAACAAGAAAATGTTACCCCCTTCCTTTCATTAGCTCCTCATTTTTTAAAATGCTTTACAGTTCTTCTGTGTTATTTGCAAACTCCAAACCAAATTTTCCACTAATACAAATAGGTAAAACTTAGATGTCTTAAATTTCCTTGTCAACAACTTGCAAATTCCTCTCTTCAGCTCCATCTCATGTTCTCCATTAAGATTTAGTTCCCTAGTATTTTTTTAAAAAATAACATTTTTAAACTATCATTGGCCAACGTAGGTAAGAATGTAAAACCAGCCGGTAATTTTTCTTTGAAATCCTTCCACATTTTCCATTCTCTGTAATCGAAAACATTTTTATTGTACTCCCGGTACTTGGATAACAAAATATTTTTCAACATGTTAACTTTTCCTTACCCGGTATTATTAAAATAATTAAATCCTAGCATCTTAAAGCCATAGTGTCCCTTCAAGACCAAGTTTGTTGTAATTTATCTCAATTTGTTATCATTCCTTATCACATTTGGGTACCTGCATATCTAGTCTCAATATGAAGTCTGAAACACACGCATTAGTGTGTTACATGCTTGCATATTAAGTATGCTTGCATATTATGCAGAAAACAGTGATCTGTATGGCACATGACAGCAGCAGCTCCGTGCGTTGCTGTGGAATGTAGTTTACAGGTTGTAAAAATAAACGCACTAAACATCAAACCCAAACTGCCTGGTTTATTCCACAAGCAGGAAATGGCTTCTTTATAAGTCTGTTAAGTATTTGGACATCCCTGAACAAATTCTCTTCTCCAGGTGGACAGAATTGGGCTCATTATTGCCATGACAAAACAACCATGAAAATTTTAAATGAGGTGGTGAGAACCAAAAGTCCTTTTGAAAATGGTAAAACTAGTCTCCTGTTAAAGGTGCAGGCATAAAAAAGGTCCTAGAAAAGGTCCGAATCTGACTTGACTCAAGAGAATTTGAATATATCTGATTTCAGGAAACTTTTTCTCTTCCTTAATCATTTAATGTATGATTTGAAAATTTTACAATAAGGCAGTGGAGGTGTCCTAATGGCTTGAGTACTGTTTTGGAACTGATATAAAGTACAGTTAAATGCAAGTGTGCTTAGTTTTATTTATTACCACATCACAGTTTCATTATTATTTATTTTTGTCTCTAAATCTACTAAGTGCATTATTGCTATCTGGATTGAAGTGAATGAATTGTGTATTTTCTCTATGTTAATACTTACCAGCTATTATAATTCGCTTCAGAATAGCTAGTAAATAACATGGCTTATAGATGAAAGAACCCTTAAAAACAAGGCATGGGATCAATCTTGCGCTCAGTGATACGATGGTATTAAATAGTATTTTTAAAATGTTAGCACTGAGACCTGCATGATTCAGTCTGCGAGCTGATAATGCAGGACACAAACTGCAAGAAAGTGCTTCTGCTAGTGAGGCGGCTCCCTGGAAGGCAGCAGGTCAGTGGTGAGAGTATTCAGTCCTCAAAGTCTCCCGCTGCTTTGGTTAATTTATTTTGTACAGCCCTGTGGCTACACAGGAGTCATTACGGGTCTATAGCTCCTGCCCAGACCTCAGTCACTTGTGATGTGTTTTCTGCCACGCGCAAGTCTCTGTTCTGCTTCCTTTGCTTCATACTCTGTGATGCAATCCAAACCTACCTCATCTCACTCAGTGCTTCCAACCTGTCTTTGGATTCCTTCACTGCCTGCACGGAGTATCACATGCTTCATCCTCCTCATAAAATCTTCTGAACTTTGCCCCAGTGCACCTCTCCTTGAGAAGTAGGTCTCACGTTCTTTTGCACCACAGTATTCTCAGGGCTGATCACAGAATCTCACAGCATGGTAGGGTTGGAAGGGACCTCTGGAGATGATCTCATCCAAACCCCCCCTGCTAAAGCAGGTGCCCCTAGAGCAGGGTGCACAGGAACACATCCAGGCGGGTTTTGAGTATCTCCAGAGAAGGAGACTCCACAGCCTCCCTGGGCAGCCTGTGCCAGTGCTGTGTCACCCTCACAGTAAAGAAGTTTCTCCTCATGTTCAGGTGGAACTGCCTGTGTTCCAGTTTGTGCCTGGTGCCCCTTGTCCTGTCGCTGGGCACCACTGGAAAGAGTCTGGCCCCATCCTCTTGACACCCACCCTTTAGATATTTAGAAGCATTGATGAGATCCCCTCTCAGTCTTCTCTTCTCCAGGCTGAACAGACCCAGGTCTCTCAGCCTTTCCTCATAAGGGAGATGATCCAGTCCCCTCATCATCTTCGTTGCCCTCCGCTGGACTCTCTCCAGTTGTTCCCTGTCTCTCTCTGATCTGAGAGTACTCTTTGGTGCAGTAAATCATTCATTTAAGAAGTAAATCATACACTGCTGTGTTGAAAGTTTCCTCTGCTTGCTTATAGACTTGCATCATTACAGCAAGCTCCAACATTGCACATAAGGTAACGTACAGAGCCTTAACAGTACCTGCTGAGAGAAGGAAACGGCGATGGCCCTGCCAAGAAGAGGGGCAAAGAGGGAAACAGCAGGCCCGGTCGGGAGACAGCAACCCGCCTCCAGAGCGGAAGGCAAAGGTGGGGGCAGTGATGACAGAAAGCAAGTGGGGTTTATTTGGGTGGGCTGAGCAGCTGCACAGGGCTCCTGCGAGCCCACGAGAGCAGCATCATCCAGGAAAGGAGGGGATGGGGCGGTGAGCAGTGCTCCGCGGGGCACGCCCGGCCGGCCCCGGCCCCGCTCAGGTGCCGCCATCTGCTGGAGCGCGACCGCCGCCGCGGAGCCGCCCGCCGCGGAAAAGACGGCCGCTGCTCTCCCGACACGCGCCTGCGCCGGGCCGCGGAGCGAGGGACCCTCCGCGGCGCCTCGCCACGACTCGGGTCGGCGCGGAGCAGGCCTCAGGCGTGACGGAGGCCGGGGGAAGGCCAGCCGGCCCGAGGAGCCCGGCCGCGGCTCTCGAAGCTGCCGGGGCCCGCCGGGCGGTATTAGCGC